>VXAC01006276.1:154329-280584 GCA_013399225.1 Rhipidura dahli
ACAAGAAAGTGGGATTAAGTCCTGAGAAAAGAAAAAAAAAAAAAAGCAAGAAACAAAACACTAGCTATAAAAATGTGGACTGTACTCCAGATTTGTGAGTGGATCCTTATTTCTGTAATCTAAATGAAAATCTTGGATACAAAGAGACTAAGATTATAATTTTGGAAAAATCTGGATTAAAATTCCAAAGGCATGGCACATTTTGAAGTCCTAATACTCAGAGCCCTTCTACTTGTAACCTTGTAACCTTCAGCATTTACCACATTTTTTATTGCTTTAAGCAAATATCTCTCTATCTATCTATCTATCTATCTATCTATCTATCTATCTATCTGATTGGAAAAGAACAACCTCTAGGGAGATCTTATAGAAGCCTTCCAGCCTGAATGAGGCTACAAGAAAGTGTGGAGAGGGACTTTTTACAAGGGGATGGAGTAACAGGACAAGGGAAAATGGCTTTAAACTGGAGGAGCATAGATTTAAATTGGATATTAGGAAGAAATTTTTTTTCTTTGAGGGTGGTGAGGCACTGAAACAAGTTGCCCAGAGAAACTGTGGATGCCCCATGCCTGGAAGTGCTTATGGCCAGGTTGGATGGGGCTCTGAGCAACCTGGTCTAGTGGGAAGGGACTTGGACCTAGACAGTCTTTAAGGTCCCTTCCAAAGCAAACCATTCTGCAATTCTGTGATACTAAACAAGAGAAATCTAAGTTCCTTCTTCATTTGCAGCTATCATGCGTCAGGAGCAGAGTTGCTCATTTCACAGCTGAGTAGCTGAAGGAAATGGAGTTGCTGCAGGCATTGTTTCAGTGGCTGGCTCAAAAGCTCAAATGCTGAGTGAAATTCACAGGACACCACAACAGAGCCTTAAAAAAGTGTGAGGGGAGAATTATAAGTCTGCAAATAAGATCCACAGAAGTCAGCTCAAGGGGCAAGAACTGCCTAAATTGACTAGTAGGGAACAGTGAGAAGAAGATTATGTCTTAAATCCATCTCCTGTCAGCATGTAGGCATCTAATTCTCATTTGCTGGGAGCACAGGGATAATTGAGCTCTCACCTAGATTTACACAAAACCAATTTTTTTGCAAATGTTTGTAATTCTACAAATTGCCATGAAAAATGTAGCCATATACATTCAGCTCAGTTTCTATCCAAGCATTTAATTAGAATAATAAATTAAAGAGAGAAAATTATTTATTGATAACATGTGAAAGCTCTGCAATCAACTATATATCTCTGCAGTAACAAAGCCATAATCTGTCACAAGATAAGAACAACCTCTTTTGGAGTATAAAAAAATATAACTCCATTTCCATTTTGCTAGCCACAAAAATCCAATTTTTGTGAAGAGAAGCTTAAATCTACCCAAATGCCTGTAATCTGCCATTAACAAAGAGGTTTTGTTGCGAAATTTGCAGATAAAAACAATATGAAGTATGATTCACCGTTGTCTTAGTCTGACCTTGATAGATCTCTGCTACAACGAGGAGTCCCTATGCCATTTTTCAGGTATATTCTGAACTAGTTTGAGGTAGTAAGTTTTCTCCGGAGGTACAGATTATGTTTAAAGACACTCCTCTTTTGCTGTATTAAAATGAGAAATGTGGCATACAGAAAGCATATGTTTGTGAAATATTTTTGAGATCACTCACTTTGTTCAGCTAGCTCATAATGTTCAACACTACATAACTAAAATGTTGATCTTATAATCGGTATTTTTCTTGAACCTCTCGATATGATGTTCAGTACAAGTTCTTCTTAGACAACTTTTGACCTAGTTAAGATAAACTCTTCCTTGCTTTTGTACATAAAGAATAGTGTCAGAAAAGGACTTTCTAAAAACTGTTTCTAGACAAAACAATTTCCAGGACTGATTGAGGACTGTCAGGGAATTACAAATAGCTTTTTATTTACACAGCCAGCCAGTGGCTGACCATTACCCTCATGTTAGCTGCACTGTACATGTTTTGTTGGCAATTTCCACAGTTAGATTCAGAACCTGTATATTCAGGCATATTCACAATTTAAGTGGAAATCATTCTTTCTGCAACCCATAAATCACAGTATCTTGCTTTCTGTCACCATCATCCTGTCTCTGTTTAAAAAATTAATATTCCAAGTGTAGGAGCCATCATTAAAACTGCACAGTGAAACCAACAGAAGCAATACCCTAGATAGCATTGTTGCATTTATTAAAAGGCCTGTTGCATTCAATAAAATATTAATAGAAAAATATATGACGCATTTTGATGATATTCTGTTGTAAAAATAATTCTACATGTTTCTTAATCTGCATGAGAATTAGGTATTTGCTGTGACATTAAGATTGGAGTCACTAAGAAGCAGTTATTAGAAAAAAGTCTGTTATTTCCAAAACTGCAGCTTTTAAAAACCTTACTAAAAGTTTTACGAACAAATAGAGTTTGAGTTATAACTGCTAATTCACACAACTGGCAGGTGCTGGTCATTGCAGAGATTCTCACTGCAAATTCTCACATTACACTGGGCAACACAGACAGCTCAAAGCCATAACCTTGCTTTCAGCACTAGAGTTCTGATTTCCTTTCCTTTTCTAAATCTCTAACAAATCATGTAGTCATCTCATTTTTAAATAAACGCCCAAAGATTATTAAGAAAAATTGAAAGGATTTCAGCTATTGAAATTCTTAGTAACTCTGAGGAAGCCATTTGGTGGAACCCACTGAAGCACACACAGGTAATAATATTATCCCCTGCATATTCCATCATTCTTAGTTAATAAGACCCTGTCAAAATTAATGATTTTTTTAGTCTTAAGTTTCAACAAGTATTTATTTTACAGCCCATCATTGAACAAAGTCTCACAGAAACCCTATTCCTAGTGGTAGAAATCCCTGCAAAGACAAAGAGCTTTATGAAAAACAAAATGAATTTTTTTTTTTCTTCCTTGCTTCAGCTTTTATTTGTGTGCTACAGCAATAAAACCTGACTCCAGAAACAGTGTTGCAACTACTAAAGGTCTCACACACATTTATGTATGTCTTTGCAAAATGGGTCAACTGCCAGGCAGCTTTGCTCGTATGAATATGATCTACTAATTGTGCAGGTGGCAGCAGACCTGGAGTGACGATGAAGCTATTCATCCTGATCTCTCAGAGATGCTTACAATAGAAGCTAGCTAAAAATATCTGTGCTCTAGACCTCTTCTTTCTCCTATGTTCTTTCATTTTTTTTTAAAAAAGATACTTTTATTTGCAAAATCACTCATGGATTAAAGAGTCGTGGAATTAAACCTATGAATCTCCTGAGAAATGAAAACCACACTCTGCTAATGCAGAAGTTTGTTAGGCAGATGTTCCCAATGACAGTAATCAAGTTAGAAAGCTTTTGAAAGAGCTCTTGAGTTAGTAAATTACATCCTCAAAATAAAATATTCAGAACTGGGAAACTGAGGACTGGAGTGACTGATTTAAAAATAGATAAAATGGAGATAAATGCTGACAGTAAAAGAACAGACAGAAAATATTTCTTTTCTCCTTAAAAATCTCTGACAGTTTCCTCTCTCTTACAATTGGCTGATACACTTCATATCAGTGTGACTGCACTTTCCAATGTAGGTCAAAGCCTGCCAAAGAGGAAAGCATGTCAAAGGAAAATGCAAAGGCACAATGTGATAGAAGCACCTTGTTGATTTGGGTAGCTATTCACTCTGAGAAAGGAGCAGAAAGGGCAAGAATTCTGTTGTGTATAAATTCACATTACAGAGTTTAGCTGTAAGTAGTTGTGCTGGTTTTGGCTGGGGCATAATTTATTGTTGCCACAGTGTCAAGTATAGGGCTGTGTTTTTGATTTCTGCTGAGCACAGGGTAGATAATATCGAGATGTTTTTGTTATTGCTGAGCAGGGCTTACACAGAGCCGAGGCCTTTTCTGTAGTACTGCCACGACAGTGAGGAATTTCAGGGTGCATAGGAGGCTGGGAGGAGACACAGCCAGGGTGACCCCAACTGACCAAAGGGAATTTCATATCATAGCCCACGTATATACACCATACCACATCATGCTCATTATATGTACTGGGGGGAAGACCTCAACCCACTGTCTTTATCTCAACCCATAATTCCAGCTTTTATCCTTACAATTGTTTCCCCAGTCCTGCTGATGTGGGAGTGAGTGAGTAGCTGCGTGGGGCTAGGTTGCTGGCTAGGATGAAACCATGACAGTAATCTATCTGTATTTTAAAAGTTTAAAGGCTAACTGTTCACCTGATGATGTATCTGCCAAATCTATAGCATACTTCATGCTTCATGTTACACAATTACAGACCTCCTGTCAAAACTCTGTGTGCACCAACAGGCTCTTCAAGCTGTTTTCACAGGGGTCTGGCACCCAGCTGCAGGGGAAGAGAGGCAAGCTGCCTCCTAAGGTCATGATGGGGAGGTGCTTCTCTCCTCAGACATCTGAGTGACAGATCTTTGATGGAAGTTATGAACCCTGACAGGTACCTTGCATGAAACTAGGCAAGGAAGGCTAGAGACCAGCATGGCTTAGTAGGGAACTGCTGGTCAAAATTAAGATGAAGAGGCAAATGCACAGGCAGTAGAAACAATGACAGGTAATCTGGGAGAAGTATAGGCATGAAGTCTGGCTGGGTAGGATTGGGTGAGGAAGGTGAGGAAGACTGAGGCAAAGCTAGACCTGAACCTAGGAAGGAACACAAAGAATAACAGGAAGGACTTCTACACATATGTTAACCAGAAGAGGAAGGTCAAAGAACTTTCCCATGTCCTGATAAATAATGCTGGAAAACTGGTAACAACGGGTGAATGGACAGATGATGAGGTTTTGCCTCAATTTTCAATAGCAACCTCTTTTCACATCTCTTGAGTGGATGGACAGCAGGATGAGGACTGAGGGTGCAAAGTTCTTCCCATGGTAAATAAAGACCTGGTTCATGACCCCCTGAGGAATCTGAATGTACCTAAGTCTGTGGGACCCAATGAGGTGCATCCCAGAATCCTGAGAGAATTGGCTGATGTAGTAGCCAAGCCACTCTCCCTGGTATTTAAAAAACCATGGCAGTCAGGGGAAGTCCCAGGGAACTGGAAAAAGGAAAACATTGTGCCCATCTTTATAAAGGGTAGAAAGGAGGACCCTGGCGACTTCACCTCTGTGCCTGGAATATCATGGAACAGATTTTTCTAGAAGCTGTGCTAAAGCACATGGAGAACAGGGAGGTGATCCAAGACAGCCAGCACGGCTTTACCAAGTGCAGGTCCTGCCTGGCCAACCCAGTGGCCTTGAATGATGGAGTGACCACGTTAGTGTAGAAGGGTTAAGATGTCATTTATCTGAACTTCTGTGACGTCTTTGACATGGTTTCTCACAACTTCCCTGTGGTGGTGCCTCAGCTTCATAAGGCTCAGACTCCTTGTGTCGCTCAGGCCCTTGCCATCCAATTTTTGAGCAACACTGGGTCGGACAACTCCCAGGAGGAGGGGGAAGAAGTCTGAGCCTCAGAAGGTGTGTCTGGGCCGCCCAGGAGGTGTGCCGAGGGAGGAGAACTGGGGAAAGCTCGGCCTCTTTCTCTGGAAGATTCTGGCCAGCTTTGACGGCCATTGGAGTTCTGTAAAGCCCTTCCAAGTTGGTTTGCTCTGGTTGGTTGTGCATGAGTGTCTGTTACCCCTCACTGATGTCTCATTGGTTGCTGAAGTGTTTCCCTCCCTTTTTGCAAGCAGTTTAAAAACTTGGGTCACACTGTTCTGTCTTGGGAGAGCTCCCTGGATCTACCCCTGCAATAAACCTCATCCCTGTTGAATCTATCCTGTCTCTCCCTCCTTCTCTTGGTGGCTTGCTTGTTCCTTTGGTGCTTGGGAGGGCAAACACCTACCATCCTTGAGGCAGGCTTCCGAGTCGGTGCGGCGAATAAATCTCCTTTGAAAAGAGGCAGGATTGACGTGCAACCTGCAGGAGGGCTGCTTGGGACACCCCAGCGACAGGGCTGTCCAGAACATCGGCCTTCACATCGAGCTATCCCAGGGGAGTCCTGAGCGGACACTTCCCTATCTTTAAACTACAGAGAGATGGATTTGACTGGTGGACTGTTCAGTGGATAAGGAATTGGTTGGACAACCACATCCAGAGGATGGTGGTCAACAGGTCAGAGTCCTGACAGACATCAGTAACAAGTCCCTCAGGGGTCCATACAGGGACCTATATTATTTAATTATAATCTTCATTATCTTCAGTACCTTCATTAAGGACACAGACATTAGGATTGAGTGCACCCTCAGCAAATCTGCAGATGATGGCAAGCTGAGTGGTACAGCTGAGATACCTGAAGGATGAAATGTTATCCAGAGGGATCTGGACAAGACAGAATTCCCATTGCCCATGGGAATCTCATGATTTTTAAGATGACCAAGTGCAAGGTGCTGCACTTGGCCTATGGCAACCCCTGCGATCAGCACAGACTGAGGGATATAGACCAAGAGCAGCCCTGGGGAGAAGGAGTTGGGGGTGCTGGAGAGTGAGAGGCTGGACATGACCCAGCCATGGGCACTCCCAGCCCAGGGAGCCAAACGTGTCCTGGACTGCATCCAAAGCAGCGTGGGCAGCAGGGCAGGGAGGGGATTCTGCCCCTCTGCTCTGCTCTGCTGAGACCCCACCTGGAACCCTGCACCCAGCTCTGGGGTCCCAGCACAGGAAGGACAGGGACCTGTTGGAGTGAGTACAGAAAAGGGACACCAAGGTGATTGGAAGGATGGAGCATTTCTCTTAGGAAAGGCTGAGGAAATGGTGATTGTTCAACCTGGAAAACAGGAGGCTTCTGGGTGACCTACTTGTGACCTTCCAGGACATAAAGGGGACCTGCAAGAAGTCTATAGAGGAAATTTTTACAACGACATGTAAACATGACAGAACAAGGGGGAATGGCTTTAAACTGAAAGAGAGTAGATTTAGATTAGCTATTAGGAAGAAATTCTTTGCTGAGAGGGTGGTGAAGCACTGGAACAGCTTGCCCAGGAAATTGTGGGGGTCCCACCCCTGGCAGTGTTCACAGCCAGCTTGGATGGGTATTTGAGCAACCTGGTCTAGTGAAAGATGTCCCTGTCCAAACCAGGAGGCATGGGGCTAGATGACCTTTAAGGTCCATTCCAATGCAAGCCATTCTATGATTCTGTGATTCTATGACTGCAGCCCTGACCTACTGTCTTGACTTTTTTGGCTAGACCTGGGATCTTCCTCATTGCTAGAGACTGGGATGTTTTTAAGCTGCTCTGCTTTTCTGGTCTGACTGCTGCCGGACTGCATCCTTGATGGTCAAATCATTGCCTCTAACTGGCTTGCCCCCATCCCTAGTGCCTGAGCAGTATTTTCCTGGTGAAACAGCCTACATGTACAGAGCAAATCCTTCACACAGTCAGCTGTTTCTAGAATCCCAAAACAGACAGTTCAGAATGTTCTGCAGCCCCTAAAACTAGCTGTATTGTGATAAATGCCATTAGGAACTATTCCTGGAGGTTTCTTTTAATTTAAATACTGCTGTTGGCTGAATTTAATGTCTTCAAGGAGGTGACTAAGAACTAAGCAAAACCAGAGGGGAAAAGGACAGTTACTGCAAACTTGCTTTTGCCCTCAGAATGTGACAACAGGGGTGACTTCAACTCATCTTTGATAGCTGAAGAAGACCTTAAATGTTCTGATTATAAAAATGCATCAAATTATTTCCTTTCTCTAATCAGTAAACTACTGCTTTAATTATTACAAAAAGGTCATACAGTTTACAATTAGAGGCAAAGTAGGTGCTAAATTAATAAAATGGTGATAATTTGAGCAAATTAACAGCATTTGTGATTCCATGCACAACACTTACAAAGACAGTATAATTCAATAAATTGAACTACTCCATTTGTGGAAGAAGTGTCCCATTCTGCCAAATGCCCTTGACACAACGTATACCTTACAGAGTGGGAAAGGCTACATATATATAAAACTACATCAGGCGTGTACTATTAGATATTAGATATATGAACACATAGGTATACACTTACTACAGCTATTGTTCAAAAAAGCAAAAGCCATGACAGCTGGGGAGAGAAACTGGATGCCAAAGCATGAAGACAACAGCAGAGGTGGCAACAAAACTAGAAAGGAAGCTGACCTGGCAGCCACTCATTCAAGAACGAACACCTAATTTGCAGGAGAAAATCTTCAAAGCTTGGCAAACTGGTTCCTTGGGGAACCTAGACTTGTCTCATAGCTTCCTAGATCTTTATCCAATCAACTAGAAAAACTGGAAAGGTCCATAACTGCTAAGATGTGACTAGATGAAAAGATACTGCCTGATGGGTAGTACACATATTCTTCCAAGTATGAATGCAAAAGGTTTGTTGAGATTGTGGAAACCCTACAAATGCCCCAAATGGAACATTTTTGGGTTATAAGCAAAATAATAATAAAAAACCCCACAACAACGACAACAAAACAAAGTGGCATCTGAATGTGTAACAGGATTACAGGACTAAAAGAGTCTTGCTGAACTGGAGAGAAACAACACAACCCAAAGAAGGCTTGCACAGAAAATTCTTTTGAGAGTGGCTTGTGACTAAAGCTTATTTGATCTAAAAATGTGCAAGTCATCAAAGACATAAAAATAAACTGTGGATCAAGCAACAGGCACAGTACAGACAACACTCAAAACACTTTTCACTATGGAAACTGGTGTCCCACATGACCAAACATTGATTGAAAGGAAAAATTAAGGAAAAACTAAATAACCCCCAAAACCTAATGTATATAAAGATGATGGAAGAGTGACTGCAAGAGATGCAAATCAATTAAATCATAAAGGAAATGCTGTAAGTTTTCAGGCTTATCAACCTTCAGACAACAAAATGGATTCTAAGATCTCTGCCAGAGTCATTAACCAGCTTGACACTAGGAGATGAAAAAGGGCCTCTCCAATTTGGTCTCTCTCTGACTGGCAAAACATGTTTGTACACTTGCATCAATGATGCTGAAAATCTTTTGGCAGTAAACATATCTCAAAAGGAAACTTAACTGAATTTTTTGACCAACATCTGGTGCAATTCCAAGTTATTCTGTGCCCTGAAAATATATAGTCGCAATACTTAATCTTGAAGAAATAATTACCAAATTTTGATAACTTTGTCTGCTGTGCTTTGTGATACAAACAAAGGCAAAACATACTCATTAAGACTTCGCTTAAACAGAATTACCATACCACATGTAATACTAGTAATGAAGACATATGTAATTATTTATATTGCTAGAAATGTGGGGCTACCACATCTGAAAATAGGCCTAAGACATTTTATTGTCACAGAGCACTGTGAAAACACTCATATGACTATCAGTGAGTAAGCTCTTTATGTATTTTTCTACATTTTATCTTTATATATTTTATCAGTAGAAAGCTGGGCTGGTTTATCCAAGAAAACTTGAACATGGCTACCTTATAATAGTGTAAATGTTCCCAACTTCAATACTTTAAATTCCTACAGAAAGAAACCAGCTAAATTTGGTAATTAAGCTTCTATTGTGCCATCATCATTTTAATAAAATTTGATTCAGCAAAAGAAAGAAAAAAACAGTTTAAATTCAGCAGAGTGCTTTGACAGTGGCATTTTTTTTCATGAGAACTTGAATCTTCACACTTTTAGAACATAAAGGTAGGGTCTTGTCTATATTTTAGCTCTGCCTCATGGCATTATATTACAGTTGGACTCAATGATCATACCAGTCTATTCAAACCTAAACAATTCTATTACTATGACTCTGTGGTAACCATTGTCACATTCTACTTACTAACCTCTTCCAAGTGCTGTTATATAGGAAAGGAATTTAGGATACCAAAATACAGCCTAAATGACATGATGTGGTTAACACTGAATTTCTGGCAGAAGCAATATTCTGCTTTATTATGTACAAGGACTGATGACACATTACTTGCAATGTGAAATGCCAATGAGATGTATTACAAATGCTGCTACACACCTGTGTTACTCAAACTGAGAAAAAAGTACCATGTTTGTTTTAAGCCAATGTAATAAGGACCAGTGGACATTTTTCTTGGGTGGTGCATCATACTCTTTTGCATCATACTCTTTTCCTTCTGTGAAGCAGAAAAAGCTATGCCAGATTTTGTAGGTGAGCTAAGCCTTGTATTTGTAATGGCGTGATACCTCTGCAACTTCCATACGAGCTGTATGATTAAGAGACACATGAAAGGTTAGTGAATCCAACCTGCATCCAGCTGATGATGCTTGGAAATTGTCCCTTCCCAAGTTTCTATCTCAGGGAGATCCCTTGATAACTGAAGATGACCAAAGCTGGCATGGAACAATACAGTCTGAAATCTGCTTGCTCCAGAAGTGATTTCCTCTATGGGCCAATACTCTCCAAGCATAGGCAGATACTCAAAAAGAAATACAGAAAGAAAGAAAGAAAGAAGAAAAATTAAACCACATGTGAAAAGACTGACTGTGAAGCTGTGGTGTAAGAAAGAGAATTTGAAATGTGAAAAGATCCAAGGCGGTACAACATGATACAAGCAGAGATAAGATACAGACCAAGGCCAAGATTAGCTGTCACTTGGTAAGGACAGATGGGTTGTGTGGTAAAGAAAGCAGCTACGGCTGTTGCCTTTTTCAGTGTGTGCAGGGACCTTGCAGCTGTGCTCCTCTGCCTGTGAGACCTCGTGCAGGGAGGGGGGACCTGCCCCTGCTCTGAGTCTCTGGGTCCTTGACCTGAGGGCAACAGTAGGAACAATAGTCAGCTGCAGTACAAAAGCCCCTCATTATCCAGGTTTTGGATGAATGTGGGTACTGCCTTGCCAATTCCTTGTCATTGCATAAATTTAATCCTGTTAGCAAAACTTACTCCTGCATAATAACTGAGCGATTTTTATTCAATTGTATTCATGATAGACAGTAGTTGTAGAAAGGTAAGAACTTGCTATGGCCTATTTTGTTAATACAGATATATCTATAATGGGAAAAGGAAATCCATTTAAAAGGCACCATTAATCCACAAAAACACTACCCATGCTATGTTTTGAAAATATATTAAATTTTAGAATTGCACTTAATTAAAATAAAGTACAAATTAAGAAATGGGAACCAGTTTAAGTCACAGAAAATAAATAGAATACACTGGGTATTCAATTTGTCACCTTTTCTCTTGGAAATCTGGAACTGATTCAAGTCAGCTAATGACTAGGCCATAAAATTGTTCACTCTGTATTCCTCTACTCTAGCAGTATTAATGACTGTCTGTATCAATAAATTTAATCAGCAGAACAGTAAGCATGGACAAATAATTAAAATAAGCGCTGAACCCTGGCTACTGGACATTTTTCATAGCTGGAATAAAGTTGTATCTAATTCACTTAAGTATTGTATCTAACTCCTCATTTTAGAGGTGAAAATTCACCTCATTTTAGAGGTGAATATTTCTTTTCCTTCCCAGCCAAATACTGTTCTATGCAGGACTGGATCAAGTGTTTAAACCGAATGCAGTTGGACAGGCTCACCACTCTTAAAAAAGTATTCTTAACTACAGAGATGTGTTCAGTTGGACTGAATACACAAGTTTGACACTATCTTCTTTGGAAAGGAGGAGGAAATTCTCAGTAGGAAATTCTCAGGAGGAATTTCACAGGAAATATCAGTGTTTTCATACGTTGATTTCTCTGGCAGTAAGAGAAGACAGAAACAATGAATATTTTAGACATGTGACTGAATCCTTTTAAAACCTTAATATGTGTAATTTCTGCCTAGACACAGTATAACTTCAATATTTCCCCTCTAACGTGCAGGTGGCATTGCACATTTGCTTCTTAGGTAGTCGATAATCACTTCATGCTGCTTCAGTGCCTAGTGAGTACACAAGTGAGTAAATAAAAAACTGCAAAAGACTACTTATGCTTGCAATTTTTACATCAAATCACATCACATCTTCTGATGAAAAAAATCCATCAAACAAGTGAAAACATGTTTGATCCATCCATCCAACAAACTAGTGAAAACATAATACTGTCATTTAATATCACAGCTCCAAATTTCTGTTATCAGTAAAGACTGAGAACAACTTTCAAAGAACCACAGAATGGCCTGGGGTTGGAAGGGACTTTAAAGATCACCTAGCTCCAAACCCCCTGCTTTGAACAGGGACACCTTTTACTAGATCAGTTTGCTCAAGAGTTCCATCCAGCCTGGCCTTGAACACTTCCAGGGATGGGGCATCCACTTTTTCTCTGGGCAGACCGTTCCAGTGCCTCACCACCCTCACAGTAAAGAATTTCCTTCTCATATCTAATCTAAACCTACTCTCTTCCAGTTTGAAGACATTTCCCTTTGCCCTGTCACTATATGCCCTTGTAAAAAAGTCCCTCTCCGTCTTTCTTATACGCTCCCTTCAGGTACTGGAGGGCTGCAATTAGGTTACCCTGGTCTTCTCTTCTCCAGGCTGAAAAATTCTTAGTCTTTCCTCACAGGAGAGGTGCTCCATCCTCCTAATCAACTCCGTGCTTCGGCTTGTTGGTATTTAGCCAGGCACACATGCATTAACCTTGATGGTGCTGCCACTGCATTGGCAGTGCATGAAAACATCCACTTGTTTTTAAGAGAGAACATTTTCCTTCTATGCGTGTATCACACAGATCTCTTCCCCCAAGCACACTTTGGTATAACAGAAAATCCGGTAATTATGACAAAAATATGGGCAACAATTTCAATTGCCAGTCATTCTGGGAGAAAAAATAAATATGGTAGAGAACATGAAGCTGGGAAGGAAAATATACAGGGATGCGTTCTACTCTGCTCACTTCCCCTCATGTGGATGGAGCTCCAAGCTCGGAGCCACTGCTCGGGCACCTCCCGCTCTTTAGAAAGGGGCAATTCCGAAGGAAGCCTCGTGCGAGAACTCAGCTACCAGTTACCCATCCAGATCGGCGCTGGATCACGCTCCAAAACAACCGGGCATGTTTCAGGCCCCACCAACAGGTTTCCTCCCCAGCTTCCACGGGACGCGGCCGCGGCCGTCCCCGCCGTGGATGGGATGGGGCCGGTGTCCGCCCGCGCTCCGAGTGCGCCCTGCCCCGGGCACCCCGCGGCGGGCTCTGCCCCGGGGCACGACCCTCAGAGGGCCCTGCCGGCCATGCTGGGGCCGCCACAGCGGCCGTGTCCCTTTGCCCCTCTTCGGGAGACAGGGGCTCTCTCCGCCGGCCCGGACGAGGGCGGGCGCTCCCGTCTCGGGCAGCTCGTCTCACCGTCCGCCTGAACGGGGAAGACACCGTCCCCCCCCGCCGCCCGTGTCCGCCCGACGGAGGCGCCCGGCTGCGTCCTCGACCCCGTAAGGTTGCGGGGCAGGGCCGAGCCCCATGGCGGGGAGGAGGAGCAGGAGCAGCCGCGGCGGGGATTGGGGCCCGTCGGCACCGCCCGGCCGGCCGGGGGGGAGGAGGCGGCGGGAGGAGGAGCGGCGGCGGGGACCGCAGCGAGCTGGCGGGGTTCGGCGCGGCGGTCCCTGAAGATGGCGGCGGCGGAGCCGGGCGCTGCTCCGGGCGGCGGGGGCTGCGCGCCGGCGGGCGGCGGTTCCGTGCCCGTCCTCTTCTGCTTCTCGGTTTTCGCGCGGCCCTCCAGTGTGCCTCATGGCGCTGGCTACGAGCTGCTGATCCAGAAGTTCCTCAGCCTGTACGGGGACCAGATAGACATGCACCGCAAGTTCGTGGTGCAGCTCTTCGCCGAGGAGTGGAGCCAGTACATCGACCTGCCGAAGGGCTTCCTGGTCAACGAGCGCTGCAAAGTGCGCCTGGTGCCGCTGCAGATCCAGGTGAGACCCGGCGGCGCGGCAGCGCCAGCCGCCACAGGTGCGTGTGAGGGCGGGCAGCCCGTTCCGTCCCGCCGCGGCACTCCCGGCCGCTTCCGGGAGAAATGGGGGAGCCTGGAGCGGACTGGGACCGTGGGCGCAGCCCCCACAGCCCGCGCTGACTGGTTTCTCCGTGGAAACTTCTGTTTTCTTAAGGCGGGCGGGCAGGTGCGCTTTGCGCCACACGCGTGTGGTAACCGGGCTTTGCGTTCAGCGAGCCAGAACTTAGTTGGCGTCATGAATGGGAAAACAAGTCAGGTCACTGAATTAATCAATGCTCTCCGTTAAATCAGGCGGGTGGTGCTGCCCGGCCTTAACAGGAGGTAATGCTGCAAGGTGGAAACCCAAAGGGTGCCGGTAACGTGGGCTCTGCCAGAGCTCGGCATCTTGGCTTGTAGTTCGTCAGGACTTTTGTATCCCTCTTTGCCTCTAAAAGCCCTTTTCAATATACAGATTATACCTGTGTAGTTCTGTAGCCACAAACCAGGAAGCCAGACTGCCAGATAGATGCAGTTACAGATGCTCTCCTATGAAGATACATACCTTTATGCCCGCTAGATTGGTGCAAGCTGTGCTGTAATACTTCCACTCGAAACATATTGCTTCTTCTTTTCTCCAGTATCAAAGAATTCAGCTTAAAAAAAACCACAACAAACCAAAACAAATCCCAGTAATAAGCCCCACATCACTGCTGTTTTCATTCAGAGCATTCTTTTTAAATTTATAATTAAGAAGTTTTAGTTTGTCTAGCCGACATTTCTAGGAAGTTGGAAAAGTGGTATCATAAAAGCTGAAACATTGCTTGTCTTCTCTTAATGTCTTCAGAAATGGCTAATAAATGCTGTTTGAAACTCTGCTTAATCATAGTGTCTTGTACCCTTAAACTCTCAAGGTGGCCTGTTTGCTTACACTACATCAAGGATGCCTTTGGAATCTTTTTTTTTCCCCCTTTTCTATGTATGGAAAGAATGGTTGAGAAGAACAAACTAGTTTAATAACTTATTTTATTATTTATTATTAACTCTCATACACTCATCATATTCAGTTTAAAACTTTTCTGTTTCTTCTTCTGTTGAAAACAGAATTTATGTGGGCCCAATCAGAAAAACTGGAAAAGGACAGTCTTTCCAACTTGCAAAAAGAGTTGATATGGCTGCTAATTAACCCAAGGGTTTTAAAAACAGAATTTGTGTAATCTGGGCATGTAACAGCGTTGCGGGTCAGAATTTTGGCTCTTATTTGTGCATGCAGATCACTACTCAGCAAAGACTCTCTTGCAGACGCCTTCTGCACTGAACTGTAAATGCAGCCCAAGCATTTGTAGCAGGACATATGTCTTGGAATAAATAAAGGTCATTATTGAGACAAGGAAGGATACATCATTCCCAGGGTGCCGATGGACTAAACAGCTTTGGCTGCAGGGATTCAGGATGAACCAACATTTTACGCATTATTTCCTGTTTGATTGTCTACCTACACCAATACTGTTGCAGTTCTGTGACAGTTGCAGCTGTTGATATGAAAAGGATGGTATTTGTGGGCTATTCCTTGATCTGTTTCAGCAGCTGTGAATAAGCTGAAGACATCTCAACTGAGACATCACAATGTCAGTCAGCTTGCCTTAAGCCAGAGACAGGTGCTCAGAGATCACTTGTTTGAGGAACATTTGTTATGATACAGACACAGCTGTGCTTTTTTAAGATCTTTAGGTCGTAGTGATGGGAATATTATACCTTCTGTGTATTCATTCAGGCATTGCCACTTGTATTATATGCCCTTTTTTCCCCTTCTCTCCCTCCCTCCTTTCCTCCTTTCCTCCCTCCCTCTCTGATGCTTTATCTGCAGTTAGACACAACATTGGTTTGTTAACTCTGTGTATGGTGTAGTCAGTTCAATCACTGTTTTGGATGTATGTTTCAAGAGGGACAACTTTTGCTTGCTGCTGTGAGTAGACTTGCATATTTAGTAAGATATTTTTGGTTTAAAATTAAAATACACAGATGCTAGCATCTGTATCCCTAGACAATAATTTCAGTGTTTTTATATGCACGTTTTTTGAAGTATATGGATGCATTTAGTTGGAGGTAGCATTTTAACCTTTAGGGCAGCTAGTGCCCATAAGCTCTGAAATGGTATCCTTCCATTTTGATTCCTGTGCAGGCCTGTCATAGAAAGATGCCTTCTGATACAATAGCTCATGAAATGTCAGCATCAAATGATGTTTGACTGGGCTGTTTCAATTTCCTGTCCCTGCAGCTAAGGGGGGCAGTAATCCCATGGAGAAATTGCCATATGCTGTCCTTAAAAAGCTACTCCATGAACTCAATTCAAGGCTTGATCTTTACTGGGGCATTTGCTCCCCAGTTGTTTTATGCCTTTGTACCATCCTCATATATGTACATTTGTTTGTTTTGGGTATCCTAACATGAAACAGCCATTTAAGGTTTTGATGGCCCTGCAGTGTTCGGCAGGCTGGTGGAGTGCACTACACTGTGATGTTCTGCCTGGCTGCCGCTCCTCAACTCAAATCTCCTCAACCACACTCTTGAAGTGAAGAGGGACATTTCCTCAGGCCTTTCCCAACTGGAAGGACTGAGTACTAGCTGAAAGGAGTCATCTTCTTTTCATAAGTTTTAAGTCTTTTAGAAATCTTTTAACAGAATAGTATGTATAGTTTGGGTGAGAGAATGGGAGGAGTACTTTAATCTCCTCTAAATACTGTTAAGTAGTGCTACAAAAATTACTGTGTTTTATTGTAATGTTGTAGCTGCCTTTGGAGGAGAGAAGTAAGGAAAGAGACCTTGGTGATATCCAAAGAAAAGACAGCTGTATGCACATTACAGCTGTGTAATAGAGGAGTTCAGGCAGCTTTCAAATATATAACCAAGAGAGGCTATTTCACAGTTGCTGTCATAACTTCAAGGTGACTTCGCCTCAGCAGTACTTGTGCTCTATGTTTACATAGTGGTAAACCTTAAGATACTGAAGCTAAAAGGGTAAAAAGATTGCTGACATTATTGTATAAACTATTTCAGTATGGATTTTTTGAGACAGGTTGATGTCTCAGGCATGTCTTTCTTGAGAAAAGCGGCTTGCAGAATGATATGCAACTGTTGCTGAATGATAAGGTAAATGAAATATAACAATTTATACACAGTTTTTCACACTTACTGCACATATCTGATATTGCTCAGATAGTTTGGAACTAGAACTAACAGTAACTCAGGAACCCAAGTTCATTTTATGAAGAGCAGGAAAAACCAAAGCATGAATTGCAGGGGAGTTATTTAGGGTTTTTAGGGTGAAATTATAAATTTTGATATATCAGTACCTTCATAAGTTTTTTGAAAAGCAGCATGTGGAACCTTAAAGAAGGAGAATAAAAAAAGACTGAAAATACTGAAAGAGGATTTTTTTCCTCAAATCCAGACTCCTTCTTTGTGTATCTTTACTCTGCAGCAAGCATTTTAGTAATTTTAAATTTTGCTGAAGACTTTCATACTACGTTACTTATATATGAACTTGTGGTTTTTCTATAAATCTGTCCCTTTAAAATGCTGCATTGCGTGTAAAAGGCCGCAATAATTGGCTTAGCATAAGATAAATATTTATGTTTCTAAATTGAAACACTTGTAACCTATTTTTCTCTTAAAATACATTAAACTGATTTTATTCAATTTTTTTCCTTTGAAAGATAGGCAGCAAAGCACAACTCAATCTTACAGATTTCCTTATAGAAATACGGGAGAAGAAAAGAGGGTAGCTTCTTTTTGTTGTTGTCTTTTTTATGCCAGTCTTGAAATTCCAAGGCTTCAACATCCTCCGGTCTGCCCTCTTAGTGAGTAACCTTGGCATGAGATTTATGAGGTGACTAGTGATGTCAAATGGAATTATTTCTTTGCTTCCAGGTTCTTGTTCATGAGAAATACTGTGAGGAAGTTTCATTTTGTATGTATCATGACTTCCCAGAGTTTGAACAGGGAAAGTACAGATAATAAGCCAGTATGTGTGAATATTTTTGTAAAGCTGAACCTGTAATTATAGGACTTCAGCACAGTCACATTTTGTCTGATTAATAATAATCAGCAAAGATTAAATAGATGTGAAAAATCACCTCTCCTTTCCCACCTAGGTCTTTTCTAGAGTCGGATTTAAATCTGTACGTAACTCATGACAGCATACCTTTAAATCCTGGTCTGGACAAGGTCCTAGAGAAGACTTCTTTAGCTGGGTAAGAGAGCTGCATCAGGTTACATGGCCATTTGATGTACCTTTTCTGGTTGTGCTGCAGATAACCTTCAGCTGGAGGACAGAAAATCCTAACTAAGAGAAATGAAATGCAACAAATGGAAATGCTTATATACTGTTGAGGGAACCTCAGGTCATTTGGGTTTTGATTTTCTTTTTTGCTTTTCTTTTGAGTTCAAGTTGTTTAATGTTATTGTGGCTGAGTAAATGTTATATTCAGGGTGGATTCAGGCAGGTACTGTGTGGCTGCAGTGGCTCACAATCCTTGCCCAGCCTGCCTCTTTCCACAGTGTAATCAAACAGGTGTTGATGTGCCAGCCCAGGGTTTGATGTTTAGGTGTAGTCTTGCCCTCACCCCAGCTCTTTGGGATGTAGCACTGGGGAGATCTGTGTCATTTTCACTGTCAGGAGATGTGGAGGTGTCATATGACCCTGACACAGCATCGTTGTAGGAAGGGAGGATGGCATTGAAAGCAACTGTGTAGTAGGATCACGTGGCACAGTGAAGAACCAGGAAACTAAACCTTTCCTTAATACATGGCAAATACTTACATGAATTTATTTATGGACTGTGCTAGCTACTATTTATGAAACTTAATTTTAAACTGCTTTCTGCTGCACTCTGTCCTTTCTACATCCGCTCTTCTAGGTAACATCAGCAAGCGTGGACTCTTTGATCTTAGCATCTATTTCTTTCATTTTCCTCTTGTTCTGACACAATTCAGACTGCAAGTTAATCAGAAATAAATATGAAAATCAATATATGAAGTATTTGTGTTAGATTTTGTAAAAGCTTTTGTGTAGTGAATGTATACTTGACACAATTTTATTTTAGAGTGCTGCTGGTGTGAATCTGAAGACATAAATCATATGAAACCAACTTGACAATAAAGAAAAGCAGATACAGTGCTTTTGCTACAGCTGCCTTTGATTTTTGCCATAACCATATGAGATTCAGTGGAGGTCTATAAGGATAGTCCCTGGAAAGACAGTCAGTTTTCTTCTGTACTTCACTGTCAAATCAGAATAAAATTGAGTTGTGCTCTGTAAGATGGCTTCCAAATCTATTGTTTCTAATTTTTTCATTGTCCTTATCCTTGACGAAACTTAGGGCAAATACTGTTTCTGTAGAAGATCCCAGGCTGGAAGGAACTGCAAGCATCTGAGGAAGCAGAATTCAGGTATTTCAGGACAAGTTGGAGAAACCATAAGATGTGCTTCAAAATGCAAGTAGCAATGTAGAAATAAGCAGCTACACAAATAAAAGATGAGGGAGAGTTTAAGGGATGATTTTTAAGTTTAAAATGCACCTCAGGACTCTAAGTATCATCAATTATGAAAAGAGAAAATAATGTACTGGAAAGTACAAAATAAACAGGGCCTGAAAGGGCTGTGAATTGGCTGATAGTTGAGGCCCTGCTAGTGCAGTGAAGTAGCAGAGAAACAGTGCTGTGATAGTAGTATTGAGTGCCTCATTCCAGACTGCAATTTGAAAACTACCCCAGGGAGGACCATGAAAATAATTTAAGTTGTATGAAGGAATACTAAAAGCATTAGATATATTTTAGAATAAAGAAGGGAAGGGAAAGGCCTAAAGGGAGATGAGGCCTGAGTCTTGAGGTCTAATAACAGGCTTTTCACATGGTTATCCATGGGAAAGAGGATGGTAATGCTCGTGTTTCAAATTCACCATGGATGTAACTGGAAATAACTCTTAAATGGCAGCAAAGGAGCTGTGGATGAGAAAACACTGAAAGATAAGGGTAATAGAGCTGTGGGATGGGTTTTATAGGAGGTCTGTTGCTGATGGGTCAGACCGTGTAGTTATCTCTGAAGAAAATTTGCGTTTGTTTGATCCTTCTGTAGGGGCAGACTATGCAGCTTCTTGAAGACCTTCCTACTCTGTTCACATTTGTTCCTCTGCCAAGGATGGTAGTGCCATCTACTGCGTTGGCAGAGAAAGGTGTGTACCAAGGCAGTAGATCGACTTCACATAGATCATTGTACAGTCCATGATGGTTTGTGGTAGTTCAAAAAGATCTTAAAAAATTACAGAATCACAGAATCAACTAGACTGTATAAGACTTCTGAGATCGAGCCCAGCCTTTGACTGAACACTGCCGTGTCAACTAGATCATGGCACCAAGTGCTACATCCAGTCTTTCCTTCCACACCTTCAGTGATGGCAACTCCACCACCTCCCTGGGCAGCCCATTCTAATATCTAATCACTCTTTCTGTGAAGAAATCCTTCCTGATGTCCAACCTAAACCTCCCTTGGTGCAGCTTTTAAAGTGATGGAAAGATTTATAGGAGAAAATAATAGTCTTTGCTTGTCATATAAATGCCAAGACAAAATTACACATTTTATGAGTAGGAATCCCACTTATGAATATTGTCTTTTCCAATTATTCTATTTTTATTGCTGAATGGTAGGAAAGTTAAATATCATGATTGACTTCTGTGATGGTAGTAAGTGCCAGAGTTAGAAAGGGTCACAGTAGGTGCTCCTTGTGGTGTTGAATTGTACATTAGTACTGCCTGCCAACTGCTTTTTGCATTGTTCAAGCATGTAGATTGATGGTATTCAGGAACAAGGCACTTATTTTATTTTATATTCAATCTTTCTTGGTCCCAGGCCTCATTCATTATCTGGTGTAGAGTTGCAGAAGTATTACTTGGGAAAAAATCTAGAGGCTGACTTCCCTAACTCCTTGATCAAATCAGCTGCTGCATTGCTGAATGCTGAAAATCTCCAAGGATGGAGATCTCACGACTGTGGTAACCTTTTTCAGTGCAGCTATATCTTCCTGGTGAAAAAGATTTCCCTAATGCCTGTTATGATGCTCTTCTATCTTCTGTGGTATCTGTGGACTCAGTGTTACATCATCTGACTCTGGTTGTTACTGCATTTGCCTCTGTAACTGCATGTGTTAATAGTGTTGCTGTTTGGCCCACAAGGACTGAAAGAAACATGTTTGTCAATGTTTGCTGCTTTGGCAGTGGTGGTGTAATGAATCTGAGCGTCGAGGGAATTTAGCATTTACAACTGTTCACGTACAAATAATTGTCCCAACAGTCTGAACAGGCCATTGCATATGTTTAAGCATGGCCGTTGTAGTTTTTCAGCCTTGGGAATTGAGATCAACAGCATTTCAGTCAGGAGAGATGTGGCGAATCAGTGAAAGTTTTGGAATGAATATTTATGGATTCCCAATTCCTTTGTGGTGAGTTGACCTTGGCTGACCACCAGATACCCCACCAAGCTGCTCCATCACTTGTCCTCAGTAGGACAGAGGGGAAAAAATATGACAAGAAGCTTGTGCATCAAGATAAGGACAGGGAGGGATCACTTGCCAATTGCCATCACAGACCAAACAGACTTGGGAAAATTCGCTTAATATAGTGCTGATCAGTAACAGAGTAGAATAGTCAGAAATAAAAGCAAATGTAAAAACATCTCTTCCCTATCTCTCCCTTCTTCCCAGGTTTAGCTCTACTTCCAGCTTCTCTACCTCCTGCCTTCAAGCAGCAGAGAGGGATGGGGAATGGGGTTTGTGGTCAGTTCATAAAGTTTCACCTCTGCACTCATCCTTCTCACACTCTTCCCTTGTTCCATTGTGGGGTCCATCCCGTGGGACATAGAATATCATGAACTTCCAAATGTGCATCCTTCCCACAGGCTGCAGTCCTTCACAAACATGCTCCAGCATGGGCTCCTCTCCACAGAGTCAGAGGTCCTGCTAGGAGCCTGCTTCAGCATGGGCTCTCCAGAGTCACAGCCTTCTTCAAGGCTCTGCTGTGGGGTCCTCCACAGGCTGCAGGTGGATCTCTGCTCCACTGTGGACCCTCAGGGGCTGCAGGGGAATCTCTGCTCCACCACCTAGGGCACCTCCTGCCCCTCCTTCTGCACTGACCTTGATGTCTGCAGGGCTCTTTCTCCCACATATTCTCACTCCCCTCTCACAGATGCTGTTGCACAGTGGATTTTTTAACCCTTTCTTAAACATGTTGGCATAGAGTTGTCATCAGCATCACTGATGCAGCAGATCTGTCTTGGATTCAGCTGGCATAAGCGCTCTCTTGACATGAGGCTGTTTCTGGCATCTGCTCACAAAAGTCTCCCCTACAGCCTGCCCTCACTACCAAAGCCTTGTCACGTAAACCCAATATATCTGCACTCTTCAGAAATACATTCTTTTACAGATTTTGTAATTTTGGTTCAGATTAAAAAATTACAGCCTCAGTTTTCAGAAAATGAAGTGTATATAATTACTGGGTTCTTCCCAGAAGCTCTTTATTCAATTCGATTTATCTGTCTTCTGAAAAGCTCTTGAATGGATGTAATTTCTCCTGAATTGCCTTACAACTAAATGATAGTATGTAGCTATTTTCTTTCCCTGTAGCTTACATCTGAAGCCCTATACTTCGGTTCCACAGGTAGTGCAATTAATTTATTTATACAAATACAAAACACTCTAAGTGTAAGAAAATGAAATATTTTATTTATTTTTCTTATCCTCTCCCTTCTACCCCAGTTGGCAGCCTTTATGAGGGAAACTAGGAGACTACTTTTTCTTCATTAAAATGTATTCAGTTCAGTTTCTAATATTTACAGTCTTCTTGGCTTTCATTCTAGCCTTTGGACTTCCACCAGACTTGTGCTAAAATTTGTCACAGACAAATCAAATTAGCTACACAATGGAAGTATTGAAAATATGTGTACATAGGATATTTGAAAAGAAGTGGAAGTCTGAATATTTTTTTTAACTTTAATTTATCCTGAGTTTATATAATTTCCAAGAACTGTGGATTTAAAAATGAATTTGAAGAATGTAATTTTGCTTTTGTTACTTTTTTTTTTTCTGTACTTTAGGCAGTATGTTCCTCTGCCCCCTTCAGAGTTCAGAAATTTCCATGTATGTTTGTGTTGACTTGTGCTTCCCACCTAATAAAATCTTGATTATATATTGATGACTATACCATACTGTTCAGTATCAGCTATTCATTTGAATTTAGAAACATACCAAAATTGAACTTGAAAAAAATTTCTCCTGTTTTGACTCAATATGAAACCATTATCTGGCAGAGGTATGGCAGACTGTCATTCTGCTGCATTTCTGAAAGGTGTCCACTGCCATGGAAAACATTACCTTTATTTTTTTTTTTCAGATTACTACTTTAGGCAACCTGACACCCTCAAGCACTGTTTTTTTCTGTTGCGACATGCAAGAACGGTTCCGGCCTGCCATCAAATACTTTGGCGATATCATCAGCGTGGGCCAACGACTGGTATGTTTGATTTTTTTTTTTTTTTTTTGCTTGTACTGAGTTTTGATTGCTCATTGTAAACTATTATTTTATATACAGTCTAAAAATTACTTGGTGTTAGGTAATAACAATGCCTTTTTTTATTATTGTTCTTTAATAACGTCTTCTTTTTTTGCTTCTATTTTTTTAAAATGTTTTCCTCTTTGTCCCCTTGCAGCTCCAAGGTGCACGGCTCTTGGGAATTCCGGTTATTGTCACTGAACAGTATCCCAAAGGTCTTGGTAGCACTGTGCAAGAAATTGATTTAACAGGAGCTAAACTTGTGCTTCCCAAGACAAAATTCTCAATGGTGTTGCCAGAAGTTGAAGCAGCATTAGCAGAGATCCCTGGAGTCCGCAGTATTGTCCTCTTTGGAGTGGAAGTAGGTGCCTTGGCACTCTTATATTGGTTTATGGTGACATCTGTTGGCCCTCAAAGGGGGCATCACTTTCTGTAATTAGAAAAACCAACTCAATTTATATTACTTAGAGTTCAGATATCTTCTACAGAATAAATTGTTTATGTGTTGTCCTTAATATTATCTCATAATAAAACTTGAAATGAGATACTTGTAAACTACAGGTACTTGTCTCAATCTTAGCTGGCATTTAAAATGCATATTGAGTTCCCTAGTAATGCCAGGGTTAGAAAAATATGTATTTGAACTCTAATTAATTATGTACTCTTAATCTGTGATTGTGTTGCTTTTATTTTATAATAATGGTTTGTTGGTGGCATTTTTGCCTTTGCTTTCTCCCCTGTAGACTCATGTCTGCATCCAGCAAACAGCATTGGAATTAATTGGCAGAGGTCTGGAAGTTCATATTGTAGCTGATGCCACCTCATCAAGAAGTATGATGGATAGAATGTTTGCTCTTGAGGTAAGTTTCTTAGTCAAGGCTTTCTTCACCTTGGGTTTGTATGTAAAGTTCCCTGCTTACTGTAAGCTAACAAGGAATTTCTAAGTACAAAGCAGTGGATAAATGTAGATTCTAGAAGAGGTGAGTGCTCTGATTCTTAAAATAGCGTTGAAGATGGAGAAGAATTACTGCCTTTGTTTTTTCTCCTTATGATTTAATATGCACAATCCATTTTGGAATGTTTGGAATTTAGAATTGATTGTTTCATACGATATAGGTTACTCTGTATAAACATTATCATTTTAGCATATCCCTGTGTGCAGTGTTATCTCTATAGCAAAGTAAATGTGCTATAAAGCTTTTGGCTTTGCTGTTCCAAAGAACAGGTGTTGAATTTATTTATTCAGGTGTTGAAATGCAATGAAATGTAGTAAATGATCAAAGTAAATGTAGTAAATGTTCAAAGCTACTTCTTCTATGTCTGTCCCTCTTCTGCTTTACCTCATTAGTGCAAATTAAAACTTAATTGCAAGACCCTGATTACAGTAAAGATTCCCCTCCCCCTGCTTTTAAGAGCTTAGTCAAACAAAATGTTGAGAAAGTGGAGATAAAAGTAACAAGAGGATTTAACAGCACATACAACTATGTGGTAACAAATTCATGCAAATGGTTTTTTGATGGTGTACTCTTAACTTGCCTACAGGCATCACTGTTGGAAGTCAAAACCTGATACATACATTAAGTATTGCCATTTTTGCTTTAGGCCCTAACAATTATTTGGAAATAGAAGCTAATAATAACCACAGCATGTTATACTTTTTCATGGATTTTGAGAGGACTTAATTTCTGAAAGGCTAAAGAGAAATCGCCGGCATATAGTGATTGATGAAACCCATGACTTTGATTAAGTGGAAACCTAATGTCAACTGTCACATGGAGAATAGGGACACACAGAGAGTACAGGAGTGACTGAAGTCATGGACTTCCCAAATCAATGTGGTGCAGCAGCAGCAGTAGACAAAACAAATATAGAAAACCTGAAATCTGTCTGCCTTATTGTGTATGTTTTTGTACATTTATCACTTGCACTGTGTCTGTAAGTGTAGAAGTTGGGCCAATGTAATAGAGGTTAAAACAGTGACTAGCTAGCTTTGCTTTACTTTCTAGTTAAAAAGGTATTGATCTTTAAAGTATGATTGCTTACAAAAGCTTTGAATTTTTGTGGTTTTGGTAACTTTTTAGTATGCCTTTGCAATGCTTTCTCAGTAAGCAAAAGGAAATGTTTTGCTGTAGTCCCTTATGTCGTCAGACATAATATGATTTAGCAGATATTTGCTGCCCTGCAGTGTTGAGCCAGCAGTAACACCTTCTCTGCCGCACATGGCAGTACATACCACCATTGCCCTCTTTTTGTGTTACAGAGCCTCACTTAAAAATGCTACTGAGGGATGTGTGCTTGGGCAGGCAAAACATGGGCATGCTTGGGAGGAGGACATTGGACATGTCCTTAATCCTAAATGACTATGGCAATACATTTCTTAGGGAAGTGGGAGGCATACCAAAGTGTTGGATAATCCTGCTTTGGTTTCACCATAGAGCTCACAGCTCCTAGTCACATTCTTCTAATGAGTGAGTCTAACATTGTCTCTTGTGCAAACCTATGCAAACTGGTGAGCTGAGATGAATTTTATTGATCAGGGTTGCTGGACCCTTTTCCTTACCTTTCTGGGAAGATGAGTGTAATATTTGCCTTTTCACAGTAACACAGCCCTTCTCTATTCACAGTGACCTTTCAAGAATAATAGTGACGTTGCAGTGATAACAACTAGCATCCTCAGCACCTCAAGTAACTCCCATCTGGTCCCACCTGCACCTTCAGTTCTCCTCATTTCCCATCACATAGCATGTGTTTTGATTGTGCTGGTGATGACTATGCAAATATCTGAGAGGGTGTACTAGGAAGTACAATTTAACTTATTGGATATCAAAAGCTTTCTTGTCTGCCTGGATAACAGGTTGTCTCCACTTCTGTTGTGTGCTTAAAAATGACAGCAAACAACTTGTAGGTTAAAAAAAATCCCCAGAAACCAAAAAACCCTCAAAATTTTCATTGATGTAAAACCTCAGCCCAGCAGTTCAAGGTTACGACTGTTCTGAATCTCTGCCCTGCCTGGTGAAGATATCTTATGCCAGTGCTTGGTCTTGGACTGGGACAGTTTAGTCTGCTCCTGCTGGATTTCTTTTCTGTTCTTCATCTTTTCTACTTGTTTCTTCAGCCTAGATGCAATATACTGTTGATACTTTCCTTCTTCTCAAAGACAGCTTTCTAAAAAAACTTGTAATTTACTTGGAAGTTATCCAATATACTTAGCAAATGCATCTCTTAATTTCTGCTAATCTGAAATCTATAAAAATTATGTGTAGTCCTAGAAAAGGTATAAGCCAATGCCAGCCTCTTTGACATGTTATGGTATGTTTTGCTTTTAAAGAGAAGATTCTCTTTTCAATCAACATTTCACAAGTGGCAGCGATTTTTTTAAGAGTCTGGTTTTCTTCTCATCTGTACTAGTGAAAATAAAAACCTCTGTATTCTTGGAGAAGCTTATGTTGAAAATATTGTGATGATATTTCATTTTAATCTTCCTATTTTTCTTCTTCTTTGTGGTTTAACAAATAGGGTTATATGAACTGGGAGAGCTGAGGAAGGTAGCTGCTTTGTTTAATTTTAAGTATATTGCAAGGCTTGTTGCTATTATGGCAGGCAAGGAGCATTAACCTCAGTAAATCCAGCCTTGTTAGTTTGTTTTCATATAGGTTGTAGTTACATATACTTTACTGGTTGGTCCCTTAAAATTAATAACTTTCTCCCATCAGTTGCTTTGAAATTGAACAGCTTGAAAGTCTGGAGCTTCTCTTTGGTTTAGTGGGTACAGTTGAAACCTGTATGTGCATATCTCTATTCTATGACTCTTGCCCTCCCTTGGCTCATTCAGGATCCCATTAGATTTGGTGAAGCACACAGCTGAGTAGGATATGATGTAGGGAGAGCTGACTCCATGAAGAGTTTTACTGCCAAAGCATTTGTATGATGGCTGGGAAGATGATGGGGGGCATGGGTTGGGTTACCTTTGCTGAAGGTAACTTTGCTATGAAAGTAACAACCACAGTTTTAAAAGTCCAGTAACTTCACAATAAATCCTGCGCCTTGGCCTATGTGAAGCCCAAGCCCTGTTGAGTTGCATACTTACAAGTTCTACCAGACCTCTTCTGGTTTTGCTTTCTCTGCAGCTATGCATTTTATCCTGTAGCCTGTGAGAACTAAGTCTGGAATTACTGCCTGTAATGAAACATCATTTAAAAAGAGCTGCTGTTGCACCAGTATGATTTATAATATCTGTAGAAGAGATTTTTCTTCTGTCTCCAGAGATTATTATTACTAGTGTGCTCTGTAGTCCAACAGCTGAAGTAGTGGTACATAACAAGGACTGAAAAAGAAATTGTTGTAATTTCTGGCTCTTGCTTTTAGGTTGGATCTCGCTATTTTGTTTTTCCCCAGGCCCTTCAAATCTGCATGAGAGTGTAGAAAGCTGTCCTCTGGGTCATACAAGGGAATAGCATTGTTTTTAAGATGTGTGAGGCTGCTGCCTGTTAAATCTGACTTGGGGAAAGAATCCTGTTCGAGGAGAAAGCCTTATTTGTAATCCAGGGCAGCCTTTTGCCATAGGAAAGTCTAAACCCAGTCAATTTTCATCCTAGCTTTACAAATGATACCACTAAGAAATGCTGGAATGGAATTGGCAGTACTTTTGTTGATAGGAGATGTTTTTAAAAATGCTATGTCTTTTTTTTACAAAATACACTCATTCACATTTGCAAATATCTTACATTATTTTCTCTCTGCTCTTTTCTTTTTCAGCGTCTTGCACGTACTGGAATTATAGTTACTACTAGTGAAGCAATTTTGCTGCAGCTGGTAGCTGATAAAGAACATCCAAAATTTAAAGAAATCCAAAATCTCATTAAGGCAAGTGCCCCTGAGTCAGGGCTTCTTTCCAAAGTTTAAAGCAGGCATGTAGGAAGCAGATCTTACTGTTGTTTTCAAAGGGGAAGAAAAGCTATAAGCGCACATGTACATATTCTTTCACTCAAAGTTTGGTAGGAGTGTAAAGCTAAAAATTGACATACTTGTGCTTGCCTTAGCAAAATTGTTTGGTTATATGTCTGGGTGCCAGTGTATTCTCTTTAGTTACAGCTGTCAGAGATTTTGGGTACCATAGGACCCTTTTGTTGTCAAATTTCTTTCTTTATTAAAAAAAAAAATTAACAGAGGTGCCTGCTAGTCTGTACTATACACTGATTGTAATGGCTCAAACAAATGCATATTTCTGTGACACCTCTTGATTGTGTGCTTTGCAAGTGTTCTGTGATGTCCTGTTTTTCTTTTGTATTAATAGAAGAAAATTACATACTGGATACATGTAATTAGATATGCTTTAATGTTCTGTGTAAATGAAATATTTTATTAGGGCATAAATTAAGACCGAGTAAGATTTATGAACTACATGTGCGCTTTTGTTCTCTAGGATAAAATTTAAGCACTTTGCTTCGTAGACAAGACACATAAATCAGGTAGAGCTGATGTTTGATTGCCCTAGGTAGCTGAAGTCTGCATCATGACTTTGAATTATACTGAAATTGACTGTGCAAGGCTGTACTTCACTTAAGTGTATACAAACAGAAGACTGTCATGTAGTGAGTTCTCTATAAACAACTGGTGTAAACTCCTTCATAACTTGCAAATATTACCAAAGCTTTAAATTGGAAATTCTATGGATGTTTAAGAATGAAAACTTTTCAGGTTCAAGTGCTAAATCTACTAATATGTTTAGATTTATTTTGCTTTATTTTACCCCCAGTTTAATTAGATTCAATAATTCTATCCAATTTACTCAAGAGGGCTCTGAAAGAAGGCTCAGCTTCTCTGGGTTTTTGCGCATTTTTTTGTGGGCTGTAGTTGGGTGGAGTTTGAGTAGAATCTGGCCCAAAACCATTCTTCAGGAAAATAGCATCTTTAACATGATGATATATATTTTTTCTATCTAGAACTAATCTTTTAACATGTGATTGTTCACAAAGGCACTTCCTTCGTGTTCTAGGGGATTAAACAATGTTGTATAAAGTTTACAGTGTGCCTGAGACATTTATTTTTTTAAAAGAGTACTAGAATATGTCATACTGAACACTGACCTTTTTGGTAGAAAAGCTATTAAAGTACCTGTATTGTTTTAAATTCCTTATTTTCCCCACAAATGGCTCTGAAAGAATTGTTTCATAAATAAAAATTGTTTCAATTGTTTCATATAACCTTTATATGTTCAAAACAAATAAAGAGTTAACATTTGCTGTCTCTCTTTCTCTTGTGATATTTATTGGAGAGCAAATCCTGAAAGCTGTGTTTGCCATGGACCTTATTCTAGTTTGTACAGCTGTGGAAGTTCTATGGATGTCATGGGAATTCTGTGTAAAGATCAAGGGTGGATAATGTTGAATGATTCTTGTCTTCTGTATCTAGTTACAGTGTTATTTAACACTCCAGAATATGAGGAATGAAAATTATGCTTCAAGCTGGAGGCTGGGATGCAAGTGGTGCTAAGAACCATTGTCCTATATCACTGACCTACTTTTAAACTTCTTTTCTGGTATATTAATAGTGTTTCTTAGCCATATAAAGTTCACTGATATAAATCAACATCTGCACACAAAGATACTATAAATTTCTGAGGAAATAATGGGTTTATTGCCTTCTTACCTTTATATGTTGATGGTACCAAGAGACAGTAGTTGAAGGAAAAACTGTAACATTTTTTTACGCAGTTATTTTTGGAAAAATATAAATTGCCTCAATAACAAATACATGGATTTTTAAGAGGCAATGACATTGGTTACTAATCTTTTTACCATTTTCATAAAAAGTAAGCTGAAAGACAGGTGTCACATTTTCCTTTACATTCTTCTTTTGCCACAAAGGTAGTCATTCAGTAGCAAGATGGCACTAGGGAAGAAGCTACAAAATGCATTGATATTTTCAATAATGAGTCTACATTTTTTTTTTTTTTCCTTTCACTTGCACAGCCTTCTGTGGCCCGCTAGATTTTTGTCAAGGTCCTTAATTTGTGGGTTTTTTTCCCATAAGCTTAACTAAGCTTCAGAAATAGCCGGTGTTTTCTTATAAAACTGAGCTCTTAGACGTGAATTTAGGGGCAAAATGAATTCCTCTTTTGTTAGATGGATGCATTATTCAGCATCACATGGGTCATTCAGATGAGATTGTAAGAGTGTTTATTTTAAAAGAATAGAAAAAAAAGTTGCCGTATTTCTCTTATGTAAAGTAAGCTTATTCACAGGACATAATTTCCTTCGCTTCTTCATTACTCTCACTCACCTGTATTTTCTGTTCTCTGATAAGTGGATGTTCCCATGCAGTAGAACAGCAGAAATGAGCCATTTGAGAAGAGGTCTGAGGCTCTGAGGCTATTGCATTATCTAGAGTAGATACTGTTTTGCCCTGCAAGGATAGGAAGTAAATTAATGAAATAACAAGGAGGATGATTGCTTAAGGGTATGTTCAGTTGATTGTGAAGAAGCCTTCTGTCAAGCTTTTCTGTATTTGAAGGCTTCACCACAGCTGTGGCTAAACAGTACAATTGTGACCTGCTGTAGCTGGCTTTAGCATTACTTCTCTTTTCTTAGGGAAGCAAAAAGACACTTCTTGATGGAGAAGGGTGATTTATTTTCCCATGCAGGAGTTCTGGTTCTGTGCAAGGTCGCTAATATATCACTAATACATTGTTTATCTCACTGCAGTAGCTGATGTATAAATGCTACACTAAGTCTAGTAAGATATGTGCATGATTAGCTTTAAGCTATTAAATACTTACAAAGATGAATATCTTTTCTTATTAGGACAGTTTAGGTTTTAAATTTGAAATGTGATCCTGTTTATTCACAGAACCATGGTCCTTTTATTATTTTTCCACATGCATAATAATTTTGTATGAGCCAAAGTGAGTAGGGTTTCCAGTAACCTTTACAAAACCTGAAAACAGAATGAATAAAAAATCAGCTGTCGTAAACCAGTGTTATCTATTACAACTGAAGAAATTATCCTGTGGGACTGTTCCACCATCATTTATGCACTTGCCTGTCAGTAGCTCTCAGGCAACTGTTCACTTAAATAAATCATGCTGCTTATTGAGTATGTTTCCTGTTAGACATAGGGTGGTACCCTCTCTCCACCCCACACCCTGCCCCCATATTTATTATTTTATCTAAAAAATTACATTAACCTTTTGGGAGAGGAGAATTCAGATCAGTCATTTTCTACTGCCACAGACTGTTTTTCTCTTGTGTAATAGATGAAGGCTGGATACTTTGTTGCTTTATAAGCTTAGTTTCAATTAAAAAATAAGTAATTAACAGAGCTGTGGAGCTCTGAAGACTAGCAGTGATGTTAAGGATGATAAAATCTTTGATAAGGGCTAGTAGTAGTAGTAGTACTACTACTACTCCTTTGTAGTCCACTTGTTCTTCAGAGTATTTTTCTACCACTGTAAGTGCTATGGTAATGGCAGAAGATGGTAGTGATTTCTAGAATCTGGGGTTTGGGGTTTTTATTTTTGCTTGCTGGGTGAATTAGAGATAAAATGTACTAAATAGGTATAGCAGATGTCCTTCAAATAGGTTTAGAAAAATCTGCTCTGCAAATGGACTGTGGCAGGAAATCCATGAAAAAAGTTCTGTTTTGGTTGTCCAGTGCTGTTTTAATCCTAATAATTGGAATACTTTCATCAAGCTGTTGTTAGTAGTTTCTGTAATCTCAAATAGTACTTCTGGTACAGCAGAGATTGCAACTGTCGATATATGCTGCTCCTCTTAGACAAGACTGTGCATATACATAAATATGAGGTGAAGTGTGGGGTCTGGTCTTTTATTACTCATGTGAATTGCAGAACTTAGTTTTCCATATGAGATAAAAGAATGTGTGCAAAGAACTGCTGTGAATGGAGGGAATTTATTAAGTATTAGCATGCTTAGGTCAGCTTAATAGACTTACTAAAACCACCAGGCTTGGCAGCTCTCCTGCCACTGACAGTATTAGGCTCTACATTAATGAAACCCTTTTATCTGCTCAAGAGAGAGGATTGAGCAAACAAATGAAGAGAGCAGTTAATAGAGAATAGATGGTGAAGTGCAAAGGCGAGATGGAAAAGAAAAAGTTTTCTAATTATTATTGGTTTGCCTTTTTTTTTTTTTTCTTTTTTTGCATGGGGATGTTAGGAAGCTGGAACATTGTTAATACAGAGTTACATACCTTAATTTTCAAAAACAGAGGAGGTCACAGTAGTCATTGCCTCTATCTTGCTGTGCACTTTATTTCCTTCCTGTACTGATTTTATCTTTTTTTTCATTATAACTGTCCAAGAAGCAGACTCTGCTAAGCTTTTGTTTTGCTCTGATTATCACAAAAATTAGCAGCTGGAAGGGCAAATATTCTGTTACCAAATAAAAAAAGAGGTGTTGGACAAAGACTGAAGATCACCACATACTTGGCACTGATATTCCTAAGGCAGGTATTACCTCCACTATGGCTTGAGATAGAGAAGAGCAGGGATGTGTACAGCTGAGACTTGGACAAATGAAAATTTTTGAAAACAAAGATAGCTTATCATAAATGGAATGGTTTTACCTGTCTAGGACATCATTTTTGACAGCTGAAAGATCTTTGTAGACCTGAAAAAAAGTGATTAAAACAAACTTGGTGCCATTCATGTTGCACCACTGGGAGAAGGCAGGGTTGTTAGGTTGAACCAATATGCATTAGAGACGGCCTAAGTTCATCTGGACTCTAAAAGGTGTATTTTAAAATTTTGTTCAGGCATCTAGAAAAGCAGATGTTTGACTACAACATTGTTTCCATAGTTCCTAGAGGCTTATTAAAATTAAATGTAATGCTGACATTATTTTGAAGTTCAAATATTATAGAATCTTAGAATGGTCTGGGGTGCAGTGGACCTTAAAAATCATCTACTTCCAACCTGCCTGCTATGGGCACGGACTCCTTCCACTAGATGAGGTTGTTCAGAGCTCCATTCAGCCTGACCCTGAACACTTTCAGGGATGGTTGAACATCCACTACTTCTCTGGACAACATGTGCCAGTGCCTCACCACTTCACAGTAAAGAATTTCTTCCTAATGCCTACTCTAAACTTGCCCTCTTTCAGTTTAAAGCCATTCCTTCTTGTCCTATCATGCCCTTGTAGAAGTCCCTCTCCAACTTTATTATAAGTCCCCTTTAGGTACTGGAAGGTGCAGTGAGATCTCTCTGGAGTCTTCTCCAGGCTGAACAACCCCTATTCTTTCAGACTAGGAGAGGTGCTCCTCTCTAGACTTGCTTTAGCACGTCTGCACCATTCTTATGCTGGGGGCCCCAGAGCTGAGCACAGTACTACAGCTGGGTTCTCCACCTGTTTATGTCCCAGTAAAATACATCAGACATTCTACCTTCAGATTTTGATCCAGAATTTAAAGATTTCATTGGGTTTGTTAATAATTTCAAAGGGACTTGAATTAAGGCATCACAGACAGGGAAGACTTCATAAAGTAGGAGTCTTTGCTGATGGGAGTAAACTAAGTGTTCAGCAGAGTGTTTAACCAACTTGTGACATCAGTGTTTCCACTTTAGCTCTCTGGATAGCTTAAAACCCACAAACTTAGAGTCCTTCCAGCCATTATCCTTGCTTGTGTATGTATATGCACGGTGGCATCTTTTAGTTTTCTTGTATTTGTACTCAGGCACTGGAAATCTTGGGGGTTTGTTATGTTGAATAACTCTCCTGGATGTTCCTAGTAAAAATTATTTTATCCAAGGAATTTATTGATTTCCATGTTGTCTGCTAGCAACTTCAAGGCTATGAAAAAATTCTTACAGGAGAAAGACATTTTAAATTTGGGCAAAGATGGGAAAATGTTATCATGGAAAGCACAGTAAATACAGATTTAATGCTCTTGGTGCCTGCTGCCTCAAAACTCAAGGTGCCATTACTTGTAACACCTATATCCTGTGCATGTACGGTTTTATTAGTGTTTAATAGATGTGTTTGGGATAATAAGTATGATTGAAATCAGCAGTTTCACTAAAATTATTAAAATCACCAGAAATAACATATCATAGGAAATATATTACTTATGATCTAGTAAAACCGTGCTAACCAGGTTTACTAGATTATAAGTAATACATAATACAGCTACGGTATTATGTTGCTGTACGAAGTTTCTTTGTGCAAAACCCCACCCATGGTGAAGATTGTAACTTGTATTTCTGCAACTTCTATTGCAAGCGTTAGCATATTAAAAATTCCAAAGGGATTAGTATACTAAAAACTCCAAGATACATATATAGTTAAATGTGTAAAGTCTTACTCCCATGTACTACACTGGACTTCTACATTTTAATTCAATGGGCCAGGCTGTTGGTTTTTTGTTTGATTGGAAATGAATGGTTTGCTATGCACGCTGGTGTAGCAGCATGGAGCCCAGGATATCGTTCTGCATTCAGCTGGGACTCAGGCAGTCAGCTCTGATGTTGCTGGTAACAGTGAGGTACTTGATCCATGGGTGGCAGTGACTGGAGTTGACAAGAAGTATCAATGCCAGGACCATCCAAAGGCTCAGAGCAGGCTTTGTCAGCTCCAGGAGATAGACCTTTGCAATGCACAGTCACTCCAGGGAAACCTTTTAAGAAGCCTGTGAGAGCAAAATAGCAAGTTTCCTTCTAGGAAGCAGAAGTAGTTCTATGCTTTCATCTCTCTCCTGGGGTCACATTAAAGGGAGGAGAGGCTAAAGTCTGCTATGGAGCCACACTTCCCTCCTCCCTTCATGATTATCTGAAGGTCGAGCAGAAGACTGAAACTGAAAAGCTAAAGAACATAAATTTTGTTGTTTTAGACAGTTATTTTATTTTAATGAGTACTCAGGAGGATACTCAATCTGCAGGAGTTAAGCCCAGCAGCAAACGACAGTTCAAAGTCCCCCGAATACTGAAGATTTATCAATCTCCAGTCTGTAAAATGAGATGGGGTTAGAAAATTTTCCTGAAAAGTCATGATTTGCAGAGTCACCATATTATATTAAATGCTTCCCTCTAATCATGTATCTGTGAAACCTTGTTTCTCCTATAAAAAGTGTTGTAAGTTCATTCCAAATGGCATATTTTAGTATGTTTTATTAATACTAAAAATAATGTTCATGTTATTAGTTTAAAACAGTTGAGTAACATATAGCAGGTTTATGTAGTGTCTTTGCTGATGGGAATAACTGATGTGGTCTCCTTATAAAAACATATTTTCATGTTAAAAACCATCTGTATTTAATACTCTGCATATGGAAAGAAGAGTGGCAATATCTGCATTCCATGTTATTAATTACATAAAATCCTTGTATTCTCAGTGGAAGACCGACTAACAAATGCTGAAGTAATTTCCTCTATGAAAAACCTATTCTGAGCTTGCAAAGAGTAATAACCGAAAATATTTCTTGTAATGCATTGAGGTAGAAGCAGATTAGGATGTGTAACAAACCACAACACCCTGCAGGGATATGCAGTATTGCTGTGAAGAACGATAATATGAAGGTGGTTAAAATGATTTGAATATGACTCTTTTTTTTTTTCTAGATAGGTTAGTTAATACAGATAATCTGTATTTCCACTGCTCATTATCAGTAGTTTTCATTACTCAGGAAATAATTTCTGCATTATTTTTAACTTGTGCTCCAAACAGAATTTAGATCATGTTTTTAAACATCACCAGTATTGAATAGAAACTTCACATTTTCTCAGCATATGCCTTCATTATGCCTTTACACTGATATACCAACAAGAGTCACAGAGGCCAGCCTGATTTGAGGGAGATTGTCCAGTCCCTTGGTGATCCTGCACCCGTACTGCACAACTGAGCCTGGGAGCTCAGAGGTAACTCCAGTCCAGGTGCTGGTGCAAAAGTGTATGTGTGACAGATGCCACATGAAGTGGACCAAGATATGACACCTGAACAGCTTTTGAAACAGCTTTTGACACACCTCATATCCTTGTGAGTGAGCAGAGACAGTAGACAGGCCTTCTGAATTACTTGCCTACAGAAAAAGATAGTTAAGGGCTGAATTCCTGCCTCTTGTTGTTCTGAAAGTTCTTGTCTGTTCTCCCAAGCTAATACATAGGAAATGGCTGCTCAACACATTGCTTACCTCCTGACATTACAGATTTGAAGAAAACATATTCAGTTCCCAAAAAGGATCTGAGGTGGCAAAGTGGAATTTGGGGGACCAGGTGGGTCACAGCACCAGACCTCTTCTGAATTACACTGATTTAAGATGCTCCTTGGAAACTTATGTGATATACAGAAGAGGAAATCGCTGTAGCCAAACCTCAACACTGGCATAGGAATGGTAAGAATTTCTGCTATCATAGACTTATTTATTTCACATTTTAAATCTTATAGGGAATTTTGTCATTGAATCAGAAATCCAGGATATGCAAGTATGCATCAAATAGAGAAGAATAGTAGGCAGAATTCAAATCCAAGTGCCAGTGGTGTCTTAGAGTCTTTAGCAGTGGAACATAGTACATACATATGTAATTTGTCCACAGAAAAAAAAATGATGTGAAGTGAGGAAAAAACAGGTCGTAAATGTGACTTTATAATTTACACAAAATAAGGTTCTTAGTGAAACCCAATTGAAATATTGTTGGTGCCTGATACAACCCCCTGCTCCCATAAATACTTTCAATAAATGTGTCTTCTCTTTTTCTTGAATGTGTAGGGAACGATAAGAGGTCATTCCTTACTGGAATAAAAGCCAACAAAGAAAAATTTCAGAGTGCATAAAAAGTGGAAACAAGAAGTGTATTTGCAGAGAGACTAAATCTTCCCAGCAGGGTTTTTGTAGGCATTCAGGTAGTGTTTTGTACAGTATTCTATTGCTTATCTCACATCGCAACCTGTTTGTGAATACCAGTAGAATAAATGCAGTAGAAAACATTTAGAATAGTATTTTCAAATGTGACTTGGGTTCAAATAGATACTAAAATTTATTGAAAACCTCCACTTTAGATATTTGGGAAGTCACTTTATTTAGATTCTTTAAAAAATTTCAGTTTTTAAAAAAATGTGGGATATTTCAAACTAATCAGTTTTGGACAGATCCTTCTTGGTCACCACTATTGTAAATCTATTACCTGCATATGCACACAAGTAAACATTTATGAAAATCTTTTCCCTTTCACAATTATATATTTCTGTTATTAAAGTGGACTTCTTTTCATGTCATTTTTTGTTCTATAGCTAAGAGGCAAATGAGATGTCTCCCCATGGGCCACTGATCTTCCACTGAAGTTGCTGGACATCACTCTCCTGATACTAAGTCTTTGAGGACGTTATTCCTCAGAGGCTTTGAGGATGTCATTCTGGAACCCAGATTATGACACCAGTTTATTTGGGTTAAGGGTTTCATTCTGGAATCCAGATTATGATGCCCATTTATTTGGGTTAACGATTTGATTAACTTGTGACTAATCCCCCTGATTGCAAAGAGATTAGCCATTTCATCGAATGCAATAGTTTCATCATGTGTTCCTTAAAACAAGCTAAAATGCTCTCTATTACTGCTCATCACAAATCCTCAAGATCTTCTACTTTTTCTACAGTCTTTAGTGAATTCTGTTCTTTTTTCCTAGGGAAAGTAAATAAATGATCTTTAATCACCTGAATAATGTGTGGAATAAACAGAAGCAATTACATTCTCACCATTGTAATAATAATAGTTATTTAGCAATTGTTATTAATACCAGAAGGATTATTTTCTTTTTAAAATACTAGTTGTACTCTTTATTTTGTTACATGCAACCTTGCAGAGACTCAATTATTATTCTAGTCTTTTTAAAACCTGATGGAGTAGAGTCTTCTGTAGAGTGTTACCTGTTGCTGCTCTGTAAGACAAAGGTCACATCTGCATTACCACATTGCATCCTTGAAAAAAAATCGATAGTATTCAAGGATCAGTGAAAAGGGAGCCCAGAAAGTTGCTAGGCAGACATTATTTGCTTCCAGTGTTCAGCAATACAGTAAAAGGTTCAGTCTGGCTGGGTTTATCTGTATTGAAATGAAGAGCTCAGTTGATCACAGATGGAAACAGCTTGGAAAGCTGTTCCTTACTGTTTTCCTGTTGCTAGCTGTTATTTCAAACTGAAAGGCTGGTGTCTGGCTGTGACAGACATTGAATGTTGTAAAAATGTAGGAGTCCCAGGCACAGGCCAAATATTTTGTGTGAACATAATTTTTAAATGGTTGACAATTTTAAACTAGTGGGATGAAAGGAAATACTTGCTCTCTGGAAGAGCATAGGGGGATAAATCCTAGGAAAAAAAGAGAAAGCCATCAGAACTTTAAGAGTTGTAATCACAAAAGAAAGAGACATCAGCCAGGAGTGGCTTCAAACAGGAAATTAAAGACAATTGCAAGTTGTCAGAAGACTGTTTTTGAAATATTCCTCCAGTGGAAATGGCAGCACAAACTCTATGTTCAAATAAAATATGCTTGTGTTTCTTGCATATCAAATCCTGCTAATAAACAGGACTACAAGATTTACTTCCAAAAATCAGTAGCCGGTTAAAATTTAAATGGTGAGCCAAACTTGGAATATGTGCCATTTCAGGGAGACAAGCATTTTACATATGCACAGATCACCTGGGGCTGGCAGGCCTCCTTAAATTTGCATTGAGATCATCAGTGGGTCAAGACCATCGTGCTCAACCAGCATTGTTTTAGACAAAACTCCCAACAAGCTAGAACATTTTTATAAGTAAAAAATCAATCCATGAGCAGAATCCAAATCCCCTAGTAGGCTCAATAAATATTAAAGTTATAAATAAACTTTTGTTTCTGTATGGATAGGTTAAGTCTTTAACCAGTTCAAAAAAATATAATTATTTTATCACTTTTTAAAAAATGATATTTATATTGCAGGATAGTATATCCTGCCAGATCCAAAAGCCTAGGGAAGGCAAGGCTGCTGTCCCTGTGTCCAGCCAGCAGTGAGGCTGGGGATGTGTTGCCAGAAGGCAGAAGCACATAGAGTGTATGTACACACCACATACTGGCCAATACACACATCCAGACAGACACCAGAGTGCTCACACAGACACAGACTACTGAGGGTGTCATTCCACTCCCCTCTCCAGGGGAGTAGGATGGGGGTCAGTAAGTGACAAAATGCACACATTTGTGGATGAGGTGTGTCCCTCTGGCAGCTCTCTTAGACCCTGAATCTGCCCAGCCACTGCCCCTTGATCCCAGTCTCTCCAGCTGCTAACAAAAGGACACACAACCCCCGAGGTTTCAGCGTCACACCAGCTGCTGTGTGTTGCACACACACGTGCACACAGAGCTGGCTGGGACTCCTCTGTCCCCACAGCCAAACCCTTCTGCTCTTGCCCTCAGAGGACCCCACATTCACTTACTCCTGTCCACTTCACCAGCCAAGATTGTCATCCGTCACGATCCTCACTGGTGCTTGTACACCCAGCTCGCACAATGGCTGCTGTACCACAGATGTAGCTCCCTGTTCAGCCTCTGCTGCCTTCGGACTCCCTGTGTGTGCACACATGTGCATATATGCAGCATACATACACGCACACATGAACACAGAGCTGGCAGTGCAACAAAGCAAAGAAGGACTCTGGTGAGCAGCTGGGACAGGCTGCCCTGCCTAGGAGAGGAGCATGCATGGCTGACAAGCACACCCTCTGGCCAGCTAGTTACCTGTCACCAGCCCTTTTTGCCCCCTCTCTCCTCATTTTCCTGTTCCTGGTCCTCCCCAAATCACCTCAACCTTGGATCCTTTCCCAAACATCTCGCAGGAAATCCAATGGGACCCCAAGATGCTCTTTCTTTGCACAAAGAATGTGTCCCCAACCCTTGGCAGCAGCCCCCCTCAGTCAGAATCATAGAATGGTAGAATCATTAAAGTTTGTTGGAGGCCAGAAAGGGGAGAGTGTTTGTTTGCCTGATATACCTGTTACACCTGGCCTTAAGCCATCTGTAAAACCTGACCTTGGGTCAGCCGTAAGACCCTCAGAAATGATTTGTACCTACCTGTACAGGTCTAATTATGATTCACAGCCCTGCAATAAGCTCCCAACACTTCTGGAAATGTTACAATCTACTGAAGTCTGAATTAGAACATAGAAATAGTATATAAACTCTCACAGGGTGAAAAGGTGAAGGTTTTTGGGATTGTTTTTATAGTGAGCTGATAAGAGATAAAACACAAAGTGCTGGAGTGACACAGCTAAAATTCTTTCTTCCTTTCTTCTAACCATGAGTCCATGTTCTACTGAAAAAATATTGGACAAACCTTACAGAATTTCTGGTGTTACGAATAGATCTGTTACATGGACATTGGTTTAAATTTATAAACAATAAGTTACATTAGTTATGGTATAAAAAGAGCTCAAAAGAGAAGGAGCCTTCACTATTCTTCTTCCTTTGGTTCTGCTACTGCTCTCCTGCACCGTTGCTTTGTGCTGGTAAGATAAATAAATAACAACAAGAATTCAAGAATTCAGCCTTTGTGATTTTCTACTTGCAACACCAGAATAGACAAAAAATTAGCTGTGTCCGTCCTGATAACGAGGCCAGGAAGGGACAAAGTTGGAAAAGACTTCCAAGATCTTTGATTCCAACCTTTGACCAAACACCACCATGTCAACTAGACCAATGCACTAAGTGCCACACCCAGTAGTTTCTTGAACACTTTTGGGGATGGTGACACCATTATTTCCCTGGGCAGTCCATGCCAATGCTTAACCACCATTTCAGTGAAGAAGTTCTCCCTGGTGTCGAGTCTGAACTTCTCCTGGTGCAGCTTAAGGCTGTGACCTCTTGTGCAGTAGCTACTTGACTAGGAGAAGAGATTGATTCCTGTGGTGGTGCCTTCCCTCAGGGGGGCTCGGGCCCCGCCCATTGCTACACAGTGGTTGAGTGACATGGGATCCGAGGATGCTCAGGAGGAGTTGGAGGTCTAGAAACACCCCTTAGACATCCCCTGGGGTGGAGAGAAGCACAAACCCAGCCTCCCTTTCCAGAGAGTTCTTTGCAGTTTGACAGTTCATTGGTTGGTTGTTAAGTCCCTCTCTATTAATCTTTAATAACTGGACATTATTACTGTACCCCACCCTGTAAGCCCCGCGTTATTGGATGTTAGTGTTTTCCACTCCCTGTTTCTTGTGCCTTAAAAGTTTGTGTCTGGTGCGTGATTGGGGGAATTTCTGGTCTCCCTTGGAGTGTACTAAACCCTCTGCACCCCTGCCAGAAGTGTCCCTCTCCTTTTCCTTGTTCTCCGGGTCGCCGTGCACTCAGCGAGCTGCCATCTGCACCTGCTGAGGGTAGGCTGCCCAGCCTGGGGCAGCACCACTGAGGTATCTGCTTTCGGCGTGAGAGATTCTAGGGGGACCCTGCCTGGGCCACTGGTTCCCACGCGAGGGCTCGATCCTGGCTGTGACCTAATCGTTCAAACCCTCTGGATAAGCAGCGCTCCCAGCCCCGAGGTTCCATCGAGCTATCCCGAGGCAGGGCTGAGCGAGAAGCACCACAGATTCCCACCTGGCTACAATCTCCTTTCAAATAGTTTTAAAGGGTGCAAACATCTTCCTTGAGCCTCCTTTTCTCCAAGCTAAACACCCCAGGCTCCCTCAGCCTCTCTTCACAGGACTAAATCTCCAGACCCTTCTACAGCTTTGTTTCCTTCTCTGGGCATGCTCCAGCACTTCAATGTCTTCCTTCTAGTGAGGGATCTGGAATTGAGCTCAGAATTCAAGGTGTGGCCTCACCAGTGCTGAGGCTGCAATCACTGACAATCCCTGCCCTGCTCCTGCTGGCCACTCTGTTGCTGATACAGGCCAGGATACCATTGGCCTTCTTGGCTGCCTGGGTACATGCTGGCTCATGCTCAGCCATTCTGATGAGCACTCCCAGGTCCTTTTCCATAGCAGCTTTTAGTCAAGATATTTGTCAAGCCTGTAGCACTGTGTGGGGCTTTTGTGACCCAAGAGCAGGACTCAGCATTCAGCCTTTTTTAACCTTATACAACTGGCCTCACACCAATGATCCAGCCTGTCCAGATCCCTCTGCAGAGCCTTCCTACTTTCCAGCAGATCTGGACTACCACCCAACTTGATGTCATCTATGGTTGTATTGAGGGTGCACTCAATCCCCTCATCCAGATCATCAATAAAGAGATTAAATGGGACTGGCTGCAATCCTGAGCCTTGGGGAACCCCACTAGTGACTGTCCAACAACTGGCTGCAGCACCTTTTACCAATCATCCAGACATTCCTTAACTCAGCAAAGAGAGCTCCTGTCCAAGCCATGGGCTGCCAGCTTTTCCAGGAGAATGCTGTGGGAGACAGAGTCAAAGGCTTTGCTGAAATCCATGCAGACAACACCCACAGCCTTCCCCTCACCCACTGGGTGGGTCACCTGGTTGTAGAAGGGGATCACATTGGTCAGGCAAGACCTGCCTTTCCTAAGCCTGTGATGGCTGGGCCTGATCCCCTGGCTGTCCTGTACCTGCCATGTGTCCCACGCAAGATGAGCAGTTCCATAACCTCCCTGGGCACCAAGGTCACCAAGGCTGACAGGCTGCCTGTAATTCCTTGGATCCCCCTTCCAACCCTTCTGTAAATGGGCAACACCTTGGGCGACCTCCAGTCATCTTCCTGAGTTAACCAGGAGGGAAGATAAATGATGGAGAGTGTCTTGGTGAGCTCTTCTGCCAGCTCCATCAGCTCCTATGCAGGAATCCATCCAGCCCCACAGACTTGTGAGTGTCTGAGTGCCACAGCAGGTCACTAATGATTTCCTCCTGGATTGTGGGGGTCTGTCCTGCTCCCTGCCCTGTTGACCAGCTCAGGGGGCCAGCTGCCCTGGGGATAACTGCTCTTACTCTTAAAGACTGATGCCAAGAAGGCATTAAGTACCTCAGCCTTTTCCTTACCCTTGGTTACAATGTTCCGCCCTGGGTCCAATAAAGGATTGAAGTTTTCCTTGGCCCTCCTTTTGTTGCTAATGTATTTATAAACACACCTTTTATTGTCTTTCACAGCAGTGGCCAGATTAAGTTTTAGCTCAGCTTTTCCCATTCCAATTTTCTCTACTTGACCTAAAATCATCCTTGTACTCTCCCTGAGCTCCCTGACTTTTCATGCAAAGCTCATATATTCTCTTTTCCCCCCGAGTTACTGCTAAAGCTCCCTGTTCACCCAGCCTGGTCTTATTCTCTGCCAGCTTATGGGGATGGCCTGCTCCCGTGCATTTTAGAGTTCCTCCCAGCCTTCCTGGACCCTTTTGTTATTAAGGGTTGTTTCCTGGGGGACCCTCTGAACCAGTGTCCTGAATAGGCCAAAGTCCACCCTCTGGAAATCCAAGGGCCAAGCATTTTGCTGATCCCCTTCCTTACTTCTCCAAGAACCAAAAACTCTGATTGATTCCATGGTCAGTGTGCCCAGGGCAGCCTCTGACCACCACATGTCCCCCAGCCCCTCTCTGTTTGCAAACAGCAGGTCTGGCAGGACATGCCCTGGTAGGTTCCCTTACCAGCTGTGTCAGGAAGTTTCCTTCCCCTCTCTCCAGGAGCCTCCTAGACTGCCTCCTCTCCACTGCTGTGTTTCCAGCAGGCATTTGGCAAGTTGAAGTCTCCCACAAGAACAAGGGCTGGAGATCATGACACATCCACTGGCAGAATGTTTCACTTCATCCTGGCTGGGTGGTCTGTAACAGACCCCCAGCAGCATCTCTGCCCTGTTGGCCATCCCTCCCTGTGATTGTCACCACAGGCACTGAGCCTCATCCCCACTGTCCCTGAGCTCTGTGCAGCAGAAACCCTCCCCAGTGCACAGAGCCACCCACGGCCTCTCCTTCCTCGCCTGTCCCTTCTGAAGAGCTCGTAGCCATCCCCTGCAGCACCCCAGCCATCCCACCACACTTCCCTGGGGATAACTACAGCACAGCTTCCTGCTGCCATTGCTTGTTACCCATGCTGGCTGCGCTGGTGCAACAGCTGGGCTGTCAGTGTCACCCCCAACACTGGCGTGTCACCCCAGGCTCATCTCTAGCTAGCTTGATCTAGTCCCTTTCCCCCTTTAAGCCTGCTTAGTCATGGGCTAGAATCCTTTTCCTCCCTTTTATATGGGTGAATCCCACTTGTCTGCAGCAGGCCTGATGCCAGAGAAACTCTCCCATGATCAAAACAGCCAAAATTCCCTCAGTGACACCAATCTATAGGACAGAATGAGAACCGTGGCCTGGAGGTGCTCCTGACAGGTAGGGATGGGTGTCTTGCTGGATGCTGACATGAGTGGTCCTGTGACAGCCCTGGGAGGGCCATGGCAAGGTGATTTGTTTCTCAGGAGGCCTTGTTTTGGGTTCCTGCCTGCCATCCTGCCACTGGGCTCCTCAGGGTCTGTGCTATGGGCCTCTGAAGGGTGGGTGCAGCCAGGAGAGGATATTATTTGGGGAACCCTCCTGCCATTGTCACTCTGTGCTCCTTGATGGGTATGCATATGAGCTTTATCATGTAGCCTAACAAAATCAGTTCACTAATCAGATATTTACAGCATTCCATACATAACAAAAGCAAGTACCAAACAAATATTTGATGACAAATTTTCTTTTATCTTTCAACTCACATGCCTGTGAACACCCATGTAATAGTACAGGAGGATGATTTGTTGCATTGTAGTCTTTCATCTTTGCCTGGAAGAAAGCAAGTAAGGATCACTAAAGAAGGAAACAATGCTTTCTTTTTTTTCAGGGTTATTAGCTCTAGTAAGTCTACCATTAGTTCCTCCATACTGTCTCATTGCTGGTTTTTAAGAATTGACTCTCTTGGCATCGTTTACTACTGTCTGAGAAGAAGGGAATTGTAATTAATTAAGTATTCAACCTCAGGAAATATTGTCTTCATGAGAGGAAATTATAAACTGGAAAAGCTGGGTTGAGCAGGCAAGGTTGGTAAGAGACTTAAAACCCATTAAAACAAAATGAAGTTTGACAAAATCAGACACATTGGTACCTCTAGTCCTATAAAGGAAAACAGAAATCAGTTCAGTTCCCTTCAATTTTTCTTCTGTTTTCTGAATGCCTGAGATAAAAGGAAAGTAGAGATTGCTTTCTTGCATGCTGGCTTTGTAATGAAAATTTTTAATTAATACTCTATTATTTTTAAACTATGTTAAACAGTATTACCTTTGAAAGTAAATATGTATTTCCACATGTCACAAGTGTGACAATGAATTATATTGAATATGTTCTTTCCCATGACATTGCAATAATTCTGTTTCAAGAATATTTTTTTGCAGGATTATACATCTTAGAATTTTTCATATATAAATGGAAAAATATGTCATCATTAAAGCTAGGTACCACATTTTGAAGTCTTAGATAAAAATAAATTATTTTTCAGCAGAATGTGACTTCAGATGCATTAAAGTAAGCCAATTAAACTTCAGGTATACTGCTTTTCAGCCTGACTTTTTTTTTTTTTTTAATTTCAAAATTACATGTGCTCCTGAAAATTTTAAGTAAGTACTAGTGTTTCTTTGGGACATCTCATTGCATGTGTAGTTTATCACGTAGTCTAAATTTAATTTATTCTTTACATTCATTCCTAACTTGCTATTCTACTTGGTAGCAGCAAAGCCTGTTCACTTATAACAGTCCTGAATTGAAAACTCTGAATGTTCAAGGCTAACTATAAAACTCCTCTGTTTTCTCTTTTTAAATCCCCCCAGCATGCATACGAGCACACACACACATTCACATGCCTTAGCTGGGGGTTTTGGTGACACTTCGTAGCATTTTAGTACATCTAGAATGTCTCATCTTCAGAAGGCAGTGTCCCTCCCAGCAGATGGTAGAACATAGCTCCATGGCAAGAGGTTGGGCTAGATGATCTTTGGGTTAATGATCCTTTCCAGTCTAAACCATCCTATGATTCTATGATCATTCATTTACCTTCATAACTTTTTGCATAAAAACCCCGATGCTGCAGATCTCTGGTGTAGTTCACCCTTAAGTGGAATGGAATGATTGATGATCCCATTAGCCCTGATTAGCTTTCAATTACAGTACCTTGACAGTGATAACAATTACTTATTAACAACTTAACTTAGTGATAAGGACTTGAGTACTTTTAAAAAACTTAATGTCTATTAGAAATCTTTATGTTTAAATACGAATTCTGCTTTTCACATGCCGTTCAGTTTTGTGACATATTGGTTCTACTCTAATGTGGCATTACGCATGTATCACTAGGACACTTGCAGTGTGCAGACCCCATGATAACACCTCTTCTGTGGTCTTGCAGATGATAACAGTGTTTTCTGCTGCCTTTACAGACACAGCTGATTGGAAAATGTAGCAGCACAGAAAATGTGAGTCCATATAGTCTGATTGTGAACAATAGCTCATTCTGACTCTCTTAACTATGCAGCCACACAGGGGAGACACTTAAGAGCCAGGCTTCTATCAGCTGGGAGACATAGATGGGTACACATCAGGCTACATGAGGTCTGCTTTGAGACTGACTTTGAAGAAAATATGATCTAAAAGGGTATTAAATAGCAGAAGCAAACCAAGGAATGCGCAGTTGCCCCTGTTGCTGGTTTCCACAGCATACTGTAATGGAAACTCAGCTGCCAGCCAGAGACAACATGAGAGGAGTTAATACAGGAGAGACAGATATTGTGTTGAAATTGAATTTTAGCAGACCAGTAGCCATGGGGTTACCACTTCTCAAAATACAGATAAATAATAATACATATAATGGGGAGGGGAGTCGTGATCACAATGTTGTTATTGTGCTTGTTACTTTGTGAGCAGTCTCTTGAACTACTTATCAAACAGTTATGTTAATCTTCTACTTAGTTATGGCAACTCACCACAATTTCTTGAATTTCAGAGTGATATTTCTTTTTGTCAGTATATTTGATGGTGCTTTTGGGGATTTTAAAACCGTGAATTAATAGGTGCCTAACAAGATGTGAAACACTATTATGCTCTCAAACTCAGATCAGGTGGGTGCAAGCAAAAATTTAAAGAACATTTTTTAATGTTCTTTAATGTAAAGGATCGCACGTGCTCCATCTGTAATGCAGTGATTTTGATCTTAAAATTTAATGATCTTCTTTTCACGATGAAGATCTAGGCTGTCCACACATCTAAAAAGCAGTAATTTTGTGCTTAAGATAAGGTAACACGAGTTACTTTAACCAATAGTTACTGTAATACATGAAATATATAGTGGACAATAAGCTATTTCTCACACACTTCCAGAAATTAAAAATAATGTGCCCAGGGCTGCACAATCAGCTATGGTTGGATTGTGATATCCAAAGGCCAACCACATTCTGTTAATGAAAGTCACAAGGGCCTTGAAGGTATCTGCTCTCAGGATAGTTTTTTAAGTGCACTTACAGGTTAATCAGTAACCATGTGAGCAATACACTCTGGAAACAGGCACATGCAGTACTTTGGAAGGCATTAAATGCCAAAAAGGTGAAGAGACGGAGCGAAGTACAATTGGGCAATGCTTTGCAGGTAAATTTGGATTCAGAGGACAACACTTTTACAGGATATATTTATTGCTCGGAGTTATAACCAGCCCAGGCTTACAAAATATTTGTATTTACAGATGAACTAGTGTGATTTGTAGATGTTTTTATCTGGGACCTCAGTTTGGGCATCTTTATAGCTGAACCTGCCAAAAAGGCCAGATTCAAAGCTCTGATGTGAGGTACAGTGATAAACATGCAAGTGTGTTTGATGTAATAGTATGATTTCTGAAAACAGTGACTTCAGATAGAGAAGATCAGTCCTTAAATTCTTCCCTATAATGTTAGTTTATTTTTATACTTTTTTTTTTCCTGAGAAAAGGTGTAGAATCTGATAGTAATTCAAAGAAATAGGGTTTTATTGTTCTTGGGAGAAAATCATACTTTTAAATTCCTTAAGAGCTCTCTCTTTTACCTTGTGCTGATTTGGTTTTCTGTGATTTCTTTAAATAAAAAGACACTATTTTTCCTACTGGAAGATAAATTGGAAATTAAAAACATTAGGAAAAAAATCTACTTTTTGTTACCACCACGCTTGGCCTTCACTAGAAAATTGTTGATGTTCTCTCTGGAAAATTTATTACAAGGAAACATAGTCAAGAAGCTTTTAGCTTATGATCTGGCAAAGAAATATTGGTGGAAAACAACATATTCATTGCCAAGATACACAAGCTGGAGAAATGTGAAGCACCTTAATTTCTTTATGCATTTCAGAGGCCACAAAATGATTTAAGTATCTACTTGTGTACCTAACAACCCTATGGAGACATTTCCTAAAGTAAAAGCTACAAATAAAACTGTCCTGGTGTTTACTTCCTCCCTGTTTCAAGAATGTGTATCAAAGGTCACTGTTTCCATTTGAACAGTGACGGAATTGACACACCGATGCCAATTATGCTTGGTTTCTATAGATAATAATAAAGGTGTGTGGGAAACAATCAGATAGCACAGATCCTTTTAGGCATGACACGTTCAGTGTGTTTTGTACTGTGTGCATTTATTTGTCTGGTCTCTGCTGAATGAGACCTGACCGTGTACCTGGTCCTACCAGCTCCCTGTCTGCCACAGATCTCACTTTTGGACATTGGGCCCCAGGGCACCTATTTCCTTTGTAATCACTGTCAAGGGCCAGGCCATCGACGTTGCAATAACAATCCCTCCTTTAATTTTTTCTAGGAAAAAAGAGCTAAAAGCTTTATCCATACTTTCATAGTGACATGGATGAGATAGATCGGAACCCAAGAATGATTTTCTATTAGAGAAAGGGAAATGGTGCAAGAAGGAGCCTGGGGTATGTTGTCTCTGATAGTTACTCAGAAGTGAATGTTCTAAGCCTTCATCTAGCAGCTTTGGTTAAAAGGTGATTTGAGGTACAATTCTGACTGCAAACTTTGCTGAAAAAAAGTTGAATATTTAAAGGGGCTTAAGTTAGTCTCCTATTTTAGATAGAGATAATGAGTACTCTTAAGTCTTGCATTTCCAGACCTCTCACTGCTGAAAAGCTCTTTCACTCAGAAATATCTCACTACATTAAATAAGAGCTTTGTCTTGCCTCTTCTCTGGGATGACTTCTTGACAGAGTGTCAATCAAACACCTGAATGTTTTCAGCAAGGGAGTTCCGGTGATCTGCCTAAACCTAAAGGCACATCCAAAGAGTAGGCAAGGTTGTGAGGGATCACATGGTCTGCAGTGGCTAAAGAATGCAATCTGTAAATTAGAAGTCTGTTTTTGCTAATGTGAGGTAACGGAACAAAGAAATATTTGAGCATCAATTATTTTTGCTTTCTATTAATAATAGTTTTCTAGTGGTAACTGTTAAGGACTACTTGGCAACAACCTCACAAAATTCCCATGGCTTTGTTTTCTTAACAATTTCTAGTAAACTTGTTGCATAGAATTCCAGTAAAGGTCAGCTTCTTCTTTTGTTTCAGGAGAAATATATCCAGTAGGTGGCTGTTTTCTAGTATTTAGGCTATATTTGCACTGAAATAAGAGTGGCACATTTCAGGCTGAACAGACCAAGTGACCTCAATAAATCCTCATACGGTTTTCCCTCAAGGCCTCTCACCTTTTTCATGGCCGCTCTTCGGAAGCTGTCTGATAACTTAATGCTTTTTTTAATATTGTGGCACCAGAACTGCCCCCAGCACTGGAGGTGAGGCCACCCCAGTACAGAGCAGAACAGGACAATCCCTTCCCTTGCCCAGTTGGTGATGCTGTGCCTGATGCCCCCAAGACACGGGTGGCCCTCCTGGCTACCAGGGCACTGTTGGCTCATGTTCAATTTGCCACCAACCAGGACCCCCAGGTCCATTTCCACAGCGCTGCTCTCCAGCCTCTCGTTGCCCAGTCCATACAGACATCCAGGGTTGCCCCATCCCAGGTGCAGAACCCTTGTTAAATGTCATACAAGTGGTGATTTCCCAGCCCTGTAATTTGTCCAGGTCTCTCTGCAGGGCCTCTCTGCCCCCATGGGAGTTGACAGCTACTCCCAGTTTAGTGTCATCAGCAATCTGACTTAGTATTCTTTCCAGTCCTGCATCCATGTAATTTATGAAGATGTTCAAGTGAACCGGGCCAAGCCCTGTGGAACCCCACCAGTGACAGGCCACCAGTCTGATGTCACCCCATTCACTGTAACCCTGTGTGCCTGACCCCTGAGCCAGCTGCTCACCCACCACATGATGTGTTTATCCAGCTGTGGGATGGACATTTCCTCCAGAAGGATCTAGAGAGAGACAGCATCAAAATCTTTGCTGAAATCCAAAAAGATCACATTAACCATGTGGGTTTCCCTATCCTAGAAGAAAATTTCGTTTTACAAGGAGGACTTTCCTCTTATGAAGCCATACTGAGTGGTATGGCTGAGTGGAACAATGACTGCATTGTTCTTTTCAATACTTCCCAGAAGAATCTTTTCTATGATTTTATTGGGCACTGAATTGTGATTTACAGGCCTGTAGGACCTCCTTCTTGCTCCTCTTAAAAACTGGGACAACATTAGCCAGCAGATCCTGCACAAGTTCAGGGTCAACAGGAAATTGGTCTTACAGCCATGGTCCTCCAGCTCAGGGCACTGACACCCCCCTGGTCTGTCATCCATGTTGAAGACAGGCAAAGACTGCATTAAACACCTCTGCCTTGTCCATGTCCCTGTTTGTGAGATGACCATCCTCATCCTGTAACTGGCTGATCTAATTTCTACACTGCCTTTTGCCATTAATATATTTGAAAAAAAATCTCAATTTAATTTCCCCCAAAGTTCTGGCCAGCTTCAACTCCAGTTGAGCTTTCCCTGCACAAATTTTCTTTCAACAGAGAAAGTTTGTGGGGCAGTGAAGTCCCTCCCTCTACAAGCAAAGGGCAGGTTCAGGACTACTTGAACTTGAAGAGCCACCAGTTGATGAGACCTGATGAGATACATCCCAAGGTCCTGAGGGAGATGACTGCTAATGATTCCAAGCCACTTCCCATCAAATTTGAAAAGTCATGGTGGTCAAGCAAAGCCCCTGGAGACTGGAAAAGGGAAACATCACTCCAATTTTTAAAAAGAGGAGAAGGGAAGATCTGTGGAACTACAGACCAGTGAGCTTCCCCTCTGTGGCTGGGAAGATCATGAAGCAGATCCTCCTAGAAGACACACTTGGCACATAAAGGACAAGGAGGTGACCTGAGGCAGCCTGCACAGCTTTACCTGGAGTTCTGCATCTGGTTCTGGGGTCCTCAGCACAAGAAAGATGTACACCTGTTAGAGCAGGTCTAGAGGAGGCCATGAAAATGATCAGAGGGTTGGAGCACCTCTTGTGAAGACAGGCTAAGAGAGCAGGGGTTATTCAGACTGGAGAAGAAAGTGTCTGGGGGATCCTTCTCTTCATTGTGGCCTTCTAGTACTATAAAGAGGCTTATAAAAAGGAAGAAGATAATGCTTTTATTAAATTTACAGCCCTAAATTCCTGCTTCAAGAGTGGTAATGGACACTAGCCTTCACCTCACTTTTTGTAAGTAGAGTTGGGATTGTTCCTGCCAGTATATATCACCTTGTGTTTACTGACACTGTCTTTCATTCACTCTGTGTTTTGTTGCCCACTCAATGGATTTAGTCAGGTGTTTCTGCCATTCTTCCTTGGGCCTTTGTAATTAAAGACTTTTTAAGTTTTTTTCAGCAAGCTGTTACCTTACACTTATTTTCAGGTCATTTTATTCACATATTTCATGTTGCTTTTTCTCTTGAATTTAGTATAGTATTATACAATTTTTCCTTAAAAGCAACCTTCTTTACTATAGAAAGATCCCCTGAAAAAACACATTTTGTTGTACACCCCTATTGATTTGTCCTTCTTACTGCTGAAAATAGACAGCTGAATGGTTTTTAAAACTTAGAGAAAGATATAGTTCCTCATATATGGATTTATGTTTCCTATGTATTTAAAAACCATACCCTCGAATATGTCAGTTCTCAAGATGCAAATATTATCCGCAAGAAGGCTTTTTAAAATAAAGTGCCTTACACAGCAACTTACACAACATGTCCTGCTCCAGTGACAGGTTCTGATGTAAGTATTTGATTGAAAAGACATCTCTGTGGTATTCCAGAAGATGGAGGATATGGACAATATCAAAGAATTAAAAAAAACAAATCCACAGTATGGAAGGTGGTTGTGGAGTAATGACAGGAGTAAAATGAACACATTTTTTAAACCTAGCTCTTTGGAGACAAGTCCAGAAGTAGGGACAGAAAGCTTTTAGATCTGATTAAAAGATTAAAAAATTGAATGGTCTGAGAAAAAAAGCCCCACTTTTAAAGGCAGCTGGTTCAATTAAAGTTAGAAGGAACAGGATGAGGTATGATTTTATGCTATTTAAGAGCATAAATGAACATCATTAAACAGTCTTGTTTTGACCAGGTAAACCTGAGAAATCTTTCAGAACAGTTTTTTAAGGGTGGCATGTGTTTGTAAGAAATGCATTTTTTAATTTATTGTGCTTTTCCTTTACGGATTGCTTTATCTTAAAAAAAAAAAGTTCCCCTGAAGTTATTGAGTTGGATTAATATAAGCTGCTTTCCCATTCCCTGCACTGACCAGGAGCCACTCACTAATTATCACAGGCAATCAGCTTGCCTAGGAGTATTTAAGAAGCTCATCTTTTTACTTTACACTGATTTCTTGAGAAAGGTAAGAAATTCTTTCCTATTAAGACTGTGCAGTCAATGGAATCGAAATCCCACCTTGTCCCACCGATGAAATATCAAGTACCATCTTAAGAATAAGCAGAAGGAGGAGGAATAGGCCTCCACGTTGCCTTTGTTCTTCCTCACTGTGTGTCACTCTCTCCTTAGACGTTTATAACTGGCAAGATTTATTTTCTGGAGGAATTGCAGAATTATCTTGGCAGATGTGGACTTCTGTGCATAGTATTTTCTAAGAGAAATAGAATTTCCAAAGGGTCAGGAGAGATACAGATCCCTAACTCCACATGGCTTAGTGTAGTCTAGTTGTGGTCTCTTCCCTGAAATAATAGCAGGAAATATTAGTGGAGTATATATAACGTAGAGAATGCAGTAATTTTCATGCAAATTTTCCAGGTGAACTCTGCACTTTTGAGCTCATCCAGCTGGGCTTCAGGGGAATTCTCCACTTTCAAAAATATGTCTGAAAAACAGAACTGGCAATGAAAGAGTCACATGGTTGAAATCAAACCACTTACCACACCGCTTGAGAGGGGTGTTCAAGTCATATGTTCAGGTGCCCCTCCTTATCTCACCTCCTCAGCCGCCTCCCAAATCTCCACTGAACTACAGATAGAAGGCTTTTTTTTCAAAATCCCATCTCTTTTAAAAGGTGCTAAGACTTTCTGTAATATTGCCACTGGCCACAGTATCAGTGTGAAGATTCAGGGGTCTCATTAAAAAGTATAATCAAATTACAGTGAACCTAAGAAGAATGAAAAAAATATCAACAAATGAACATAAAATTAATTTGTATTAAATAACAATCTTTTTTTTTTTTTTTCCTCTAATTATTGTAAAGCAGTTGAGAAATGTTTTATTGAGAACCTAACTTCAAAAAACTCAGTTCATCATTTGGGGTGCAATTTGTGGAATAAAAACACTCTTGCTACAATTGTGGTGCTACTTTCTGCATGGGCCTCTGTGTCCCCAGGCACTGCCCATAGGTGGTGGTCCAGCACTGGTGCGGGGGTTGAGTCACTTCTACACACTTTTTTTTGGTCTTTTCCTTGGGAATATGCAAATTAGGACCAACTGGGTGGATTACAACATCACTCCTTCCTCAAATAGGAATAAGAAATTAATTAGTTGTAATTCTACAACTTTTAATCATTTGTTGAATTTAAATGCTTATGAAGTTTTTGTTTTTAGAGTTTAGTTGTTCTTTTGTATGGTTGTTTATATTCTGGGGGAGTTTCTTTTGGGTTTTTTTTTTTTTTTACTTTTCTCTTCTGCACACTGAGATAATTAACACACAGAAGAGATTGTTTTTTTCCTCAACCGAAATGGAATTTATTTTACACCATGCAAATTTTGCTGGACATAACTTCAGAAATTACTGTGAGACAGGAATTTATGCAGTGTGTATGTAGGCTGTGATGGATGCCCAAATAAAATGTCAAATGCCTGAATTTCCTAAATATTTGTATTGACTAATGGTAAATAAAATAATTTTACAGTTCTATATGCTGAAGGTTACAACTCTGAAAATGTCTTCTGGAAAATGGAAAAATTCTAGTTCTTAAGGGAGCTTGAGGTGGGGAGGGGCACTCTGAATGGAGTGAGGAAAGCTTAGATACACACATGCATTTTTTCTACATGACTTCAGCGCTCCTGAAAGTGAGAAAATAATAGCAATGGCTTTGATTGGACATGGTGCAAGCAACCCCTCTGAAATTCTCCCCATGCAACTCTCCCAACACACCTCAGTGCTGGCTTGTGACATCCCTCACGGTTCTAGTTCTGGATCTTTCTTGAGCAGAGGCTGTCAACTGTGAAGCATTGTGCCAAATTACATGGTGGTTTTCAGATATGTGCAAGTTGTGCCAAAGAGAAATTTATTTAAAGAAATTATTCCGATGTTGAGATGTTGTTCGAAATAAAATACAACCATTTATACGCTGAGTTTATTTCTAAAGTCTCTTTGATACACAAGTCTAAACAATCCAACTCTTGTTAAAGTGCTGGGGTTTGGGTTCTTTTCCAGATATGGAATACGAAAGCCTCTCTGAACAGGCTCAGCTGAGAAGAAGTTGGTTAGTTAGTATGCATAGTAGCAACCTCCGGAAATATTTGGAAAGAGCCAAGTGTGGAACAACTGATGCAGTGGAACAACCTTTTCCAAAGTTATAAGGGTTTGCTTCTTGGAGTTTGTTCTGTTCAGCACACAAGATGATAGAGGGTTTTGTGTTCCCATGTAAACCACATGCTGCTAGATCCCTCAGTAGGACACATGCGTGGATGTAAGACAGGAAACTCACAGTTTTAGATTCAGCTCTGCCACAGAGCATCAAATCATAACAAAAATATTTTTAACATGGTAGGTGCATACCCTAGCTAGTTTCTCTAATAGGTTTCTATTCTAATAGTTTCTTTCTAATAGGTTTCTATTGCTCTGGAACTAGCATTGATGAAAGAGGAAAGAAAAGGCCTGGTCACCATGTTGTAAGTGGTTTTGAACCCTTTGGGTAGAATTTTTAGAAGTGCCTAACCCTGGCCTTTCTTTGCCCCTCTGACATCAAGAGGAGCAGAAATAAGGCAATGCAGGCAACAGTATCCTTAACATGTTTTGTAGCAGAACTTACTAGCTGTACTGACTAATACAACAAAAATACATGAGTTCTGTTAATACAAGTGTTAAAAAAGGGATGATTGGTCACAGCATCTAGTATACAAAATGGTCTAGAAATCTTACAAATGCAGAGAGGTATTTCTATGAGGTTGCTAGCATATCTTGCTTTTAACACAACTGGAAGGATCACAGCAAAAATACATATTTTGGTCTTTTGTTTTTGGTTGTCTGATTGCTTCTCTTCTCACCAAAACTAAAACTTAAAGGGGTAAAATAAAATAAGCATTTGCATGCTTTGAAAATGTAAAGGTTAAATGTACCTTTTTCTGTAAGCTCAGTCTTCTTTGATGGGAACATGAATGGTCTTTTTTGATGGGATCATGAATCGAGAAAGAATACAGGAAAATTCCCCACTTCAATCAAAAACTGAAGATTCAGATTCTTGGTTATACCACAGCAAGACTTGGCTGGTTTTAATTAGTGGATTTTCACTTGTATCATACATGAGCACCAGACAATTTAGAATTTTGCCCAGAGACTTTTTTATATTTTGTGCCAAACACTAACATTATAATACATGGAGAATAAAACTAAAAGAACATTAAAGCTACTTTATAACTAGCATAACATCTCATTCTGACCTGAGGGAAATTCCAAAATCTTGACGTTCTTACAGAATTCTGGAAAAAGTGTCAGAAGAATTTAATGTCACAAAGGAATTACTATATGCAGAAATACAGTTCTTCAGTGATGAGCTAGACAAACTGCATCACCATCCTTGGTCATAATTTTCCTAGTTTTTGACCAATTACCTTATTTAAAGATGGCTGCAGTCAACAGAGTACCTGAACTCCAGGGATATTCTGATCCGATCCTGTAATCTGGGTTGGAACATAATGCTATCTTTGAAAATGAAAGAAATCTGAAGGAGTATAGATCCTGATCCAAGCAGATTGTCTTAGATTCCTCATTGTTCTTTTGCCTCTGGATTCCCCTGCCAGACACCACTGGCTGGGTTTTTTCCAAGCAGATAGTTAAACAGGGTCTTCTGTTCCTCTTGATTCGGATATCTAATGAAAATTCTTGATACTACAGTTTTGTTAGAAATCATTTTAGGAGAGATTTTCCACATTTTTCTACTAAAATGTAATACTTTTCAGTGATTGTAGTGTTTTCCTTTATGTATGAATTGTCAATTGCTAAGGAAGATGCAGTAAGTTTTTAAACATGAAAATACATAATTATAATTAACTTTAATTAACATTAAGGGATAAGAACTTTTTCTGCCATAACCCTGTGAGGTTCAGTTGTCATGACAGCTACTATATGTGTCTTTTGAATGCAAAGAAAATACTGATGATAATTATTTCAACTTTTTCAATAAACTTCTTAAATTTTTCTTTTCTGAACTACAGACACCGTAACGACAAATTCAACACTGACTCAGCTGGTAAAAGAGTAATATGGAGTACTGGCATATTTGCCTCTTCTAACATGGAAGACTGTACACAGCAGACAACAGTGACCTAGTTACAAGGTGTATTACATGGAATAAAAGCAGAAATGGAGGAAAGTAATCACAGGCTACTCTTACTATCAGCAGCTCTTTCCACAAATAGCAGGATTTTTCAACTTATGACATTACAATTTTTCATCTATGACAATAGAAAGAGATGAATTAGACAATTTTGATGGAATAGTAAAGCAAAGTTATTTTTTAAAAGCATTTCAGAATATGCTTTTCCTTCTTTTCTCCCTTCTTTGCGGATGAGCTAGTAGATTCAAACCTAAACTAACCAGCAGGTGGTAGCAGTGTTTAAGATTTCTAGAACTGCTATGTAAATCATGCAAATTACTAATGCATAGACAGAGAAAATATTTCAGAGTACAGACCACACAGTCAATGCCTCTGCAAGTTCATGGCAAGGTTCTTCCATCTTTATTAACGAGGTATGGACATTTAGTTGACATCTTTAAGACACTTCAAAGTTGATTTCATGTGCAGGGTAGTAGTCAAATGAGACTAATAGGTTTTGGGGGGGTTGCGCGGTTTTTGTTTTGGTGGGGTTTTGCTGTTTTTTTTTTTTTTTTTCTGGTTTGGTTTGGGTTTTTTGGCAGGAGATGAAATATTAGCCTAATATGTCAACTTCACTCATTTCACTGCCATTTCCTTTTCATCTGTAAAACAGAAAGGTTTTGACAGTGTTCACACCAGAGGTTGCATTTTTAATTTCGTATTCACTCCAATTCCAGTATTTTTCAGCTTTATCCTTTTATTTTGTTTGGCTTCTTTCATTACAGTCATTAAAGTGAGTAGAAGAAATGTACCCCATGGAATCATGTCTTTGCAATTCCTTTTGTTATCTAAAATAAATAATTGCAAGCAATGTGAGAGCTCTCGTTGCTGCAACACACACAAGCAATGTTTTTAAGTGGAGAACTTTTGTGTAAGAGGATAATTTTGGGTCATGACACATGCAGTCTCTGGTAATGGCTAAAATTTTTCTGAGAAATTCCTGAGGCAGTTGCTTCTTAATGAAAATTCTCTGATACCAACACTGTAGTAAGGTACCTGTACTTTAATAAGTGACCCTAATCAAATAAGAAATTTTGATCCATACTAGACAATCACTAAGAACAACATAGTTATGTTAAAATTACTGATGTATATAGTAATGGAATTTCCCAACTGGCAAGTAGAGGGAAAAAAGCATATCTCCCCAGACCTCAGTTTTAAGAGGTTGCAATTAATGCGTTCGAATTATACTTAAAGGCTTTTCAAGAACTGCCCACATTCATGTAAATACTAACATGGATAAAATATACCAGTCATGAATGACATATCAGGTCTTGTCTTTTGTATTTAAGGAATTTTCCTTGCTCTTCTCCATAACAGGCAACCCAAAATATCACAAAATGGGAAGGGAAAGAATGACTGATAGGGTATAATTATGACAGAAATTAAAAACAACTTATATTGTAAAATAGTTCCAGGAACTTATTTTATACTCCGTCTCCACTCTGATTTTAGAGGGGAGGGATAAAAATAGGTAGTTAAGCAGTAAGAAAGAAGAAAATGTGCATCTGAGTCACAAGTTTGAAACACAGAATGATTTAATCATAACGTACCATCTAAATACAGCCATGGTAGACTACTACAATAGATCAGCAGACAAAAGGACCTCTAAACAATTACAGAATCAGAGAATCACAGAATATGCTGAGCAGAAATGACCCTCAAGGATCACAGAGGTCACCTCTCAGCCTTGCACAGGACCATCTCCAAGAATCACAGCATGTGCCTTGAGCCCTGTCAGACTGTGCTGTGATCACTTCCCTGGGGAGCTGTTCCAGTACCCGGGTGTTTTTCTGTGTGAGAAACTATTTTCTAATGTCCAACCTAAACCTCCCCTGACACAACTTTAGGCCATTCCATCAGGTCCTGTCCACTGATGACCGTAGGGATCAGATCAGTCTGCCCCTCCTCTTCCCCTCATGAGGAAGCTGTAACTACAATGAGGTCTCCCCTCAGTCTCTTCTTCTCCAGCCTGAAGAGACCAAGTGACCTCAGCCATTCCACCTCTCAAGGCTTCCCCTCAAGGCCCCTCACCTTTTTCATGGCCCTTCTTTGGATGCTGTCCGACAACTTGGTGGGGTTTTTTAATAGTGTGGCACCAGAGCTGCTCCCAGCACTGGAGGTGAGGCAGCTCCAGTGCAGAGCAGAACAGAGCAGAACAATCCCCTCCCTTGCCTGGCTGGTGATGCTGTGCCTGATGCACCCCAAGACACAGGTGGCTCTCCAGGACATGGTTGAGGTAGTTTGATGTGTAGTAATGTAATAAGGGACCTTATTTATGAGTTACTAAGTTCCATCTGTATGGCATATTCACGTGTCTATACAAATCGGCTCTGCTTCAACAACATTGATACAGCTGCCCTGCACACACACTGCATACAGAATATTTCATTGTAAACTATCTGCAGTTTTTTTGGCATTAAAATAAATTAATCATATGATTTTAGAGAGACACTTTAAGTATTCCAGAGCAGAATGCACATACAATGTGCATTTAGTATCGTACCTGTCAGAAAGATTTTTTGGTACAGCAGCATATTGCAATTCTCATCTGGGGATGTGTAGCTTCTCTGAGTCCCTTGACATGCTACACCTCTTAAGAAAAGAAACAGAGATCTTATGTCCTTGGTACTTTAGAGGTAGTTTCAATGTATAAACCTGATACAGCTGCCAAGACCTGTTCCTCTTGGCAGGGTCAAGCACATTTTTGGTAATCCAGCTTTATCTCTACCATTTACTGCTGGTGATTCATGTAAAATGTTTTATTTCTTCAGGTTGTGTTTTTATTTCTCTTCGATAATGCTTTATAAGCAATTGAGTTTTGATTTAAGAAACTCCCTAGATGTCTGTCATCAATAATGTTTTCTTTTTCTTGTGTGAATTTAGTTGTGAGTAGTGCTACTAAAACTTTTACTGTCTTGCATCCATGAACAGTAAAAATAATAGAAAAACACAGTTGTTTGAAAAGAGAAAAAAACTACTGATTATTGTAGAATTTAGTTAAATATTTGCCTTCACATACAAGTTCACAGGGTGTCCTTAAGCTTGCAATTGAAGACAGTTGCTGAACTAAGTAATTTATAAATTACCATGTGTTACCTCTGCTAACTTGTTAAGAATTCAGTGGCAAGTAGACGAGAAAACCTTTGCTGATTTTCCTCAGTAAGTGGGTGCAATTCAGTTGCCTAGAAGTTAGAGAGTTGTGTCAGCACACCATGTCTGATGTATTTCATTAGCTTTTCCACAAAAAAGCAAAAAAAAACCATAATTTTTTTAATTGACTGTATTGTTAAGGTTCTTAATATAGTGGCCTTTTTCATGTTTATTACTTGAAATGTTAGGTCATTTGATGCTTTCTGGTTTATAGGTCATAAATTTCTGGAATGAGAAGTAGGGTTTGACACGTGGTCTTTCATTTCCATTTATTTCAGCTAGCATTCTTTCATAATTTATAGATGTCTTTCATACCAATATTTGCTTCACGAAACTCTAACTTGCTGATACTACCTATGATTTCCACATTCACATTTCAGAAAAATCATACAAATGACTAGAAGTCTTTAGTACTTGAACATGATGGTTTATTATCTGTTTCAATTGTGCTCGTATGTACAAATATGTACTCATAAATTTGTTGCAGCACCAGCCAATAAGCAATTCCAAGCACTCTTATTTTTGTCTTGTATAACAGTCTCGTACTTTAGGTAGTGTTGAGAAAACGTCTTCCCAAAGGACAGACATCTGCAACAGCGGCCTTAAGTGTTTGGCTAATTCACTATATTTCTGTACTTCTGTAAAAATACTTTATCCCTCCCAACATTTTTTTACCTATCAGCAGCCCCCACTGTGAGCATTCCTCTCAGCAGCGTGTTCGGCACTGACTAAGCAAAACTTATCAAGGCCGTACTGACATTTCCTATCAAGCATAATAAGACCATCTTGTTTGAGGTTTTCTTTTGCATTCCCACCATAGCTTCTTCTTCTTGAAAGGCTGAGTGAATTTCTATGCAGCAAACATACCAGGTATTGCCAAACCATTTAGTCCATATGATAGCTGTCTTACTAAAGTAAAAGTTAGGACTTGATTCTTGTTTTGAATATTAAAAAATACTCCTTCTTTCTTCCTTTCTTCCTTCCTTCCTTCCTTTCTTTCTTTTCTTTCTTTCTTTCTTTCTTTCTNCAATTTTCTTGTATTTAAGGGATGATTACCTGCCTGGGTGAATAGGATATTGAGATGCTAAGATTCAAAAAGGATAACATGAGCTGTTTATTTTACTGATCCATAGGAAAGGAATCTAAGGGCATACAGTAACATGAAAAATTTGCAGTGTTGGTCCAACTGACCTGACTTCACTCCAGGCATAGATTATCATAAGAAAAACAAGATATGAATAATCAAGTGCCTTGTTCCTGCGATGTAGCACCTGGACTTATTTAAGGAAGGGATGCCATGTTTACAGGCAGCCTAAGGAAGTTTATCAGATGCTGCAGGTGGTGCAGTCAGTCTGTGCATATCATTTCATTTTTATATGGTTGATCTGTGGATGAATCAGCCAAAAAAAATTATTTAATATATTCCATTACTTAGAGCAGATGAAATTACTGAGTAAAACTGAAGCATTTGAAACACTTTCAAAATCAGTCTTACAAGTTGCTTACTTACTTTTCAAAGTATAAGACTGAGAACTCTGGAAAAGGATCAATCTCTTCTCCAGTAACCACCCACACTGTCCCTCAAGCCCTGTGCTATCATGACCTGTTACTTCACTTCCTTTTGCTGGTATCACCATCTAAATATGATTTACATGTGTAAATTGGCAAAACCTTATTCAGTAATTTAACTCTGTCATTCTGGATAACCTCTCCACTTTCTTGGTTTTATTGCTTGCAGTGACTGTAACATGAAGTACTTATCAGCAGTAATCAGCTAGCAAGCTTGCCCTGTTTTTCCATACATCTGCTGCTGCTTATTGTTGATATTTGGAAATGCACACACTTTGTCTATTGAAGAATGTCACTGGTAATTCCCAAGCAATGGATAAAACTGATAAGAAAAATTCTACAATTTAGAAATGAGAACTGAGGAACACATATTCTACTTTGTCTTAGAAATACTGTGGTTAAGTCTCCAATTTTTTTATTTGGTTTTGATGTTCTTTGGGCTTTTTTCCTGTCAGAGTTTAAGTCTATGTACTTGTTACAAAACAGTGGTATGGAAGGACTGGGCCAAGATTTTCACTAGAATGAAAATTAAGAAAAATTATTTTAAAGTGTGAACACGTGTAGATGACAAACTACTTCAATATATTGTTTTTAAAATGCTTTTTATTTAGTTAGTTTATGGCTATAAAAATGCTGCAGGCAAGTTCATGAGTGTTTCTTTCTATTCTTTTCTTTTGGGTGGAGGGCTGGGGGATACAGCTTTGTTCTACATTACTGTTTCCAGTATATTTTTGTTTCCAACAGTAAATCAATTCCTGCAGTATATGATCTTTCCCAGTGTGGTTAAGCTTCAAGTCAGACTAGAACAGGAAACCACTCTTAATCTTACCTGATAGTAATGATCTGTTCAGTAGAAAGGTCAAACGGCTACCAGATCTGTCACAGCCTTTCCCCTTGCAGCGAGACATTGCTAATAACTCAATTAAGGGACCTTGCAGATTGTCAAAACTTCTAAAGTCTTGATTGACTCCTATTCAGAAGATCCCATGGAATGGAATAATTTCTGTTCCTCCCTGAGGGATCTTGTCATGACAAAATTTTTCACCTCCCTTGGCTGATGTTCAAGTATACATTTAAAAGTAAACACAACATATAAATATGTATTTACACATATACACCCATGTGCACATATACACGTGGGTATCTGCATACACACAGATACATACAAATAAATATATCATTATCTAAACACATATAAAACTCTTCTAGCTGTAAGAAATTATGAGATTACAAGGGTAACAGACTCATACAAGTAAGTAGTACCTTTCAGACCATGATTTGAAATTTCAAACTTTATTTTCAGATACTGTCCTCTTAGCATGTTTATTCTCTCTTTTATTTTGGTTTATACCTAATAAACATACATGGAGTTTTCCCCCATTTTTCCTTCTCAAAATCTGAGTAATGGTGGAATAAAGCTTTAAAAACCATATGTGAAACTCTGCTCAAGGCTGCTGTGTTGACAGGGTGCTAGTAGTGATGACTGACATTTTGGAATTATGCAGTACTGTTTTCTTCTGGCTCATGCTTCTGTAGTTGTGTGTAATCTCAGGTGCAACATTATCCAAGGCTTTTCTAGACAAACCCAACAGGTGTGATTAGTGCTTTCCTTTGCTCAGGAGGCTATTAGGTTGTTTGAGGAAGAAAAGAGATTGCCTTGGCATTATTTGGTTTTTTATGGAGATTGCAATTTGGCCTGTTCTTGTCTTGTTTTATTTGAAGAGCTGACATTCATTTACTTGCTTCATGTTTACTCTCTCTTTCCCCTTGGCCTCACAGATGTTTAACTCAGGGTTGTGTACGTATCTCTGGACGTCATCTGGTCCACGCTCCGTAATTCAACAAGACCTCCCACCAACAACTCAAGGCCACTCCCTAATTTGGTGAGGCCGCAGTCAGTCGCTGAAGAGGGTATCCTGACAGTTTTTTAGTATCTCTAAGGAGGAAGATTCCCTACCCTCCCCAGTAAACCTATTCCCTTTGCAATTATTAAGGCTGTTGTGGGAAATATTTACTTGTCAAAAATAAAGGGAATGAGAATGATCTCATTCTTCACCTGACTAACTAAAGCTGTAATAGATAACACCTCTACCTGTCTCCTTTTCAGTCCTTTCTTTTTTTCTTGCCAGATTTTGTTTGCAATTGGCGTTTTGACAGATGTGAAAAGCTGAGTTAAAATAATGAAGCTGAGTTAACTTCAGGTCATAATTCTAGCTGGAAGAAAACATATTGAGACCATATCAAGAATCCCTGAATTGGTGCTACTGCTCTGTTTTATCTATCTGCTGCTAAGCACTCCATCTATGGTTAGTGGAGTACATGAAGGGCAACATCTCTTCCTCCTTTTTATGCAGAAAACAAGATTTATCATATGTCCTCAGTAATGTCCTCTGATCATCAAGTTATAGGATGTTTTTAAATAGGCTGTTTTCTCTCTAATTCTATTTTCACTACATAATTTTGGATATCTGTTCATGAATGAATGCCCTGAACAACAACTACTTTACTCAGCTGTTATTTATTTTGAATATCCAATAAAATATTTTGGTATCATAAAACTAACTGTAAAATGTCATAACACCCTATAATACACAAATAAAATTCCCTGTGAGGAAAGGCATCCCAAGCTGCTCTTTCTCCTCTCTGTCTCTGCTGGTGAGGTCAGATTTGTGGTTAGGGGTCCCTGACTTCAGTGAAAATCTTCACATGGAGAACAAATATTTTGTGCTGTGAGAAGGAAGAACTGGACTTAATAGAGATCACAGGATGCTAGTAGAAAATAAAAACAACTTGCCTTCTGAAGTTTATTGCTAGGGCATTTAAACCTTATTCCTTCAAACATAACATGAAAAAAAGTAATTTTAGAACTAAATGAAAAAATAAAGAGCTTTAAAAACTTATTTCCTTGAAAAAATTTATGAACTGTCCTAGTATTTTTGCTCACTGAAGTATACTTAGGCAGTTTAAGTGTATGAAATATGCAACATGCATACAAGCAGAGCATAATTTAGAATTCTGTCATCTGTGTCTAAATGTCTAGACCAGGTATCCTGTTCAGTTCAGCAGCAGGCCAGCTATTACAGTATACCAACTGCTATATAACCACTTGGAGTTTGCATAGGTTTCAAAAATACTAATGGTATTTGCTTTTCTAGTCTGGAAAGTGACCCATTATCTCTTCACCTACTGTATGTAGACAACAAACAAGACCATTTCAGCTAAAAACTTGAAGACCTTTAGTTAATTCAGTAAGATGATTTAGTTCATCATAAAAGCATAACTGTTGGACTTGTCATAAACAGTAATGGTAGGGTTTTTTTCTGCTGAAAGTATCTTTACCTGGGTAGAGTACGTGTTTAACAATCAGGATTGTTAACATTTACCCATGGTTCTTGAAATCATTTGCTTCATTATTGCAGGTAAATCACTTTCTCGTCTTTCAATATGCATTCCATAACTTTTAACTATTTTTCAGAATATAATACTGATATCTACACAACTGTTTGATACCATTGAATAAGCAGTATTAAAAGTAATGAAAGCTCTTTCTAGATATGAGAAGGCTCAGATACAAATCCAACCATAACTGTATCACAGCCACCTGCCCTTTATCAATAATACTGTATACTTACATTTTCTTAAATCTGGGAGAATAATAAGTATTAATTACTTTACTAGGAGTAGATAGCCTTGATGGCTTCTTCGCTGTGTCTTCAGCTTGGAATTTTGTTTGTGTCAGTGGAAATTCCACGTGTAGTTCCAAGATTAAGGGGGAAATCTTGCCTTTTAAAACATATTACCTGGAAAATATTAATGTTATTTAGAGTTTTGGGTATCCCTCCCTGCTTTTTCACTAGCTCTGAACTTGATACTTGCTTTTTATTGAACTTACCAGTGTTCAGTATCATGCCAGTTGCAAACATTAGGAAACACTGAGCATTGTTTATGTATCAGTTCTGTCAGGAAATGTCAGGTGAACATTACTCCTTTAATTAGATGATTTGAAAAACAGGGATACAGCAGAATATCTTGCTTTTTCTAAGATATTAGCTCTTAAATATATAGTGTTACAGTCCCACTCTAGTCAGCTTATATTAAAAACAGGATACATAAATATTAAGAAAAAGCATAATAAATAAAATGGAAGCTGTATCATTAACTAATTTTAGAGTGTGAAAGATAGACAATTTGTCAATGTCCAATTTTTAAAATCTATTTATAGGTAAACATAGTCAAATATGCTAAAACTTGGAGAATAATTGTCCCTATAAAGTTTCTTTCTTGTTTGCAGAAATAAGGTTTTCCAAAGCTAACAAGATTACCAGCTCTTGCCTTTGTTAGAAGGGAATTGAGTGGTATCAGTCTTACTAGTGCTGAGGTAAAAACTTTTGGTTTCCGATGCAGCCCCGGAGGCCACACACTGCCTGCTCTGCACTGCCTGAGGAGTTAATTTTACTGAAATAAAACAGTCTAAATGAGAGAAGGACAATTGCAACTTGACCTTTCGGCCCTGTCAGAGTGACCACTGTGCTGAAGTAACAGGCCCATTTGATTACAAGAGTTGCAAAGCTGAAGGCTTAAACATACAGTCTTTTGAGATATGAGCCCGGGGCAACACTCTTTATTAAAAGAACACAATATATACAAGGAGTAATTTAGTTTATTTTACCTGACCCTGAACAGAAATGGGATCTTCATATCAATACAGAGTTGATGCACTTCTGATCTTAAACTCCCTGCAGAGACCCAGCATCCTTCAGTCTTCTGCTTTTCAGATGAGATCAGCACCGCAGAAGTTCCTGTGTCTCCGTGTCCTCTCCCCAGAGCTGTGCAGAAAGCACAGCTGGGCAAATTTTACATGTTGACAAAACCCAGAAACTACCATTCATAATTATTTTCATTTTTTTCTATCATTATAAATTTTGCTTTTAGCCAGGAAGAAGGTCTGGCAGAACTGGAGAACAGACATAGATGATTAATCTGAGTGGTCCCACCAGGAAATCTTTGCAAATCTTAGGTTACAGGGAATGATCAACTTCTTATGTGATTAATTTTAAAACTTCAGAATCGGCCTATGCAGGACATGTTATCACAATTTCTGGATGTGGTAAAAAATGAAGTTGTTTATGTAGGAAAAGCTAAATAAAAATTAAGAAAACTGGAAGAAATTATCCAAAGAAATAATTTCTGATATTTTCTGTATAGAAATAGTAAACATAACAGTAAAGTTGTCATAAGGGTTTCTATGAAAAAATGCTGTGTTGAGCAAAAAAAAAATAGCCTCCAATCTATGCAACATGGCTCTTTTTCTGCCTTACCTGTGAATTTCAGCAGAGATTTAAAAGATTTAGCTTTCAGTAACAAAATCATCACCATATAATTAACCTAGAACATTAACTGAAATGCAGAAAAAATTAATTTGCTTTACAATAATGAATTAGTGGTATTCAAGAGGTGAAAATATTTTAATGTCAGTTTTTATACTAACAAAGTATTTGTTAATTAAGATGTTGGAAATGCTTCATTTGTACTGCACTACCTATTACTTCCATATGACAGCTACTTTGATGATAAATACAATGCACTATTTATTTTGCTAATTAATCATAAATGGATTATTTAATCTGTGTTGCTGTAATTAGATATGGATATGTAAGAGCTATTCTGTTCTGATAATGGCAATCCCTTACCAAAGCAAAAATCATTCTAGCTATTGTGTCATTTCAGAGTGACCATACTAATGATCTTCTTGTCATAGCATCAAAGTAGCTGTGGATTTAGGATTAAATTAAATCTCAGTGCCAAAGAAACAAACTTCAGTGACTTCAAAGGAATTACTCCTGCATATCTTTGGCCAGCTTCTAGTACCCTTTGCTCATTATGAAATACATGTTAAATCTCTGTAACACCTTTGTTGCCTCTCTTCTTGTTTTTGCTGAAAGCACTTTGGCCTGATATATAGAATAACAAAACTAAAAGTATGACAGTATTTAAAATGCTTTGTTGAATTGCTTTGACAGATTTGAAAGCTCACGTCACCAATCCATCGGACAGATATGAAAAATATTATTGCACTGTATTCTTCATTTGCACCTAGTCTCTGTGCTGTTCTGACCTCCTGTCAGAATGTCTGAATTTGTATCCTGAAACTGAGTCCTGCAATGCCTTTACAATAGATACACAAATAACTGCATATTAAGTATAGGAGAATTCAGATAAGTGGATAGTGATATCTCTGAAACTTGTCTCTTTGACTGTGTAGTATTTCCATTTTATTTTGTGCATTTGATTCCTTATCTGTAGGTATTTTAAAAGAATTAAGACACTAGATAGTCTTCTAGGCTAGAAGAATTCTAGAGTTAGATTAGTTCTAGAGTCTCTAGCTTCTAAAGTTTCTTGAAAGTAAAAATGTATAGGAACCTTCGTTCATTACTTTGTGCCACTAAAATATCAAAGCAAACTAACATACTACCTAAAAGCCTTTATTTTGGAAAATAATCAAAGAAGTCTTTCACAAATATTTCTTTCAGCCTAAGGAACATAAGTATTAGTTAAATAAAAATGGTTTTGGCCCAAGAGTTACACTTGCAAGACATCTTTCTTGGTAGGTGGACTTCTTGTGGTATCACAGAGAGATTTATGTCAGAGAGAGGCTGCATCAGGCTCAGTCCTGTTCGTGAACTTGCTGTGCTGGGCCGATGCAGAATCCCACTGATAAAATCAGAGTTCAGGGAGGCATAATGCCAACTACGCAGCAAAGATTTATTTGCAAGGATCAGAGTCGTAGATAGAGAACGTGTGAGTTTTGTTGGATGGTTCATTAATTTTTCACAGCTTTGGGGGAAACACAATGAATAACAAAACTATTAGCTTCACGGCTCATACATCACAACTGCCAGGAAAGGACAGAGTCAGCGGGCTGGGTGCTGTAATAACCCACCAAGGGCTCCCACCATCAGGAGCACAGACTTCCTGTTACGTGGTGGGGAGGCATCCGCTGCACTTGGCAACAGACATCAATCATTTCAGAAGTTCACTTTGCTACAGTACAAGGGTGTAGGATTTTACAGAATAATTCATAGGAATGCTAATGGTTTGTTTTGCCAGTTTTTATCAGTGTTGGGATGTACATTTAGGCTGTTGAAAATATGTAGGTTTAAGTGGATCTGAGACTTAACAAGGTATGACTTTAAGAGCAGGTGATCTTTTCCTCTGACTATATAATTTTTGAGTTGGCAAGTGCAGCATTGATTCCTGTACTTTTCAATAATTAGTCTCATTGAACATGCTTCATGGTTTAGTTGTTTCTCACAACAGCGTCAAAATAAGGGCAAAGGTAACTACAACTTTGAAAATAAAATACTGTTTTCTTCTATGCCCAGAAAAATTGTTATTTCCTACTGATGGGCTCCCTCAGGAAAGAAGAGAGAAAAAGAGGAAAGAACAGCTAATCACGTTTTTCCTAGTAGTAGCACACCTGGACAGCTCTGACCTACACTGCAACCCCTGCTAGGCAGGGCAAGACTTCCAGGACCATGGCAGAGAGAGGTATGGATAAAATAGTTGTTGAGAAAGGAGATTAAATAAATGGGATTATCTTTAATAGGATCACTCAGTAGGGCAGAAAACTGTGAATGAATATTCCTATGACAAAGCAAACAAACTCCAAATTAACAATAGGTTGATGCAACACAGGGCTAAGGGGAGTGGAAATTAAGTTAATAGTTGGGCTATTTGCCTTTCTGGAGCTTAGTTTAATGGAAGGAATTCAATAAACTTTGTCTTTGACTCTTTAAATATTAGACATAATATGAAGAACTGGATTTCTTTCAGCTTAGAGAACTTTTACTAAACATGCTTACAAAGTAAGAACTAGGATAATGTGCTTTCTTACTGGCTTGCCCAAACCTAGAACTGGTGTAAAACATTATTTTTTTCCCCATAGTACCACAGTTTTGTTCTTGTGCTAAGCAAAGTTGAAAAATTAAACTTTCAGAATACTAATCCCAGAAATAGTGTCAGGAGCTTTCACTTTGTTAAAGGAACATGCATTTCCTAATTGACTTCCTATTTAAATAAGAGTGTAACATCTCCAAATGTTTTTGTTCAGCTTGTTGAACTTCCTTTCTTCCTTTATAGAGATTTAATGGAAGATTAATTATCAATTCTGCAGGTATATGGCAGATAATGCCTCCCAGATAACACCCATGATAAGGCTTGATAGAAAGGTACAGTGCACTGCAATGCAGAAGAGGAAATCTTAAATGGATCTAAGGCTCAGAAGTAAGTATGGTACCTTGTATTGCTTATAGGGTAAGGTGTTGCTAAGAAAATGTTGAATTGATTAGTTCAACAAACAACAACATTCTGATGGACAGCATATTTTATATCAGTCATTGACAAAGAAGAATTTTAAGCCTAAACTATATTCTAATTTTAAGCCTAAACTTTTCAAAAATGATTAATTAGGCGTAAAATGTTGACCAGTTACATATTGAATTATCTCTTGTTGAACAGCATTGTTATATTTGATGCCATTACTTTTGACAAGCTGCAGAAACTCTTGAGTGTGAATTAGGTTCATTGACAAAATGTGTTCAGAAACTGCTGTCCCTAAACCAGGAATTTTAACACATCCAACATCTGTATTACATTAGATTTAATTCATACAGAATAATTCCAGTCATTTACAGTATGTATTGAAAGCAATTTAAAACATATGTCTCATGAACTGTCTGCCATAATCTATGTAGGTTCAGTGCTACAGCACAGATGCTTATGTTCGGGATGCTAAAGAATGGGTTTAAGCATATTTTTGCATTTAATGAAAATCATAGGAAGTTTCAGTCAGTTCTTTACTTCTGTGCATTGCACAGAACTGACTTGTCTTGGGATAAGCTACCACAATTACATGTCTCCAGTTGAGCTGGACGAAAAAATTCAGCTCACCCTATGAGAACTGGAAAAAACATTTATTAATGAATCCATCCTTTAGTGGGTGTGTCATGCATTCCAATAGCCATGACAAATTATCTATAGCTCTGTGTATGTAACATATATATATGTGTATTCCTATGACACCTGTCCAGCTAATTCTATGGAATGGGTCATAAAATATAATGACTGTGATTGCAGGTTGAAATGTTCACCTTGTGTCCCTGCCAGCATCTATGACATGCTATCTGTCTTTGGCTGTTACGATTTTATAACAGTAAGCTCAGTAAAAATTCTGTTTTAATTATGAGAAGTAGGATGTTTCCCTTGTTTGTAGTAAAAGCTACTATCACTGTGATTGTGATTCTTTCTTTTTCTAGAAAAAAGAAATCTGATGAATGACATTGGATATAAACTAATTGAAAAATTAGAAGGAAGAGACATGGAGCATGGGATACAATGATATTTATACACTTTTTGGGTACTAACTAAGTTGTTTTCATCCTCTTCTTAAGTGGGCAATGGAAAACCTAATCTCAGTACTCTAGTCTGTAGGAGAACACAACACAGTTACATTCTTCATCCTGGAACTGGGGGGGAAAAGTGCCAAATTATTAAAAAGAGCAATTTAGGTTCTTAGAACTTCGGGGAGCATGTGCATGTATATATATACAGGTACATGTGTGTGTCACATATTTTTAAACATACACACATGTAAATAAATACCAAGATAGCTACAGACTTGAGCAATGGACCAGTTGCATCACATAGGGATTCTCCAACTACATCTGGATAACAGCCAGATGGGACTTAATTTTGTTTCCACGGTGGGGTAATAAGATTCATCTGCAACAGTTTTAGAGGTACCAGGGAACTTATGATGTGATAAACCTCATCCTATTTTAATAAGCAAGTCTGCTTCTTTTCCTAAACTACAACAGGACATCCACTCTGATACCTGCAGACCTTCCCTTTCAATGTTTATTCCTGCCTACTTTTTGTGAAGTGGTTTTAAATGTGAGGTAAACAAAATATTGGCATAGAAATCATATTTTTTATGCCTTGTATTCACTTTCAGCATAGGTTAATGTTCCAACATATTCGAAAATTTTCAGTAAAGAAAAAGTAAACTTTGGGCAATAGCATTTTCTTAAGAAATGTTTTAAGGAGTGTACACATTGAGCAGTCCTTGTCCCTCTGATTGAACACCATGGGTCAAATTCTGGCACCACTTGAATCAGCTGAGGTTTCCCTGTTCTATCCACCTTCACCTGTTTTCCACCATCTAGTCAAATGAAAATAAAGGAAATACTATCTCTAGGAGTTTTGCAATGTCAGCATCAGAAAAAAACCAGATTTTTTAGTTGTAGATAAGATGCTTAGATGCTACTGACAATTTAAAAGTGAATTGGTAACTAAATTCCTAATTAGTCATGTTCCTAAATAAAACACAACCAAACCTTTCATTAAAGTAGAAAGAAGATAGGAGTCACTGACATTTCATGTGAAAAAGCCAAAATTAATGATTATCCTCCTGACCTTCCAGAAACATCTTTCCAAAATCTATGAGAAACCTACCAGGAAACAGGAATCTAAGTCAGTAGTCCCTAAGGTAGTTAAGCATTGGTTGCTAAAGTAAAGAACTCTTTGTTGCCTGAACATTTCCTTTGATTTAACTTGGAAAGGTTGCTGGAAAATTGTTTGAGTTGGCCTTTTCCCGTCCAGTGATTTCTGTGTAGTCCACATCTAAGTAAATATATAATCACAACAGCATATAATTTTGTTAAAATCTGACTCTAGAATAGTCAAGTATTTTGAGACTTTGATAGCCTTGCCTTTTTACAATTGAGAGGTGTTTGAGGGGGGCAGAGAAGAGAAGAGAAGAGAAGACAAGATATTCTGGTTCTCAGAACCCTACAAAATAGTGTCTAGATGAAATCTGATTCTCATAAAACAAGTACAAATCCAAGAACACTGCACAGAATGACATGTGAGAGGAACAAATACAAGGAATACAGTAAAAGAAATTGCAAAGGAAATGCACATTGGAATTTCTATAATTTGTGGAGTACATCTGTACTAGTGAATACAGAAAATCTGATTCTCCATGAAATTCTGACATTTCACACTTATTTTACTAATAATAAAATGAGCATATTATGAAGCAACCTACAAAATCACATTCCAGCAAGTCAAAACACAATTCAACCTTGGTGATGATTCATTACCTTCCACATAGAATAGAACTTTGCACCAACCTCAAAGGTTTTCTTTCACTGCCAGCCAGATTATATATTAAGTTCTATAGAAATAATTTTTATAAGCTTGCTTTTGGCAACACTTACAGTGTGAGTGATATGCAGTATGACACCAGATTGAATTCCTGTTACACATTTTAAAAGGCACCTAGATGGCAGTTTCTCCTCTCCTCTCCTCTCCTCTCCTCTCCTCTCCTCTCCTCTCCTCTCCTCTCCTCTCCTCTCCTCTCCTCTCCTCTCCTCTCCTCTCCTCTCCTCTCCTCTCCTCTCGCTTTAAATCAAATCTTGCAATGAATTTCTGAGGAACAAGAAAGCTGATAATGAATATACAGAGATTTGAATAATCAGCCAGTTCCAAGAAAAACACTGGAACAAGTAGTCATTGTACTGCAATGTTATCTGAATTCTTCTTTCCAATTTCTAAGAACAGATTTTACTCTAATGGACTATGGAGACTTTGTAAGTCTATATGAATTTGTCCTTTGAACATATATTTTCACAAATATACTGTGTTACATCACAGATACATTCTCACAGTTATTCAACAGATCAGGGATTACATAAAGGTCAGGCCATTTAATATATCCATTTAATATTATTTTACTGAAAAAAATTTCCAGTTTTCAATTTTCATCTTTACTTTCCAGTGACCAGGATGTTATAGCTTGAAGAAATGATGAATGTGAACAATTTATGAAAGAATAATACACAGGTATTAAAAGTCAGAGTAACAGGGAATGTGAGCAGGATTGGATGCAGAATGCTTGAATTCTGAGATTTCATGTAACAGCATTTCTCTCTTTATAGAACAAATGAAATTTCTTATCTATGTACTTTACTTCATGAAGGCAGAAGTATTTCTGAATCTACTCCAGTTACCGCTGTGAGACGTTTCTTTTGCCATTGATTCCCATGAGCTTGAGTTGAGATCAAGATCAATAGTACTTTGAAGCATTTATTGATTGGAAAAAGAACCTGATTATTTTTTTGTTTACTCATCTCCTTAAAAGGCTAATAGAGCCATTACTTTATACATTATATACAGGTTTGAGTGTGTCTGATTTTTGCAATTTTCAGCTTTCGGTATTCCAATAAGGATTTCTTCACTCTGTTTGTCAAGAAATGTGTGACTGACACTGATACAGCAGCCCACACATATCTGTAGCTAACTGAGAAGGTGGCAGCCTGTTGAGACAGAAGATTTCTTATAAAGAAACTATGTAAAAGTCTTAATCCTTCTTCCTGCAGAGGTCGGCTGGAGTTTTGCATTTGATTTTGTGGAAACCAAATTGGTCCCCAGTTGAATAGAAAACAATCACTCACTGTATAGTGAGAATTTATATCCTGCAAAAAAGTATACATTATTAAAAGGGACTGACATAGGGGTCACAGAGCAATTTTAGTAGCCTACAGATCATTACATTTATTACTCAATTTTTTTTCCTTTTATGCAAGAAAAACTCACAGTGACTTCAGTAAGAATTTTTCTTACTTAAGAAGTACAGAACTGAGTACTTAGTTGAGAATGAAAGCAACATTAATGACTTCCATATGTTATTGCATAAAACTCATTCATATGTTTTTGATTTAAAATATTATAAAACAGAAAACAAAAATATTCTGTGTAACTTTTTGTGAGAAGCAAAAATGCTCTAAAGATCATGGATGAGAACAATTGGATTTTAGTTAGATGTGCAGTAATCGTTTGAACCCTGGAAATAATTTCTTCAAAATAGTCTCTTGTTCTTTTTGTTCAGTCTCTCTGTCTTACATACTGTTTCCATTCTCTTGTCTTCGCCTTTATTATTTCCAAAAACCCTGTGGGGATATTATGTCAGCACTTCTTGACCTCATGTGGTGAAGTTGTCAATGTTGAGTTAAGCATTTTTTTAACATAACCATACCAATCCCATGCACAGATCTTCCCTGCAACATCCTTGATCATGGAGTGAGGTGAAAATACATAGGAAAAACCTGCAACTGAAGTACAGTGAGAATGTGGGAGCTTAAAAACAAATTTAAACTTGTTAAATAAATTATGACTTGACATATGTATACTATTCAGCTCCTGGTTTTATATGGAAATCCTTAAGCAGAAACCAAATCCCCTGTCCAAAGATAAGGAATTGCAAGCACATCATGACTAAAATTCAAAAGAGAAATAAAACCTTTTGCCTCTGAATCTGCAATTAGTATTAGCAGCATCCTTAGGTACTGAAAACAGCAAAGCTTTTTACTATATTTTTAAAAATAAAACCCATAACAGAATATAATATATCCTACTACTGTAATGTAGTCCAAACTGGACTTCTACTTCAAACTTGGTACCTGGAATTTGAAATTGTGTGCACTCTCTTGCTGAAGTTTCTTTCCATGGCCATCATTTGAGTTCCTCTGCCAGATAGCTGTAGCCAGACAGCATGAAAATAGCTGCAATTTTTTGCATTTACGGTATTCAAAATTTAGCTTGTAATTTACCTGGATGTGAACCATGTAAAATAGTGTAATCCTTAGATCTTAATACAAGCAGTTCATCTTTTTCTTCACATTTATTTAATGAACTGTGCTGTATTATTGTGTTACTGATGAAGTGAGGAAGAAAGCATGAATATGGTTGTCTTCTAATGAGCTGTGGTCATACCAGACTAGCAGTTTTCAAGCAAACATGCTGTGGCTGGAGATTTAGGTCAATAGGACAGAAATTACTCTTTTAGAGAAAAAAGGCTGACACTGAATCACAAGGCTGTAAAATTTAGTAGCACATGTTAAGTCAGACATGTATAAAACCTGCAAATAATACAAGCTGAAATGAAATAAAAGAATCAAGGAATCAATGATCATCCTCCTTTGTATTGCTACATTTTTAAGAGCATTAAGGAAGAATAGTCAGTAGGATGAGAGGAATAAGCAATCATAATTTCATAATTTTATACACATATTAGAGATAAATATTAAATATTTAAATATATGTAACATAATATACAATATACAAATAAATATTCATATAATTGAAAATAAAAATAAAATAACCCCCAAAAGATGTAACTCAGTAAGAAGAATCTCTCATTGAAATGTTATCTTCTTAGTGTTGACAGTAAGTGAACATAGCATTCAAAATAAAAGGTGGGGAGTCATGTTGGACATCTCACTTCATTGCCTTGCACTCTTGACTCATCTAAAATTCCCAACAAAATAGGCCAGTAGCTTATGCCCTATCCAGAAGAAAGGGGTCCTTATAGTCTCTAGAGGTACATTCTCTTGGCTGACTTTCTACAAGTTCTTCCTTTCTAGGTAGGCATCCAAATTCAATGTAAACCCCTGAGTCTTTTTATAGAAATTCAGTACCTTTTACTCCACATCAAAGTAGTAGTAGTTGCTTACTATATAACCGAATATATATGGTTAAAAAATGTGTGTGCTCATCCTCATCCTGTCTGCAATGATGGAATTAGAAAATTAAAGGGAAACATTGTATACAATTATTTCCTGGCGTATTTCCTGCAAGGAGGTTTTAAACATAAAGTATATTGTTGCATTATTAGTGCAAATTTTTTAGAGGCTTTTCTAGCACTAGATAAAATGATATCAAAGATCAACTAAAGAGTAGATAACTTGGATCAATATTTTTAAAAAACTTACTCTCCAGCCACTATGCCCCAAACCATCAGCATTTGTTTTTCTTTTGGCGGCAGAATATTGATCACATTGTGACAACACACACTTTGACAAGAAGGATTTAAAGAGTGCACATTGTTAACAGGGGTGGTAGTTATAATGTACAGAGTGTAACTTACACACTTGGCCTGGATTCCAGCTGTTTGGCTTCACAGTTATTATGTGCACTGTGGAATGAATAAATCTTTTAATAATATAGCAAAGAATTTTGGATCCCATCAGTTACTCTTTTTGAAGATGAAAGAAAAGTCTTCTTTCACTATTAATTTTGAGGTACTACATAATGTCTCTCAGGTAAATCCTAAAACATTAGGATTACCTGTGAATTCTGAGAGTGAACTTAAAAGATAGTTCAAGAAAATCCACTCTTATTTCCTACAAAAAAAATACTCACTATTTTAAAATGCTTAGCTTTCCAGAAGTAAACACTATTTCAAGCCAGTAGTACAGTTAATATTAATTCAGAGTCCTCTATTCTGATACCAATTTAAATCTAGTCAAGTATAAGAGAAAATATTGGCAAATTTAACTTTTGGGAAAATTGTCCCAAGTCTCATCAGAAAGATGTCTGTATTTTTCCAATTTCTGTCCAGACTTTTTTCTTTTTTTTTTTTTAATTTAATGTCAGATGTTCTCCAAAATGCTTTTGATGAAAGTCCTTTAAGGCAGCTTTATCATTTTTACAGTACTTTTGAGTGATGACATTTTTAATAGGGAAGTGTTTCTACTTCTTGAGCTATTTCTTGTACATGTGTGTAAACTCTTTACTGTGTAACCCAAATCTATGTTTACATCTAGGAAGGACTCTACAGGACCAGAAAAAGAACAGTGACTAAAGATGGAGGTAAATACATTGGATAACTCCGTAACATTGGATTTCTAATACTTGGGTGGAAGAAAACCCTGTTCTGGCATTGTCACATCCCACTGGCTGTAATACTTTCGTTACTCGGATACTAGAAAGTTGAATTTTAAATCAAGTATAAGGACATTCTGAACCCAATAATTTCTGTAAGACCCAGCATTTAATGAGCAACACTGAGATCCGAATGTGAAATCTACAAATCATGCAATGTGTTGAAAGAATTGACTGTACAAAACCTGACATGCTTAGGCATATGGGAATCCTACTTGTTGTCCTATTTAACTGCATTTAAGGGTTGCCATTTGCACCATAAACACAAATGCAATACACAAACAAGATTTTTTCTTGCTAACATCCTGATAATTTTGCCAAGAAATTTAAGAATTATAACATAACAGAAAATTTAATAGTTTAAGTATCTCTTCAGTCTGATCTGTGGGCTTCAGCTTGATGTATAAATGCAGAAATATATAAAAACACTTAAGCAGTGAAAATAATTACAGCTTTTTTCCTAGGTGTTTCATTTCAGCAAATGGCCTGTATGCTGGAACAAGATACAAACAGTGATTATGCCTGTATAAAACGCAGGGCTCTGTGTGTATGTGTGTGTGTGTGTGTCTTTCCATCTTTGTATCTAGGTTTCTCTTAGATAAAAAATGACTGTCATTTCAGAAAAAAGCTCTTTTTGGGAGATTGGCTATTGTGGAGTTTGGGTTTAACCAGTGAGCCAGACCATAGACAATAACTGTCTGGGTTTCTCTGTGTTATTCCATCCAATTCCCTGGTAGTTCTGCATTCATCTTACAGCAGTGCTCTTGACCTCATCCTCCTATCTGAGGTAAAGTCGTTCACCACTACTATCTTCTTTTTATCACTAGTATTGTTGGGGTTTTTTGTTCTTCTTTCTGTTAATAATTTTCTTGGTGGACCTTCTGCAATAGTCTTGTTACACTACCAAAACTTATTTTCTCAGTTAATGTAATTTAGTCCATGTCTAAGCTGTTTATTCACATTGCATTGTAAGAAAAATAAAAGTATATTGATGCTGATTCTCAGTCTGGAAAAGCACTGAGTCCCAAGCTTGTAGGTAGCTACTTTGAAGACAGATAACAAAAGAAGACAACAATAGAACTCTATGAAATATCAGAGTTTCGTTCACGTGGGCCTAATTATATGATTGGGATCCAAAACTTATGTGGATTTTGTCCTTACAAGTGGTCTGAAAAACTCCTCTTGGTCCAGGTACTTCTTTTTTGTTTTGGTTAATTGTGAAAGTCATATCACTATGACACACAATGTGTGTGGGAGCTCCAAAGGCTGAATTATATTTTACAAGTGGGCTCACTTTTATAAAGTGCTAGAATGACTTGCCAAAGACCACAGAGGAAGTTTGGGGCAGAAAAGGAACAGAATGTGCATTTCCTACAACCTTGCCCAGTCTTTGAACCACTGGTTCAGCCTTCTGTTTCAGTGTTACTGTCATCACCATGACTCACAAGTTGTCCAATCTGCAATCAAGCTTGAACATTTTAGTAATCAGAACTGGCCAAGTCTTCTTTGTAAAAGAAAAACTTGAAGTATTGAAAGAAATTTGTGAAAAATGGGCTTTGGTCCTCTTTGAACACCACTTATATTCACTAATTATTGCTAATTATGCAACTGAACCTCCTTAAAATGATTTTTCTGAGAAAGAAAGCCAAGTGGTGAATATTTATAATACATACATTTTCTGTAACATAATACATCCTGCAGTGTGTGCTCTGTTACAGAAAACTGGGCTTAGAAAAAAAGAAAAATTCCCCATCTAGGATAAACATAAAATGGGTAGGGGAAAAACATTGCTGATATTGGGGAAGGGCATCCTCTCACTTTAAAATTTTTAAATTCTGAGTGGATCATTTCACCCATTTTTCATGGGTAAAAACTGAGAAACTCTTTTAGATATTAAGAAATACAAAAATATTGTGGTCCTCTAAGGAATTCTGAGAATAAAATCAAAATTAAAACATTTAGTAAACAATTACATAAGAATAATTTGCACGTCTCAAGGGTTCAACTTCTTGCTTTTTAGCTAGATCAAAACAAATTAAACTATTAAATTCAGTTATGCTGAAGAAATATCTTCTAGCACTCATGAGTTAGGAGCTTCCATTGTGGACAGAAGAATTTTTGTCATTTTAACATTTTTTTCTTAAAAGCATTATTTTCTTAAATAATATTTTTATGTATCTTAAAATTGCTGTATTTTAAGGGTTTTTATCACTAAAGCTTACCTCATTTGTTGGCACTTTTCTTCCCACTGGAAAACTTTGACATACATATTTATTGCAGTTCACAGTATTTTGTGTTTCATCTGTCACTAAGGTCTCCTTACACAAGTGCAGAAGTATGCAACAATGAAAAAAAATGGCAAGAAAACACTTAGACAAACATTTCTAATGCTACAAGAGAGTTTGATCTGGCATGAGAGATCTGGCATAAAGGTTCAAGTCATGGGGTTAAGATGGGTTTCTTTTTTTTTTTTTTTTTCCTAAACTCCTTTACCTTCCTCTCAGTGATACCACAAAACAAAATCTACTAGCAGCATAAGACATTATGCCACTGTGCCACTGAATTTATGTACACCTACATTCCAGGAACTGCTGCAACTAATAAAGAAGCTGCTCTTGCTTTGTGAGACCAAACTTCATCAATGTTTTAAAGAATGATGCAACTAAGGTAACTAGTTATAGAAATAATTTTGTTTTTTTCAGCTTACTAAAATGCATCTTGGACTTCTGTCCAAGACAGATCTGTCAAATATTGCTTTTGAAGTGTCTACAAGTCAGAGTAATTTTTCACATCCTCACTGAAAGCATAGGTCTATGGGGGGGAAAGGTGCCACTCTACTGAATGGGAAGACAGATAAGATTGCCTTTGCAGTTTTATTTTGGGGGAAAAAATCAAGGTCACTCACTTTAATCAGCTGTGACAAATAGAGTTTGGACATGGATTTTAGCTTCACATTGCCTGATTGCAGCTAGTGCAGAGGCCGCCTGGCACCAGGGGAAATGACTTTCTATCTGCTCTTATCTCCTCTTCCACTTCTTTCTACCACAAAGCCAAGTATCTTAAATCTGCTTAATGTCATCTGCCTTCCTAGAAAGAACCAGAAACATTAAAAGTTAGAAATATTTGAAAAAGTGGGTTAGGAGCAACCATCCTATGTTTTTCATATACTGTCCTTTATTTCATCCCAGACACTACCAGTACTTTTGTGAATGGGCTTGGGCAGATGTTAGCAAGTCAGAATAGCATCAACAGGAAATTCATGAACAAATCTGAATTGAAAATTTAGAGGCATACCTCTGTTGCAATATCTCCTGGGAAAGCACCTCAGCAGTGCACAAATCTCATTAGCTCTGAGACAGAGCTCTGCACCTGGCTCTGCTGCATTCCATGCTCCCCTCATTTACCATTAAGTTCCCACCTATTGCCTTACATTCTTTCCTCTTCAAGAAGAATATAATGAACTTCCCCGTGGTAAAACATACAAATGTGAAGGACCAGACAAAATGGTAGATGGATGGGTGAAGAGCTGAAGACTAAGACGAAGCAGCCTTTTAATTAAAAAAAAAAAATCTATTGTACATAAAGATTCATGTGACATTAACCAAAAAGCAAACTACAGTGATTTTTTGGGTGATTTTACCACTATATTATACTTGATTTCTCTTTTGTGCAAAAACCTATTCTAAAAAGAAATCCTTGTCTAAAAATTGACCCAAGCATCTAGACAGCTAGACACTTAGAGATGTACAGTACTGATTCCAGCAGGACTTGTGTGCATAAACACTGTTGTAGTGCTGAGATGTAGAATTTAGCACTGGAATGGTTAAGGATATACTAGGAATGTCTTGCAGTTGAATCTGCCTGAATATGTTTGAATTATTAGTGGGTTAGCACAGAAAGCAGGAGGGGTTGCTAAAGCTTTTCTTACCCTGTTCAAGTTGTTTATCAAGTTCAGCCAAAGTTAAATGTTATGCTCAATGCATTTCAAGTTTTATAGGTGGTATGGGGATAGATACATGTAGAGCTCTGCTACTTTCTGCTCATATTCAGCAATTGCTAACCTTCTTTTGCTCATTATCTAAAGCTGGTCTCCATGGGCCGCAACTATGTGGGACACATACATTTAGCAACACCCCTATGTTAATATGGTTCTCCAGAGATTACAGCTGGGACACAGCGTTTCTGTAGCTGCTTATGATTAGATTAAGACTGTTCTCTTTCCAACCTTTACTTCTTATGTCACTATAGAACCATGAAGCCTGCTTTTGCAACTTGTGCCCACTTAAATTCTGGAAAGATCTCAAGGATGTTTCTTGTACTTTTCTTCTTTTTCTGTGTGTGTTGTTTATTTGTTTTAATTTGGGGTTTTTTTAATATTTATTTTTAATTACTCCTGCTGTCATTTAAACAATTTTACTGTAAAGATTTTTAAACCACTCTTATTCCTGGAGGAATTACAAAACAGTATGTTTACATCCCCCTTCCCTTGTTCTCTTATTGTGAAAAAGGAAAGTATGTTCATCATTGCATTTTTACAAGAGGGTACCATTTGCTTCAAGTTGCCATCCAAGTTCCTTGCATAACAGCTATTTAACCCACTTCAGATAAAATCTGCTCTGCAACTGTAAACTTACTAAGTACTGAATAATTATTTTAACTGATATAAAGGATAAGGCATTCCAGATGAACATCTTTACCACTGGATACAAAAGGGTGTGTTGCCTGTGGAGTCTGCAGTGGAAGATTTTAATTTCCTGAACTGGCATCAAAAAGGATGCCCAGTGCCTGAAAGTGGGCTTCCTGGCCAGTACAAATACAGATTGGGAGTCCAGAAAAACTCAGATTCTCTTCACAGGAAACTGCCTCTTGTGAGTTTTGGTTCTTGACTTGCTGTGTCTAGATTTGACCCTCCTCTCCAATGTGCACCATCGTGCATGTATCCACAGTCTTTCCAACTGATCATATTCCTCTGCTTCTGTCAGTGGTATGCTATTTTCTTTCTGTTTAACTGTTCTTGGTTTCTTTTTTCAGTATTCCTCATGGCTGCCTCCAAAAGGCAAAGCCTTGTGATTGGTGTACAGCAAGCAGTTTTCTTTCTCCCAGTTAGACAGGGGACACCTAAACATCTGCAGAGGTGTACACATCTTGTGTACTGTGGGAAGAAATATACTTAGTGCTTTCACATGGGGGTCACCTATGCATCCTGGTAGAGGAGAAATCAGGTGAAAGGCTATCAGAAAGTTCTCTGGTACTAAGTGAATTTATGATACTTTCTATTTAGTAATGAAAAAAATCTTGAATTAATATTGCTTAAATGTATTTTGTACTTGTGAGGATTCTTCTTAGGTGAAGCTTTTAGTTTCATTCTACTTACTGCTGTCCTTGCTAATATTCTTCAAAAATTAGTTGATTGGTTGTTTTGCTTCTCTGGAAAAACCTGGAGAAATGCAGTGAAGTTTTGATGCCTGTCACACTGTGAAAGGCCATCAGAACATCGCATGTGAAAAACTAGCTGTGGTTTAACAACTCCACATTCATTTATTAACTACCTTGTTGTACAAGTGTTGTGATCCTATCGTCCATCCCTGAGATTCAGCTCTGTGGGAGGGAGACCCTGAAATGGAATCAGTGAAGCCCACGAGCGTGATAGCAGAGCCAGCTGCTCGGGGTGCAGCGCTCCTCGCATGGAGAGCAGCCTGACATCCTGCACCCTTGCAGTCCACACCAGATCAATAGCCCCCAGCTGTTGCACGAGGTTCATAAACAACTGAAGAGAGGCTGAGCTGTACTCCAGCTCTTCTCATCTTCCCTTTTTATCACCCAGCTGTGAGTATTCATGCAGACAGTTTTATTGATGTAGAGTTAGTACTGTTTTTGCAGGACAAAGCTCTTCGCATGTGACAGCCTCCCAAGGGGTGATATTCTGCATTCAGAGATTTTGGTCAAATTCCTTTCTGTGTTCTTTCCTTCTTTCATTCCCCCTAGTCCTTCTTTATGTTTATAACATCCACATTTGAAGAAAAAGTAAATTATGACATAATTGCTGAAAAATTTCTTACTTTTAAGGTTTGGTACAGTCATTTCAAGAAAGTGCATTTATATAAGGATCTAATTTCTAGTAACACGCATTTATTATATAACTTTTGCACGATGCTGATATTTCCTGTGTAATGGATGGATGGACACATATGGTGCATGTACAGGATATGGTGTATGGCACTATGCTGAAGGCTTTTTGACACTCTAGCTAGCAGCTGATTCTTTAAGTAATTAAAAAAAAGGACACTCTTGATCCTATCTGTTTTTCTATATACTGGCACTGCAAGTGTGCAGATAGTCGTAAGTATTAATTCACTAAAATGGTGTAGTACGTATTTCTCTGAAGAAGTTCACTCCAAAAGTTATTGTTAAAAAGTAATTAAAATTTTATCCGATGTAAGACAGGGCTAGTCTCACAGCTGAGCTCTGTAGGTGCCAAATTTGTTAATGATTTTTATTGGTTTTCCACTCCATTGGTCTTCTTTTTTGATATAATTTTCATTTCTATCTAATTCTTTAGTACTGCTGAGCACTTTCTCAGCTGGCTTATTTATGAGTAGGGCTCTAAGGAGGGGGCTTGACATAGCAGAAAAAGCTGATAGCTGCTCCTGACGCTTCACATGATGACCACAGCCTTCAGGATAGGATTTAAAGCATGTAATGAAAGCTCTCTATCTGTAGCAGATTAAAAAACAAATCCTGACCACCCGGCAGAGCTACCAGCTCACATGAAACTTACATTGCAGCATTTATTTGTTCGTGTTTCCTAAAGTCCTAATTACTGAATACCTGTGATTGAATGAAAATTTAAACTCAGAATATAAATTTCTAACCTCCGTTTTACCACTACCCATCTATATCTTCTCTGCAACCTCCTAAAATTCAGTCCAAGGTTTGAAACTCTGTGTGAAAAGAAAATAATAATTTAAGAGCAATTTTTCAAAACCCTGCATTAGCTAATAGCAAAATATTAATTTTTAGTTCACATTTTTAGACCTTTCACATGAATGTTTTTATAATCTTAAAATTTAAATATATTATTGCACTGAAAAAATATGTTCACACTGCACGTGGTTCTTTAATCTAGTTAATGGTTATCCCATGAAACAATAAAGGACTCAAATCAGAGAGGGGTGTAAATAATATTATTTCTGTAAATTCTGGCAGCTCAGCATTTTAAAACTGGCAGAAGACTAGGTAAGCAACATATCATCACAATGACATTTTATATCATTAACTGAGAAAGCTGATAATTTTAACAAGTGTAATTGTATTCAATTAAATTTATGTTTAATAAATGCTTTTAATATTGTCATAAGCATTGATTTGATATGGACTGGGAAAACAATTGGAGTTCCCTCAGGCTCTGAATTTGCATAATAGCTGTACTCCATACAGTGCTTCACTCTGTAGCTACTTTCACAAAAATCACAAGCTTTAGAGGAAGTTTTTCCTATCGGTCTCCTAATTCCTTCACTATTGCAGCTGCAGTTGCAGAACTTCAGAACTTAAAAGGGTATAGTGACAGTAAATCTGCAAAGAAATTTAGAGGCTTCAATACAATCTAGAACATCAAGGCTATCTTTGATAATTTAGAAATGCTTTGGTATGAGTCTGGTTTTAAACTTCAAGTTTCAAAAGAATAATTTCTATTAGACATAGTTTCTTTTTCCCACCCCGCCTCATTCTCTTTTTAAATTTGTGCAGTTTCTTTATGATTCTCTATCAGATCAGAGAAGCTCTTTGATCTCTGGGATTTACAGACTATGCACCTGGTGTTTGCTGAGCAAATTTTGGAAGTGGTAATAAACTGGAAAACATAAAGCTTAATTTGTTTCTGTATCCTTTCTATGGGGACAGGGGAGGAAGGGATGAAGGTATTTTGCCAAATTTAGAACAACGGGTCGAATTTGTTGAATGCTAAGTTACTGAAGGACATATCTGACTTGCCACATCCTAGAATGATTCTTGAATGTTCAGGAGAGTGAAAATTGACAGTCTTATGGGTTGTTAGTTCAAAGTTTGTTGTGTTTGTTGGTTACTTTTTTCCCTTTTTTTTACTTTCTGGTAGGATTCATCTGGATAAATTTTTTTCTCTCCCCTTATATATGATAGTAGAAATATTTTGGAAGAGGACACTGAACTTCTTTACCTATCCAAAGTCTTGTAAAGTTGCTGACAGGTTTGCTATTTCCTTTCAGCTCTTCAGCTGACTGTAATTTAGTCATAACCTAAAAATCTCTGTGAATTGATGGTCAGTTCCTAGAAAAGGATTGAAATCAGCTGCCACTTCCTACATGACCGTGTAGGCTTCAGAACCAGGCTCTGCTATTCTCCAAAACACTGGTTAAGTGTGAGTCTAAGGAAAATGAAAACAGTAAAAAGCTATGAGAGAGAGAAAGAATACACCCAATTCCTTTCATTTTTATTCTATTCTTTCTTTGCATGTTGTCCTTTCTCTCTCTCTCTGTCCCTTTTTCTAAAGTGAGAAATGTAGTGCTGTGATCAGAAAACTTAGGTAAATAATACAAAAATATTTTAGCTCTAAGGTTGAGTAAAATTTTAGTAAAGAGCCTCTGATATTTGGTGTTATGAATTTTCCTTACTAGCATCATGTAAAGCTGTGGAATCTGCTAGAAACCAGCATTCTAATCCCTAAAATAAATATTTTTTAGTTCTGTAAGCAATATTGTGAATGAGAACATATGGCTGAAACAAATGGTAATAATACTCTTTTTTCATGAGGTCATATCAACATAAAATACGTGTTCTGTCATTTATAACAATAAAGGGATTTGTTTTATTAAAGAGTTGTTTATTCATACACGCTATGCAGCTGCTAATGTCAGTTTATCATTGTGATCTTGTTTTGTTCATTATGTGGCAGCTGGAGGTTTGCTCTCCATGAGCTTTGCAGAGGTCAAAAGATGTCTTTCTTGTAATTTGGAAGGCTCTATTCCTTAAAATGAGCTTGACATCTTTCAGAACATAGTCTACTTTGCTAATACCAGACTATACTTCATAGACATGTATTTCAGATATGTATTTTGATGAGGTATTTTATATATATATGCAAATCTTTATACATAATGCTAATGATGAAGATTCTTATCCATTTTCTGTTCTGATTTTCTTGTGGACCTTTAAAAATCTGTCTCCCTTATCAAACACAATTTTGGAGTTTGGGGTTTACTTTATTGACTCATTAAAGTGGTAAAGTGAAGCAGTAGAATCAATTAATTACATGACTAAGCAACTTCATTTGTGTTTTTCATACTTGTTTTTTTTTTTCTTATAGATTTGAACTGTAACTGACTGAAATTCACAAAAATTTAAAATGTTTCTATTTCCTTCAGAAAAGATCCAGTCTGGAGGAATGACTGTGTGTGATATCAGTTCCTTTCAAAACTGGAGACATAATAAAGTGGTGAAGGATATATCTATCTAAAATAGGAAGTGAAAATAAATCAATTTTATTATCCAGATTTCTTTGATGAGAGTCTGTGAATGCTTGTGTGTAAATGTAGAGTAAACAGTATTATTTTTAGAGGTTGCTTGCAAATGAGAGAGAGTTTTGGTTTTGGTTAGCAAGCAGATAGAACTCCTATATTTTTGTTTTCCTCCTCACATTTAGGAAGATCAGGGTTTGACATGTTTCTTTTTTACTTTGCCTCAAAGGTAGGAAGAACTGGAGTGAGGTGCATCATAGTTTTGTTTTGTCCAGACGGAAAAACCATGCAGGCTGAAGGTTTTCATTTGAATGTAGCCTATAATTTTGGTGGAGAAAAGAGTGAATTTCCCTTTCAGTTATTAAGAAATGGCTATTTCAGTCCAGAGGGATTTAGAAGCTGATGGGATCTGTTGTTTGCGTGAAAGTAAAATATATACTTCTTTGAAAACCTCACACTGAGTGTGTTTAAGTCTGCATGAACTGTTTTGAGATTAATTTTGGTATAGACTTGTTAGAATTTTCACAGAATTAAAGCAACACAAAGGAAAGAAGAAGCTTTTCTCCTTTGTAAACCTCAATCATCTTCTCTGTCTTCCTGAACTTTGTTCATTCAGCTCATTGGGGCCAAACTCTTACATAGTATAACAATTTTCAGCATTTTCCATCTCTTCTATTTTGAGTTGTTTGATTCTGTTGAGTTCAGTTGTAAGCCCTGGCGAGAGTTTTAAAGATGACCTTTATATTTAAACTGTTATGAGGAATATGTCCTCAAGGAATTAAGCACATGCATTTCAGTGTTACACTGCAGACTGAGACACTCCTCATCATCTCCTAAAATCTCTGTCTTTGCCCCCAGTTTAACTTCTAGAGAGTGAATTAACTTGGTGACCTAATGACTTAGTTTTTTAATAAACATTTGGATACAATGACATAAACCAGCAAGACAGGCTTATAGCCAATAAAAAGGTTTCTTGAGATAAAGTTTATATATCAAAAGCAGCTGGTTTTCCATGACATACTTCTTTCTAATTATCCCTTGTACTGGAAATCTAGACAATAAAAGAATAGATACTCTATCCTGCATAGTAGAATGAAAATAGACCTAAAATGTTAATGTTCTTTAACTTCGAAGAGTAGAGAGTAAAAAACTGATTCGTTAAACTTAATTAATACTTAAAAAACTTCATTAAACAATTCAATTTTATTTCCCTTATAGGTTTAAGAATGTGAGAAAACTAGCTTCTATTTCCCTGATTGTTATTCTTACTTTCAGAGAAATAATCTATTTTTCTACTTGATACACAAAGTTTGCATGAGGACAAGTATAATTTTTGTTCCAGGTCCACATTTATTCCAAGTATGTGACTATAATGATGTAAAACACATAGCAATACATAACTTGGATTAACATTTATGGATCCTTCTTAACAATAAACATATTTTATGTTTCCATTATGCACATTTTTTTGATTTTTATATGCATCATTCATTATTCCTTCAATAAAGCAATGGAGGGAACAAACAGTTTCTTTGTTGAACACCATCGCATCTGGAATTCTGAGGATACATTTTTTTAACATTGTGTTAAATTGTTTTGTAACAGATGGTTCTAAATCCAGTTGAAGAACATGTATTTGGAGTAAAATTGTTCTTCCAAGAAGACACACATGTTATATTTTTTGGACAAATTAATTTACTATTTTAAAAATAAGTACATACTAACATTCATGACAATGATTAATCAAGTTTACATAAGAGTTTTAGTGTAACTGTAGAAGATCAGTCATGTTTATCAATCTCATGCTAATAGCATTCCTTACTATTTCAGCTCTTTTATGTCCCTGTCTTAAGTCTTTACTCTTGTAAACTTCTCACTCATACTGTTTTGTACTCATGAGTGAAAGATTAGCAATGAACCAGACTAAAATACATTTGAGTTCTGTCCCACTTTTTTTGACTTTTTTTCTTAGTAGCTATTCAGTTTTAGTTCTTCTTGAGACTCTGACAAACTGCAGAAGTGCTGAGATTACTTTTCTGTTTTCTTTGTGAAGGACAGGAAACTTAGCAACTTACCCTTCTGTTTATGAAACACTATTTTGACATGAGGTATCTCACATAATGTACATGTTTCTATATTATATATTGGATTTACAATCAAGAAGTCTGCCATTACACTGTGAGATGTCTGTGGGCTCTTGTAAGTCCAAGGTCTGTAAATGCTTGACTCTGTATCCATAATGATGTTCTTACTGACATAATGGTGTATGTGAACATTTTAAAATTTTGTGATACTGAAATGTAATGCTGAAAAAAGCAATCCTGCCTTATTATTCTATTTGCTTGTTGATAGTCTCAGGTGAACTGGATAGACAAAAAAAGCCAATAAGCTATTTTCACTCTCTTTCATGAAGCATCTAATCAATGTCATATTTATCCATGTAAACTGCAATTTTAAAATCAGTCTTTTAACAGGTCTGAAAAAAAACTTCATCAGTTTTATACTGTCCTCTTTGAATTTAGTAGGTTGATGCTAAAAACAGATCTCACCATCAAAGACACTGAACCCATAACAATAGGGGATTTCAAAGGAAATCTGTGTCTTCCATCTCTGACTCAGTGAAGTACATTACACAGTACTGCTGATTTATAAACAACAGTTCTTAGATCTTTTATCTAGATTCAGTGTGACTTGGATAATTTCCAGTATCATTGAAATACAGAAAAAAGTATCAACAGGTACTCAGTACTGCTCTCTGAAAATGTCCTCAGGAAATGACTATAATAATATTTTTATGCTACCAGCCTGAACAATTACTGTATGTTATCGAATAATTTCTATGAATTAAAAATCTTAAATGTAAATGCAGCTGCTTTTTACCTGCCTCCTACTGCTGGTATCTCACAACTTACTTGAGAGAAACTCCTGGTTTTTTTTGTGAAAGGAACTGTAAATTGTAGTATCATTAATACATTTAAAAAATAGGTGAAATTTGCTGTCTTCAGAAATAGTTCTTTTTCAAGGAAAATGATTTTGATAATAACTAGGTAACCCCTAAACTAGTAGTCATAACAAACATATGGAAATAAAAATATGTTTCTAATAGCTTTGTCTTCTCAGCACAATTAAAGTAAGAGACTAAACATTGTAAACAACTTTTTATCTGCATGATTTCAGAGCAATTATCTTCTTTTATTACAGATGGCACCACAAACAACCAAAGCAGCAGTATAACTTTTCTCCTCGTATTTGTTTTGCATGTTAGAGATGCTATCAACACAGACCATGACAAAAACAAGCAATAACCAATGAAACAGAAAACAGCCTTTTAGGTTTTGGTACTTAAATGAAGAAGGAAATAATTTTAAACAGTTTGGCTTTAAAAGGTACTTAAAAACACTCATTAGTATTTGACTAAAACTTGAAGATATTGTACATTTTAGAACAAAAATAATTAATTTGCTTTAAAATTATATTTAATAGAAAGTTTAATGCCTGAAGATAAAAATAGAAAAAATAATTTAGAAGCATAGAAATATAAAACTTTATGCACCCTTCCAGATAGGTAAGGCAGCAGTTAAACATGGCAATACTGAGGCAGGGTGGGGTGTTCAAAATTAAGAAGGTAATAGTCAGCATCTGCTGTATATGCCTCTCTGCTCTCACCATCTTTTGACAGTTTTGAGTTGTACTTCGACAGCAGGTGCTGTGCTATTTAAAACAGAGCTGGAAAATTAAACCCACTCAAGCTGCTCCTTTATTCCCCTGCCCCTTCTGATAATGGAGGATTATAAATTGGAACTACAATTTACTGAAAATAGCAATAATCACAACAATATTAATAACAAAGAGCATACAAAAGAGATGGTGTTTTTTCCACAAAAGTGTGGTCACCACTGTACAAACGAGAGTTTTCATGGCTTAATGCCTACATCCCCTTCCACACCCCTTCAGTCCAAGAAAACGATGAGGAGCTGCATCAAACAAATCCCCTCAGAAGCTGGATCACCCCTGCTGCACCACACACTCTCCCTGGATGTCTCCCCTTGGTTGGTTTGAGTCTGTGCAGCTGCCTCCAGCACCAGCAGCACTCCACTCAGCTCTGCTGGGACTGGGCTCCACACAGCTTGGCCCTGTGCTGCTGCTGCTCGCTCTCGTTTCTTGTTCTCAGAGTGGCATCTCAGGCTCGCCAGCACTGTCTTGCAGTGCTAAACCACAGAAGCTCTGGTTTAAGGGAACAGGAAAAGGAACCACCAGTGGTGATGAGGGTTTAGGCCTGCCTGGATGACCCAATACCTTTATCCTGCAGAGATCCAGGCAAAAATGTCCAGTTTCCCATTTCTGGGCCCATACTTTTTTTCCCATGGAAAGCTTGTTCCCCCAGAGATGACATGTGTGTTGTTGAATAGGCAGTGCTAAGAGCTCCACCCCCTTGTCTCTGTAGCCAGCACAGGTCCGTATTTGCACTACAGGTTCTTGACACTGTACGTCAGGATAGTCAATATTAAAAAATGAAAAAGAATATCCTTTCATCCAGACTTGTTAATTTGTATTCCATGTTCAAGATACTTGAGCCTTCTCTTCAACTATGAACATAGGATGTGATCTGAAAGTCATGAGCAAAACTCACAAAATATCAGACCAGATGAAAAATGGGTGCTGTACAGATATTTTTGCACAAATGGAAGACATCCGTAAATACTTCTGGAAGAGAACAAAAACACAACAGGAAACAGAGAATGGGACAACTTTCTGAGCAGGTCTAGTAAAATTAACCTTGCTTCAACAAGAGACATGCTATTGCTGTGGACTGGTTTGTAACCATTTATAGTAAATAGCCATTTACAATTGGTCTAGTTATTGCTGCTGATGTCACTTAAGTGTAAACTGTGGAAAGCAAAGGCACTCCTTTTTAGTACAAAGTCATTGGTTAATACAGCACTGAATGGATTTTTACTCTTCTTCTCATTTTTCACATTGAAATCTTCCTCCAAGTAATTTGTAGTGTAGGTATTTATTTTCCTCATCCTGAGGACTGATTAACAGTTTGTGACATTAAAAATATCTCCAAGCACATATTTAGCCTGGTTTCCTCAGGAAACAAGGCTTAGGCAGTCATGCTGTCTGTGTGTCTGTGTTTCCCTCACTGGTACCCTGGAGTGCCTTGGACAGTTTCAGCAAAATTTGACAGACATGGAGTTTTCAAAGATATTAAGCTCTTTCAACCAGCCTGCACAAAAATATTTCCCTGGGGCCTCATTCAGGATCCAGAGCTGTTTGTTTGATCCATCAGAGTTGAGTTGCTCTGTTTAGCCTCACCCAACAGCCAAGAAATAGTAACTAGCCAGGCAGTGCAGAGAGCTGCTGGTCAGTTGGCACAGCTGCATTTTCACAAAGCCACAGTGTGTGATATTTCTTGCTGAGATATCAGGTCAAGAAAAAATTGATAGGGACCTGACAGTCTACCCTGACATGGGTAAACTCCATGCGGGAGTACAGACACGGCTGCTTAGAACCTCAAAGCACTGGGTTTTTAACTATTCCATAAAAGAAATACTAAGAAGAACCCCAAAAACCAAATAAACCCAATCAAAAAACCTCTATAATTTTATTTTTCACAACACTGCTTAAGTGATGAAACAAAACACAGGGTTCACCACTCACCACCGTCCAAATATATGCATAACACCTCTGTTGGGAAGCACTCAGTATCTGAAAGCTACAGAAACAGACACGCATATCCAGAACACATCAGCATGTATGTTTATGTAGATATATTTGCATACTTGCATATGAATGCACTAATCCTGGCATCTTCATAAGCTGATGGACACAGTCCATATAAAAACCCTCAGATTCTGTGCCCTTGGTATTTCCAGCAAATTCTGGCCTCAGTACACCTAGTTGCTACTCTACTAGATGGTGGAGCACAGTATTTGGCCAGTAATATTAGGCCAAATATTGGCCAGTAATTTTAATCAAGCTTACTGATTTGGCTTTTCTAAATAAAAGTTCTCAATAAACTATCATTTCTCACTAGTAGGGCTCATGTTACATAATTATAATGTGAGCTGCAAATAAGCTTCACAAGTGCAATGGTATCACAGAAATATTCTAGTAGTTCTAGAAAGCAGTTTTGTTTCAGAAAATAAGTCAGAAGCTATTTCACAAATTTCTTTTATTGCCAAAAATCTATTTCAAAATGTGTTAACCATTTGCCTTTGCTCTTTACCATGAATTGCTGTCTGTCTTCGGTTAAGTACAAAGTGATTGGAGCCAAATGATTAAGGCAACAATTTAATATTTTTGTTTCATTTAATGAAAAATGTGTATTAAAAATTAACAACAAAATTGAAGGAAAAAAACCAAAACCACCATTTGAAGGGCATAACAGAGTGGACAGCAAATGTCCTGTAAGTAACGCCAGCAGGCAGGAAATAACATAGATTAAATTCAAAGCAGCCATTCGTGTCTTCAGTCTCTCCAAGAATGCTAGTATAAATCCAGCTGGCACCTCAGGTAGCTTCTCCAGCCACATCTGCCTGACGCATTTGGCTGTGTTCAATACTTCTTTTTTTTCTTGTTTTTTCTTTCTTTTCTTAAGGAATGGTCTAACTGCTAGGGAAAGTATAATTTGTTTATTTCAGAATTTCACAGAACAGATAATTCACCACGTGGCAACTTCTCTCTTCATCAGGTTTTTCCTACTGTTGAATGCTGAGCAGGAACAACTGAACAGCTATGACTGCTATGCTTCATATTATTTAGAGAGGCATGACTCTATTTCCATCACATGTTTGTGGTTTTCCTTTTTCAGTAAGATGCCCAGTCATGAGCTTGAAGAAATGCTAACTTCTTGCTGTTGCACCTAGAAAGCCCTGAACTAAAGCCAGCAGTATATTAGCAAGCAAATAGGTGTTCAGTCCCATTACATAAAACTCTAGGTGGTTTGCACCATGCTAGTCCAAAATTTTTTCACAAGAATCTAGAAATAATTTTACACCAAAAACTGTCTGGCCAGACCTCACCTTCAGTTAATTCTGCTGAATTTTGGCTTAAAATCAGGAAGGATTTGGATAACTGGCTAGAAAAGGATCATAGTCTCAAAATATGAATCAAAACTTTCAAAAGCCTCTAAATTGGAAGTGGAGTTTTGTTACAAGCTGTCTTTCTTTGTAACAACAGGGCAACATGGGTTTATGGAATTTAAATGCTTTGCATTTTGATTATATGGTTTTTAGCTCATGAGAGTAGAAACTCTTTCTCTACTTGAAATAAATGTCTTTTGTGTATCTGCATGCATATGATGCAGTCATCCTGGAAAATTGTATATGAATTCCCAGTTCAGATTTGAGTTAGAAGTGTTATGTGAAACCTCAAAATGACAATACTCTATTGCACAGGAAAAAAAAGGACATTAGAAATAAAAAAGTGCATTATTCAATATATTTCTTTATGCCTGCACAGCATCAAGCAAACAACTCAATAAACTCTAAGAAATAACAAATAAGCACATGAGAGTACAGCTGAAATAATCCCAAAGAATTAAGGCCAAGTAATTACAGCTTCTTAGATATGTTGACTATAAAGAAGTGTTTTTCTTGAGGGAACTTGAGGTTAACCATATGGCATACTGACCTAATCTTCAAAGGTACAAGAATGGGAGGCTTTAGATGAAGCATGGCATTGCTGTTTAATTCTGTGACACAGAAGAACAAGTTATGCAGCTCTGTAGATAATTTGATAGTCTTTATTATTAAAGTAGTTGTGTAAGTTAATATTATGGCCAACATTCAAGCATAATGTTTTAGGATATAAAGAGAGGAGTGATAGAGCCAGGAAATCAAGTTGCCTATGTGGAACAGTGATTCACTGCAGTATGAATCACTTGTTTCTAAAGGCAGAACTGGTCCTAGTTGTGTTTTGCATTGTGTCAAGATTTCCATGGCAAATCATTGTTTTCAGGGCTTCTATCCATGGAAAACGGATTTTAAATTAAAACTGGTACACAAAACACCAGGCCAATAGCACAAGTGTTAATTACTGGATGTTATAACTGTTTCCCCATATGAAAGCCATTTGGGTAATTTGTATATATTTTTCAAGAAAAACTTGATTTTGAAATGAATATTTGAACCACATTTATATTTTGTGAACTTGAGAGGAAAAGATCTATAAATTTTACTGTCTCTCATTTCTTTAGCTTTTATACAATGGTTCATTCTTTCCACTACCTATTCTTTGAATCCTTACTACTTTGTACCCCAAGTGTTTTTGTTTCAGCATTTGTTTAGCTACAGGTGTAAACCCAGTTGACCTCTGAGAACCTGATTACATAGTAAAACAAGAGTAGACCTTAAACTCCCAATATGTTCCTTACAATGGGACTTATATTTATGGTTTGTTTTCTAACTATTTAGTAACAGGTGACATGAAAATTTGGGTTATAGTTGTTTTTTGTTTAAAAGTATAACTAATGAAAACTTTGTGATCAGAGCAAAAGCTTTCCAAGTAATGACTGTACATTAATAATTCTATATTTCCCAAACAGACAGTATCAACCCACATGTCATTGGTTTCTGTCTGGCTTTTGACAGGGCTACTTAAAAAATCAGGTGTGACAAAGTGACCTCTTCAGCAAAATTGTAGAAATGGAGGTGGAGGAGATCTTTTTCTGTCCAGTTTAGGAGATCAATTAACTAGACACTTCTGTGTAAGCACATTACCTGTGTATTAAACATCAGTAATACATCTCTATAATTTGAAGATTTCCCACCATGAAAATTATATTTTTTCTTAACTTCTTTTCTCTAGATTTTAGTGCTTTGGGATTCATATGCATGTATCTCATTACCAGGCACTTACCTTGAAATAAGTAAGGCTGCCTGACACAGTTTGGTGAAGGGGGAGGAATTTAATAACTGGTCACAAAGATTAATAGTACTAGGGCATCATTATACCTTCTGTGAAGCTTATTTATCCTAGAACATTCTATCTTGGAAATATGCGAAATGTTCTGGTCTAACTCAATGTGGGGTTGCTTTTTTTTTATTTTTTGGCACAATGAAAAACAGCTAGGTCAAAGTTATATAAATTTTTGCTAAGGGGAACTTTTATCTCTGAAGATATGATGGAGTTTAGACACTTCTTGCTTTCTCAGATGTAAGGAATTATCTTTTCATTCATGATTATACCTATTGTTAAGGTAAATAAAATTACCACCCTACAATTATGACCGTGTCCAGTGAAATTAATAACACCACTTAAATTACCACTGAAGTATGTTTAGGATAGAAAACGTAGTCTCTAATGAGCATTCAATAAAATATCAAATCAGAAACATAATGCTGTTTAATAAATACTAAGGACACAAGATGATGATGATGATGATGATGATTATTTAAAACCTTCTTAGAAATTTCTTCCACTGAGGTCAATACTACAACACACTGTCTTAATATTAAGAGCTTTAACAGTCCCCTCCCCACACCTTTTATTAAGCTTTAGGTTTTGCTAAATTAAAAGGACAACTCAGAATGATTGCATAACTGTGATGACATGACCTTTGACACCACCTGCTACCTATACAGTAATCTTCTGTCATTTGTCTCAGGAGAGTTTCTTCTTTTGAGAAGAAATGTAGCTAATACTATGGGTTATAAAGAGTTTTTAAGACCTGAAGTCCAGCTTTTCTTTTGAATAGGATACAAAGACCTTAATTTGAAGTTGTAGATTTTTCAAAACTTCCTTTTTAAAATTTGAATGATTGTATTTAATGTCAGGAAAAAAAATATTTTTTACTACCACAAGGTATTCAGGTTTAAAATTTAGAAAGATTAAGAGTTCCTTCTAAAAAACCTTTTTCTGTATAAGGGAAATATGGTGCACTTCTACTGGCACTTCTCATTTTTGTGGAAGGAATTTTGTTTTCTTTCGTTTTTGTTTTTCTTTTCCTCTTCTGGCCTAAATTTAAAAGTATGGATTTAGGTTTTAATCTGAAAGTACTCAGGGAAGATGATGCAAGAAATCATCACCCCTCCACTTCTTGGAGTTGAAGGTTGCTGACAACAGTGCACCAGCCTACACAAAACAGGAGTGAGAAACAGATGCGAATAAGGATAATAATCTTGTTTTCCTCTCCATATGACTCAGAAGAGTAATTCCTTGTGTGGGTGATATGTACTTCATTTAAATGGATGTGACATTTCCATTTTGCCCTTGTAGCCCAGCAGTCAAGAGCTATGCATATGCCACAATTCTTCAGACTCCAAGCAAGAAAGAGGTGGTCAAAATAAAGGGGAATAGTTAAATGTCTTGGGTTTCCTGTGGTATACCCACATATGCACTGTGGAGACCGTAAGAAAATATTTCACACCTCCTATTGTCTTTATTTTTCCAGAAGGAAATTCCTAAATTTTCTCTGAAATGTCAGTGGGTTCATTATCTCTCACACAGATTATCCAAGTGCTTCTGCAGGGGGATGTTGCTCTGCAAGACTTTAGCAGAGGTCTCACAAGAGGACATTCACTTTCACTGGGAGCTCCCTCCAACACTTGATTATCTCATTTCATTATTTCATTCCTGAAGCTGCTAAGTGGAATTTTAGCTAATGCCTACAGAGAGTTTAGCAATAGTACTTTGCCCACTGCACTCTGTGGCAAAGCAGGGCTGCAGGAGCTGCCAGTATGCTTGCAATGTAGTAGGATTTCTTCTGAGCAACTCTTTATTTTAGAAGCTTACTGCCATTAGTACAAAACACCCTCAAAGGTAGGCATGTTTCTTGCCATCCATAGGTGTTGCATTCAGAAATTTGCCCGGAGCTTGCATGTGTCTCTTTAGTCAAAATTAGAAGAGTTTTATACTATATTCATGAAAACAAAACTTTTCTTAAATGAAGATTACAAAGCTATTTAGATGTCAGAGCAGCAGTTGTCTGCTCAGCTGGAAACCAGGTATGCAGTAACAGCAGTCCCTGTGATGTGGCTTACTGTGCATAAAAGTATATAGGTGGAATATGATTCATAATGTTAGCCTAACAGGCTCTTGAATCAGATGAGATACATGAAAGACTAAACACCTTCTGCTTGTATGCTGCAAGGGGAGGTCTGTTGTATAAATGTGCACCTATTAAAGGATTTAGTAATATCTCCATCCTTAGAGATATCCAAAGCCTGTGTGGATACAGCCTTGAACAATCTGTTCCAGCTACCCCTGTTTTGAGCAGGGATGTTGGACTAGTTGATCTTCACAGGTCCCTTCTGGTCCCAGCTGCTCTGTGATCCTTCATAATAAAACCTATGTGACAATGTGCAAAGACCAGTTAAATTGGGTTCCTTACCTTCCTCAGCCAATTGCTAATTAATCTCATTTAGGATGCTAGCAAGAGTAAGAAAAGCAAAAGCGGTTTAATACCAGCTTTTTTCCACTTTTTATAGCTCTAAGTCCAGAAGAAAAAAAAAAAAAAAATTATTTTACTCCCAAAGAACCAAAATGCTTAATTTTTTCTTTTTACCATTTTATACAATTTATTTCCTGTTAGTAGAATGATAATTTTGTTAGTCATAATTCAAATAACTTCTCTATGTTGCCATGCTTCTACACACAGAGTTTAGCAGCAGAATTAGCTGATTCATTTTTGATAGTAAGCAATACTTGCCCCTAAACCACTGGGAGTTGTACTTAAATCCTTGTCAATCTAGAAATAGGAGATGAAAAATGATAACTCTTTTTCATCTTTGAAGTGTCTGTACTAAAATCTCAACATGAAAAGTCCTGAGGCATGAAATGTTATACTTGTGTGTTTTCTCAGTGAAAAACATAGTGGAAGTCATTCTGTCTTTTTAATAATTATCTCATTTTGAGCTCAGTGCAGTTGGTTTCATAGTAATTGAAGTAGTCGGGGTTAAAAATTCAACACAGAGACCACAGAATAAATAGAATAGAACTTCACACTCTGCACACACTGAATTGCACTAGGTAGTTGGTGTATTGCTACTCCTTTGTTTTTTTTTCTTGGTTGTTCTGATCCAAATGGCATGCAGGCTCCTCTTCTAAAGACTATTGTTCCAAGCGGTGAGTTTGGAGGTTTGCATGTTTGTGTTTAGCTTATGAAGAGCATCACATTGTGGAAAGACAAAAAATATAAATATTTATATGTTTATACAAACATAAATATATAAATATATTTATATATATAAATATTGCAGGCAATGGAGCTGGATAAACTCCCATAAAAAAGAAGCCAAATGGCTGGTATCATGTGTATCTGGTTTTGTTTTTTTTATTTTTGGGATTTTTAAAGTTTTAGTTATTGGAGTTTTGGGTTTCTAAAATAATTTTATTTTATTTATGCAGATTTTTTGCCATACAAGGGTTAAATCAGAAACCACACAGACTTTGACTACAGTGTCTCCCCTCACCCTGCATCCATTAGAAGACTTTGAACTCAATTCATGTCTGCAATCCTCCTTCCATTACAAAGTAATGTCAAGATCTCTGCAAAGACTCTGCTCTGTTTAATGTCTCATTTGTCATCTAGTTAAATCCTACTGTTTGACATTTAGAATTATCTCTAATAGCTTTGCCACTTTCCTAGGATCTTCGTCCCCATTCAGCATAGCTGTTGTATAATCTTTACTAAAATAGTATGCCTAAAAACAAATAACATATACGTTACATAGATTTTTGGAATTGTAAAAGGCTATATAAACATCAAGTCCACGGAGATTCAATCATGTTATTTCAAGTGTAAAGAAAAGAAAACAGATGTCATACACGAAACTTAAACTACCTTAATCATAAACAGAAAAGATTAAAAGAAGGGAGAAACTAGTGGTTGCTGTTAGTCCTATTACAATCAGCTTCAAGATTACTTCTCACAGTTCTCCCCTTTTCAAAATGGAATTTAAAAAACAGCTGGGACAACCTGAAGTCTTTCCTTTTCCACACTGAACAAACTCACTTGTTTCAGCCTTTCCTCATGGGAGAGGTTCTCCAACCCTTTGATAATCTCTGTCCCTCCTCTGGACTCGCTCCAACAGGTCCTTCCTGTGCTGAGGACCCCAGAGCTGGGTGCAGGGTTCCAGGTGAGGTTTCACCAGAGCAGAGCAGAGGGGCAGAATCTGCAGCCCTTCCCTCATCCACTGATGGAGTCACTCCATCATGCATGGCCACTGGGCTGGTCAGGTAGGACTTGCCCTTGGTGAAGCTGCGCTGGCTGCCCTAAGTCACGTCTCTGTCCTTGATGTTCCTTAGCATGGCTTCTATGTCTTGTAAGTAAAAAATAACTTTACCTAATATGTAATTATTAATATGGATTAAGGAAATAATTCCCACTACACTACAGGTTTGACTGTACAGTAGTAGCATTAATCTGATATTCAGACTAAACTTCCATCTTTGAGATCAGTCATCTAAATTATATGCTGTTTTACTCTGCAAATTAGAGCATTTCATTTCTGACACTCAAACTTCATTATTTAGATGGAGAGTTAACTTTTTTTTGGTCAGAATTTACTGTTTGCAGTTTTCTGGAAGCATTTGGCACACAAATTCATTGCTACTTTCTTCAGGGAGCAAAGTTGAATGAGGTGTACCCTTCTCCTTCCCCAACCTTAAATGGTGCTTCTGATTCTCTGCCCCGGTATAACAAGTCCTTGTCTGTACCTTTCCAATTCTCCATGGGATAGCATTGCAAATGAAATTATCTATGTTTGAAGTGCAACAGGTAAACTTGAAAGAGTCATGAATCAGTGAGCATACCTATAGTTGTGGGGAGGGATTCAGTATTGGGGACATTCTGGCTTCTTGCTGTTGTTTACACTAGGAGAAACTCTCTACCTGGGGATTCCACCTACTGACCGTGCAGTGTACAGACATGGTGGCAAAGCATTCACTGTAACACAATGACTCAGTCAAAATGCAAGAGAGAAGTCCATTTTTCCTGTGTTTACACAGGAAACAGGAGTGGACAGAAAAGAGGACATAAGTGTACGTCATAATACATCAAACTGGTTGTTCTGACATGGATGAGGAAAGCCATGCCCATAAAACCTGTTGTGCTCTTCCATGGGTGTACCATCTACAGTTAGCAGGATGACAAGGCCTTCTGAATGACAGAAATTGCCCCCTGAATCAGGGTGAGATGCTTACACCAAAATGACTAGAAACAGCACAACATGTCTGTGACTGAATGCTTTCAGATAATCCTGGCATTTCTTCTCCTAGCTGAAATCTCCTGTTGATTAGTTTATCTATCAAGGTAGAACTTAAACACTGATGTCAATGGAAAAAAGTTTCTTTAACCTGGCATTTTTCTCAAACTGGTATTTGTGGCACAGTCCTCTGCTACCCATCCTGGTATAGAGGCTTGTAATTTCATTTCAGCTTTTACTGGCAGCAGTGGTTGATGTTATAAACAAAGTCTGTTCCCAGATTAGCCAGTGAAAACCAAGCCCAGTTGTGAAGTCAAAAGGGTGACTGTACTGATGGTGACAGACTCAGCTTTACAGACAAGTGTGGGGTAAGTCCCCACCACCACCATGCTAGAAGAAAATGAATGCAAGCAAACAGGGTCATGGGGGAAAACTTTCTGGCAAATGCGATGTAAACACCTAGCTATATGCTCCAGCTAATTAATCCAAAACACACCTACTCCAGATTTAGTTTACATTAACTAATGATCAAGCAGTGCAAATATCTGATATCAGAGACCACCAGATCTTTTTAGGGGTGAGAGGGAGAAGGCTATAGTGCATTTTCTGTGTCTTAGTTTCAATGTTTAAATCAATATTTAGCAAACTTTTGAAAATTTCCTGCTAAATGCTTTTGAAAATTGCCTACTAAACTGTGGTGACTTGAGCATTGTGGAAGTCTGTGTATGATTGCAAGCACTCTGAAGAATATATTTTTCATGGTACTGTGGCATGGAAACCAGACACGTTTCTTGGTTTTGAATCAAACTCTATATATGGAGGCAAGTAACAGTAAAGAAATAGATGTAAATAGATGTGTCTTCAAACTGCCTGAGAACTGACCAAAAACCTAAAGGATGAAAGAGAACTACAAACTGAGAAAGAAAAGATTAAGTAACAGATTCTCTCCATCAGATCAAAGAATGCTGCAATTGTGTTGGGGTTCAATCCAGGACATGTGATGTCAGAGAAATGTCTATATGTAACAAAGAAGCAAATGTAGCTCCTGCTGCTCAGCATTTTTCAAAGTTTTATATCCCTGGTCACTGCTGTTTGTATTCCTGGTGCAGGAAGGAAAAGTACCGTGAAATATTTAGAGAAGTTGTTCCTAGGGAACTGCTTTTGGACAAAGTGGCATGAGGTTCTACAAGTTTACTGTAAAGCTATTGAAAGAGTGTATTTACTACTCAGAACATCATGTTGACTCTGAAAAACACCGAGTGCAAACTAATCAACATTATATTCTGCATGGACTACCAGAAACTGTATGGAAATGCATTGTTTCCTACATAGAAAACTGCAAAACACAGTCTGTAAAATAACAAACCTGTGTGGCACAATTTACTGAAATGCCTTCACTTCCGGTGCCTTGAAGATGAGTTTGAGAGACTTAAATTCCATGTTACATTGCGTTTGGCTCAGGAATGGGAAACACATTGTAAAGCTGAGATTTGGGTTTATTTTTTAGGAAAAAAACCTAACCCCCCTGCTCAAGTTCCCTTCTGGAACAAAAGAAATTCCAGCCTGAGATCCCTACACAATTGCAGCTGGCTGGCAAGGCAGCCTGAGGTAGACTTGGTCTCTGTGTGCCTCTCTTCCCCTCCATTCAGATGCACAGCAAAGCCAGGATGTGTCCCAGAAACCACAGTGCCTAAAGCATCCAGTGGGAAACACAACCTACCACCAAGCCCCGAAAGCCTTCACATTCTCTTCTGTGTCAGAGCAAAAATACACTAACCTGCTAGTGACTCATATATGGCTGAGTGTCACAGAGATAGAAATCCACCTAAAATTTCCCAGTGTTGCGAATTTTTTGACAAATGGTACACCCACCCTATAACAAAACCAGAGTAATCAAAACCCCAGCTGTGTTTTATGTATACTTTATCTTAACAGATGGTAAGTTGCCATGTCTGAAGGGGTGCTGCTGGCTTCAGACTAGCAGGACATCAGTTTGCCATTTCAGTTAGCTTGAGGCAAAAGCAGAACAGAGCAAAAATGTCTGGCAGCAGCTCTCAACCAGGTGGGGACATATAATTTCTTCAGATTCACTGACTCTTGAGTTAATCCAAGCCCTACTCCATTATCATAGGTGTTCAGCCTTCCCTATGCATCTCTGGTTGCCTTATTCCCATTATGTCAGTTAACAGAATAATGAAATACCTTTGGGTTAGAGTGTAAGGGTAGGCATTAGGACTTCCCTGTAGTCCTTTCCTTCAGTACCTTTTTTCTGCTGGAAGTAACTTGTTTCGTCTTATCCTGCTGTGATGTGGCCCATCAGGACATGGCAGCAGACTTAGGCTCCTAATTACCCTTCCAGCCCTCAGGAGAGCTGGCATTTGGGTTGTGAAAGGGATCTTTTGAGTCACAAAAGGTCTCTGCCATCTCTAATACTAGTTAAGCACAACACTGCAAGCATTCTGCTTTGCTGAGTAGTGATCAATATGAGGCATAAAGTAAGAGCAAGAATTTACGTTAGCTACAAATGGAGACTTTATGCAGAGCTTTGGCCCTGTATGTTAGATTTACTCATTTAGAAAGCATATGTGAAATCATCAAAATATTTTCCTTTCTCTTTTCAGACCATCTGCATATAACGTATGTATATTGTAACTTACTTTCCTGAAAAATAATGAATAAATTATATGTATAAAATGTCTATAGAATGACAATAGTTAAAAAAAATAAACCATGTGCATTTGTCCATTCCTGGCATACATTTTTGTTTCACCCATCTTTAACTTTTAATCTCTTACATAGCTGTCTTTCATACAAAAATGCCCCAGAATTCTCACACAATTCAGTGTTTCTCTATTTGTAAGTCATTCTTCTACTCCTCCCCTTTCTGTACTCCCCTCTTTTAATGGGACACTACTATTTCTGAATAGTAAATCTCAGTCTGCTTTCAAAATACATTTCTTGCATTCCTATTAAAGACAGCTTTGCAGACTGTAGAGGTAAGACAAGTCATTAACAAGCTTCACATGAAACACTCTAGGTCTGTCTAATACTTTTACGGCTATTACTCCTGTCCAACACAAGGCCACTCTGCTATCTCTGACTTCAAAACAAGAGCAACTCACAGCATAGGTCCCAAGTTTATTTCTGCTTGAAAACCAGCTCTAAAGTATTTGTGTGTTTTCATAATCATGCACTACTCAGTACAGTAATTTGCAAAACTGCCAGTATGTCAACCCTGTCCAGTCTTCTGGGCCATCAATTTTATATATGTTTAGTCAGATTAACCAGTTTCTGTTGAAAACTCCCCTTTCTTCAGCTGTCCCTGTGAAGTGCCTAGAAAATCATTTCAGTATATGTTGTCTGATGTTCCATGTCTCATGTTCTCTTTGTACAAAGTATTTCAGTCAAACAAATATTAAACAACTCCGTACCGATTGAAAAATTTTCCAGATGAAGAAGAGAATGTTTGGTTATTTTTATTTCCTTTTAAAGTGCATTAATTGATTTCCAAGGAACCATAATAAAGTAATGTTTTCATTCGCATTCATGACCTGAATAAAAGGTACTCTTGTAAGACCTTTTATTTCAACATCTACTGTCTGGAAATATTAAAGGCAATCAGTGAAATCATGAAGTTATAGAACTTCTTTTTGCCAATAATTTTTCAAATTTCTGTGACAAGTTTGCTCTGAACAACTTGGTCTGTTTCTTTTTCCCCAGGATATGTGAGACCGTGAGATGCATAAATTATTGTGATGATTCTGAAGCACTTCTAATTTAAATAGAGAGGGTTATTGAATTGACATGGCACGGCCATAACCTATATCATTGACAGAATGGATGGGTTCTTTTTTTTTTGAGGAGAAAAAAAAGGCTTTCACATGAAAAGGACCAAGAAAAAATAATTTCTACCTGTGTGTTCCTAGGAAAATAAGAAGGGGAATCCATTCTGAGATGTTCTGCAGATCTGGGAATTTTCCCTTGAGACTTGTTGGAAGCCATTCATTTAGGCAATCACTGAGTGAAACAAAAAAATTTATATTTTTAAGATGATACAGGATAAAACTCTCATTTGGCAAAAAGAGAAACTTAAGATTTTAATGAATTTATAACCTCAGGGTGAACGTAAAAATTAATGATGAAATGAAAACAGTAAAGGACCTGTGTGAGAAATTCTGGCTGTGTGTAGAGAAAATAGAGCAGAATCCAGAGTACACATATATTTGTAGGCAACATGTTAAAGAAGTAACTCATTGAAGACACATTTGCTCCAAATCACAAAATCTACCAATAACTGTTAAAATAAACAGAAGACTGCTCATTGAAAACCACTGAAAAAACCTTGCCCTTTTGAATTTATTAGATTAAAGTGATTAATGAATGATCTAGTCAGTGATTGAGCAGAGAAGTCTCATCTTTTTTTGCCTGCACTTGCACACTAATGTTGATTCTAATTAGGTGAGGTTCATACAGCTGAAACCAAACCAATTTTCAGAGCTTCAGTACCTGCAGTAGCTGACCTTTAAAAATCTTTCTGAAGGTTAACATAATTCTGAAGGCGTTTCTTGAATATTTTTCACACATCTAACGTGAGTTTAAAAACCCAAGCTTTTGACCTTTATCAACATATCAGGAAGACTGATGAGAAGTTACAAAAGCAGGAAAAACAAATGAGTGCACACTGGTTATGAGTAAATACAAACTAGAAATTATACTTCTAAGAATTCAAAGAATAGGATTTTGGAGGAATGTTCCTACAGGGATAAAAAGGAACAAGTGATTTTTAAGCGTAAGTTTATATTCTTGTGGAGAACAGGACAGAAGAAGATTATTTGCAGTAAATAGGGTCGAGACTTAATATTACAGGAGAGTCTTTCCAGTTTTATGTTCTTACATCCCATTAGAGAAAACTGCAAGCTGTTGGAGTGTATGATTTTTATTAGGTAGTTGCTGAAGCTCCACACAGGAACAAGTGTTAAGTCCTTAACCCAAGGGAGTCTGAGTTTGGTTTTGGGAGGAATAGTTCTCAGTACATTACACAGTTGGAGCTAGTGCCTAAAATACCCAAAAATATCAAAGTTAAATGCCCATTTTCCAGAAATTGCTACTTAGCAGCTTACAACCCCTTAGATAAGTAAGATGCTACTAGTAATATAACTTATTTTCTTAAATCATCTAGCTGCTTTCGAAATATGTACTCATTAGCTTCTCTAAGTGCATGATCAGAGAAACATTAGTTAAAAAAAAAAAAAGAAAAAGAATATTTTATTAGGGGCCAGCAGGAAATGATAGAGACATTCTGGGGTTTATGATTCAGCATATGACTTGATACAATGTTTCAGCTTATTTCAATATGTCTAATTAAATTGTTTAATTCTGAAATATAAGCTATCTATTTTGCCACAGTAAAAAAATTGCTACATTTTAATGAAGAGCACAACAAATAAGTAAAATACTGGTCAGTTTTGCCATTTTTGTATCTCTTCAATTAATCAAGGCAATGTATCAAAATCTGTTACTGTTTTAACATTGCTGGTTACTATATGTGATATTTTAGGCTAGTTTTGAAATGAAATTTTAACATAATTGTTTGTTTGCCTTTTTTTTTTTTTTTTTGCTGACAATATTCCATAAGTTGCAGCTCAGCAGACATTTGTCACATTCATACGTTTAAATAGCACAGCTCATGACTCTTAATTGAATTTATGGTTAGGCAAGGTATACTTCTACCAGGAAACTGTGGGAAAAGATTAAGCCAGGTTGCAACCTTGCATAAATCCTTCATTTGGAATACCCTTGACAAGGCAGCAAATAAACAGTTTATCAATATTTGACTTTTTTTCCTCTGAAAAGATCTATTTCTTCTTGTGAGTTTCACCGATCTCCTTCCCACCTCATACATCAGAAGGAGAAGCCCCAAGGAGCACATTCTCTTGGTTTCACAGCATAGTTCTATGTTCTGTGGACAACAGCCGGCAATTAATCACAAAAACCCTGGTCCTATCCAGACGCATTTATATTCCAGGTGTTCTTCTGAAAATCTAGGCTGTGAATGAGATTATGTCTGCCTTTTTATGTTGCTCGCTCTCTTGGCTTTAAAGCACAGTACCCCCAAGTGGCCTGTTTAAGTCACAATTCAAACATAATTGTTCACTGATGGGTTTTTAATGAACAAAGCTGAAACTAGACTAAGATTAAAAAAATAAAGAGGGTAGCAGGGAGCATTTCAAAGAATCTTATGTAAACAAAACTCAGCTCAGTGACCATGTCAGAGGAAATGAATGTTTTACTTAAAATCACTCAGAAGACAATCACCCAAATTTTCACTTTGCAATGCCTGTCACTGGCCTGTGGTCATAACTCAGGATTTTGCTCAGAGTGTCTGTAAAATGGTAACACTAATCTTTGGAAGTAATTTTTTCCCCCTTCATGGAGGTTTTGTGTGATCTTCAGCCAAGAAGGTTAAAAAACTCAAACTTGTTATCATGTTTATCACATGGCATTTAAAGCAGCTGGGCAAATGCTAGACTAATGACAGTGACACTGAAAGGATGGCAGAAAGGAGAGGAAAGGGGAGAGGGAGCTTCACCCGTACTGCTTTTTTAATAGGCAGTTCCCCTAGTTTTTATTCCTGAACTAAAATGTAGAACATTTTGTACTGGAAACTTCTGCTTCAAGTAGCCAGTCAGCTTGTTGAAGTAAAAACTCCCTGGACAGTTGTCATCAGGTGTTTTGATTGAAACCAGGTTGTTTTAAACAGATGTGGGATCATATTCTGCAAGGACCCAAGTGCTGAACAGCCTCAGTGAATTGAGTCACAGGTGAAGTCATACTGGTTGGTGTCAATCAGGGAGTGTGCAGTTCTTCCTCCAACATGCAGCCTTCAATATGTCAGAGGAACTGGCTCCAAGATTGGCTTGAGACTGCCGAGGATGCTGAATACACTCTTGCTGCAGTCCTTACTCACAGCCCAGTTAGAGTTATTCTGGAGCTGAATGCTGAATCAGATGACGAATAAACATTTGTTTTAAGGTCTGGCTGGTTTATGTACAATGATAAGGATGTTTTCATCCGATTTGTTTCTACCAGTAGCATAATCCTTACATAAAGGCTAAATATTGCAGTCATTCTATCTTTCACCATAGTATGGTAGGATATCATACCTTGAAATGAGGTTTCTGGGATACGTCTCTCCCTGAACAGTGTCAGTAAATTCATCTGAGTGAAAGAATCATGTGACAGTAAACAAAGGGTTTCATGTCATATGATAACTTCAGGATTTTTTCTCTTGTTTTCAACTCTGAAGTATATAGCACTGTATGTGTATAGGACAAATTTTTTTTGTGTCAAAGACAAATTTTACCTCATTGAAAATGATAGCTGAATGATACTGCCAATTAAAATACCAAGTTAAGATAAACCACATATTATCAGAGTCTGCATGGTGGTTTATACAAGAACTGGTATGTGGGGTTATATTGGTATTTCAAAAGTGATGCCAAAAATGGCTGGATGGAACTACAGCAGCAGGAGTTACAAGTTAACACCAACTTACATTTTGGATTTTGTTTCTTTTGCACCACGTAATTATTCATTAAATAAAAAGAAAAGAAAGAGAGACATTAAAATAAAATTGGTTAGTTAGGATTTGAAACATTATTGCACAACTCTGAGTACTCAAGGATCTTCTGTTAAGGGCTCCAGTCAGAAAACTCTGAGCACCTTCTCTACAGTGGCAGCTCACCCAAAGCCAAGGCAGTGTGGTTTTCATGGGGTCCCACCAGCAGAGCTTTCCAATCTGCATCTTCATTTTTAGAAAGATACACTAGTCTAGAAACCTTATTACCCTCTGACAAGAATCATGATGTTGTAATGTAGTGCCACATGGTAGATTAAAGAGCAAAATAATGAAATTACACGGGGAAGCTATAATCTACCCTCTCAAATTAACTTTATTCTTAATAGTGTTATTGATTATATGCTGCCAACATGCACATAAAAGGAAGTCACATGTTGTAGCGGGTTTGGTTTGCAAAACCGGGCAGAAACACCAATTTAGTGTAGTGGTTTTATGGTCAATGTATGCACTATTTCCTGATTTCTCTTCTGTGAGATAAACCATTAGGAGACAGCAAAGCAGGCACACAACTTATATGCTATGATAAAGTTTATTAACAGACCTAAGAGAAAAGGAAAGAAAAAAAATCAGAACAAACAGAACTCTTCTTCTTCTCCCTCTCCCTCCTTCTCCTCTCCCTCAATCCATGCGCAGTTCTCAAGAAAGGAAAAGAAAAGGGTTTCTTCCTGCTTTACGTGGTTTTCCAAACTGCCACCGCCTGCAGCAAAAAAACAATCTGCAGTAATGTAAAGTCTCTTTTTCCACAAACCCTCTCACAGCTCCTTCAACTCTAGAACATGGGCCAGCCCATGGGGGTATTACTCTTTCGGATGAGTGACTGTGGCTTGAAATTCTAAGGCTTCTTCTTTGCCACCAAGTTTTAAAAGCCTCTGCTTTCTGANTGAATATTGATTTTCAGGTTGAAGGTTAGGGTTTCTGCAAGTCATATCATCTTGTCTATCACAGTTTGAGAGTGAATGCTGCATATTATGTCCTTTAAACATAAACTCTTCAAGAGAATAGCAGTGTAGAAGCAACTATTTTCTTGTGTTGTAGCTTTTATGCATGAACAATCCAACATGGTTCTGCTCATTAAGGAAAACAATAAACATTCACTATGAAGTAGGACTGTAAAAGCAGGGAAAATCTGCTTTGTCACAGAAAAAACTTGAGTATTCCATAAAGACCTTCTTTCAAGCTGTCCTGCTTAAACAACATGGTCCAAAGACACCTGACCGTTTTCATTCTTCTTAGTTTTCATACTTAAAAGGCCCTGTGAATAATTTTGGTCTATTAAGAAATTTTTTCCCTTTTTCTTTAATCCTCTTTTTTATTTCTAAGTTTTCCCCCTCTGGAATATTGTCTGCATTGTCTGACCTTCCTTTTGCTAAAGTCCTCAGTCATTAATCACTTCTTATCTGAATATTGCCATTCCGTCTTCATAGTCCTTATAAATCCTTATTATCTCAGCTTCAGGAAGACTGAAGTATCATAGCCATAGAGTTCTTTCCATCCAGTAAATACTACCACATCAGATTCATCTTCCAGACCATTCCCTAACTTTCTACTTAAATTGATCTTCTAGTCAACTTCAAAATGGCGTTTTTGCAAAATGTTGATAAATTATTCTAATTCACTACAATAACTTGGTGTCCAACTATACCCAACTTTACTCTTCCCTCTTGATACCTTCTCCATCTCCGCTTCATCATTCAAGTGGATTACTAATGTCTCATTTGAGCCAAAGGAAATTCCCTGTCTTTGTGGTATCTCTGTGACCAAGTAAATTTAAATCTCACATTTGAATCTCTTTTATTTTAAGGTAAGCTGTTTGATTTTGTGTTAATCCATGAATGATACTGCTTTACACAGAACTGTATTTTAGAACTTGCCACTAAAGGACTGCAGAATAAAACAAGAAGATAATGCCATGTATTTCAGTAGTTTTTTTCATTTTATACTGGAGAATTCAAGCTGACATGGGATTTCAGTGCAGCTTTTGTTTACATGAGCCACCTCAAAACAGTCTACAATATTTGTTCTTTTTAATCCCCTAAATTAAAAAGGGAGTGTACATTAAATACACATATATAAAAAGATAAAATCTATAGCTACAAGATGATTTTGAAAGTTTTCAATTCTATAAATCATTCTGATTAACCAAAGAGTTAAGCAAAATAATACTTGATTTTTCCAAATTATTTTAAAAAATCTTTAAATCAAGATATGAAACAAAGTTGATGAAAATGCTCTGACATGAAGCACTATAAAAGTTGTGAGAAATGCTTTATAGAAGGCAAAAAAAAAAAAAAAAAAGATGAAATCAAATAAAATCCACATTAGCTTTTTCTGGTAGAAAGGAGTTTTTGACTAAATCCCTTCCAAGCTGAGTAAAGACCATTTCTCTGTTCATAAAAGCATCCAACCTTTCTAAGGCTATAGGGATATTGCATTTTCTGTCTAAAAAACAGATGTATGACAGTCAAAACCACTTCATACTGCTCCTCATAAGGGAAGCCTTACATTTATCTCAACACCCACTTTTAGGCAAATGTATACTGGAAAGCTTCCTTTAATATGATATTAAAAAAATACAAAAATTTAAATATAGATTTTTTAAAAAATAAACTCCCATCCATGTCACCATGCGGTTAATCTATAGCATGTGAGCTCTGTTTTCTTTCATTTTTAAAAATGTTGACTTGCAAACTGAAGTAGGAAGGAATTGCACTATAGGAGAAACCTTCCTTTTACCAGGCTAATTGAAAGAATTTTTTTTGTTTAAACTTGATCTGTAAGATCTAATTTAAAGTAATAAGGATGCTGCAATCCAGAAAACTGTACTTATGAAACACCCTGACTTTTCAATGAGGTACAAAACATCTCATGGTGTATGAAAGCTGCCAGGAGAAGAGTAGTAGAGAGAAACAGAAACAGAAAACAGGGACAAGGTCAAGTCTGGAATATTTCAGAGACTGAACAAATGACAGATGAGTGTGATAGAGGCATGAAGGAATAGATTCCTGGAAATGTACTTTATAATTAGAATATGAGTTCTGAGTATCTATCTGGTGAACAATCTTCAACTCTAGTTAGGTTGACAGATTAAATAACTTTGTGTTTTCTTTCAATAAAATGGCTAGGTCACCACAACTTCTTACATTCAAATCAAAATTTGGCATACTGCCACAGTAGTTGGCTATTCACCATTTCTTTGGTTATTCCAACTAGAAGTCATAAAACTGGGCACACTGTGTCTCAACAAAAGGAAGAAAAGGTATTAGATATTTGTAATTTCTCTGGGGGTTGCTATATAATTGCTGTATACATTTCAATCAAATTCTAGTGCAGAGATCTGTGTAACCATACTTTACATCATTTAAGCTCATCTGTTAAAGTTAAAAATGATTTAAATAAAAATCTTTGGATGCAGGTGAATTTAATTTATAATGACCACTTCATAATTTTAGATTTATTATTGTGGAAACAGGCTAGTCTTTTTCCATATTAAAACCTGATATAGAAAATTGCTCTTTTTTTCACCCATTTTTGGTACAGACTATGACAATTTCTAGATAAAATAATGAGGAATCAAATCCAAAGGAAAGACAAACATACCAAAATAAAGATTTATATTTTATAACATTAAAGACAGAAAAAGGAGATGGAATTGAAAACCAATGAACAGAAAGTATAAGATTTTCTGATATACCTGAAAAACAGCATGAAATAGACTTGTGAATGTGATGACAGTACAAATCAGGGGAAGGCTTAGGAACCACTAGCTTAATGAAGATCTATTGATTACTGTTTTAGCAGTTGCCGAGCTTTGTCTGCAGGCTTTCCACCTATCATAACATAATCAACGTTACCCACACTCCTTCAGTGCAGAATTAAACAGATTGGACCATTTCAGCTTGGATCCCCAGGGAAGCCAATCTCAGAGGCAGTAACAGTGAGGAGCTCCAGAGACAACAATTGCAATTGCAAAGATACACACAGCAGTTATAGTGGGATTCTTAATTAAGATGTTTACTTCATGAGGTATTGCCAAACGCTATGCTACAACAGGCAGGACCACGCTCTTCTGAGACCCTAAGCCAACAAGAGCCATTTAACTGCAGTTAGAATATCACAGAGCCCAAGCCTTGGCCTGAGGCATGGTATATTATTTTGGGAAAGATGCCATGCTAATGTGGCCTGGATTATACTGGTTGAGAGTGGAAAAGAACAAGATTATTTGCTAGCTAAAACCTGTGCAGACACCATCATACTTTCAGCATAGAGTTTAGGTTGCTCTGGCAGTTCTGTTGAATATTTCTAAATTGAATATTTTCTACAAGAAAAGCCAGAGCCCCAGCTAAGAGCAAGATGAGTTACTGTGTTTCCATATAGAACTTATTATATCTGCTACTTAATAATTTATAATTAATCGAATGAAATCCCAATTTTAGCTATCATTAAACATAATGTTGGAAGTTGGGGAGAAGTGAGATTGCAAAGAGGTTTAACTGCTCTTTCTCTCTCTTTGGAAATAATTGAGATCCCCACAAAACTACAAAAACATGCTACTTTGCCAGAATTATGTTTTAAATTAAGATTGACTTGCAGTTAATGGATAACACAGAATCACAGAATCACAAAATCACAGAACAGGTCAGGTTTGAAGGAACCACAGTGGGTCACCTGGTCCAACCTCCCTGCTCAAATAGGGCCATCCCAGAGCACATGGCACAGGATTGTGTCCAGATGTTTCTTGAGTATCTCCAGTGAGGGAGAGTCCATGACCTCTGTGGACAATAATCAGGTGGAACTTCTTGTGCATCAGTTTCTGCCCATTGCCTCTTGTCTTACTGCTTATACCAAGAAGAGCCTAGATCCATCCTCTGGCACTGTCCCTTTAGACATTTATACACATTTCTGAGCTCCCTTCTCAGTTGTCTTTTCTGAAGCCTAAAAAAGGCCCAGCTTCCTCAGCCTTTCCTCATGTGAGAGATGCTCCAGTCCTTTAATTGTCTGTATCATCCTCCACTGGGCCTGCTTCAGGAGCTCCACATCCCTCTTTTACTGAGGAGCCCAGAACTGGACACATATCTGTACCTTCTTAGAAAATACATTCTATTCTCAGAGACATTATTATGACTGTTAAAAGACTTCTTACTTTGGAGGATAATATGCTGTGGAGTCATCTCACTTGTAGGTGCAAGGTGACAGGAACTGAGACGCTGGAGGATGCAGAACTGCAAAGTCATGTCCCATGAGGAGTCCCTCATTCTGTACTTATCAAACAAATGGATACCAGTAAAAACTAAGATTTTCAGACAGTGGCTTTATTTTAAAAAGTGTCTTGAACTAAAACATTTACTGTGTTTAGTAAGTGAAACAGAAAGTAACAGGTTGGTATTCACATTATGAGCCAGGACTGCCTTCTAAAGGAAAGAAAAAGATGTGTTTGAAAATACAAGGCAAGTAGAATTTTAGAAGAATCTGATCCTTCCCCTGCAATTCATTTACAGACTGTAATTTTGGCCTGTCCTGGACCTTTGTAAGGCCATCAAAAAGAGGAGCAAAGAGAGAGAGTTCTAGAACAACAACAAATAATTGGCAAAACATTTAGACCATTTCATATTTTCCTGTGTATGCCATAAATGAAGGGCCCCCTGCTTCTTACCCAAATAATAATGTTCAAAAACTGCTACACTGACCGAGGATAAGTGGGACCATACTCAAAGCAATTTGACAGTCAACACCCATAATAAAGCTACAGACCCCAGAACTTCTCCAAGAGCTTGGAAACCTGGTTTTCCAAATGTAAGTTTGCTAGAAAACAGATTATTTGGAACTGTATTTTTCAAGATGTTTTATTTCTAGCATAGATCAATGTATAATACACAGATTGTGACTTCAGGTAAGGAAGTGTAGGGTGAGATATAAAATCCCTCATCCCAGTCCAAAAGGAAAGCTACCTCAGTAGCAAAACATCATTAGAGAAATCATGTGGTGTCATTCATACTTTGCTCAATCAAATTATATTTTGGCGTCAGATAAGTACAGCTGTCATATTTAATAGAAACATGGATGCAGTGAGCCTGGAATATTTAAAACTGATTCCAGAGGAAAAAAAGGAATTGCAGAAGTACAAAAAAGCAAAAAAGAATAATCAATATAGTACAGTACCTGAAGTATTTTCCCATTCAGAAAAAATGTACTATATATCTAGCAGGGGAAAACAACAGTAACAGCTTATAATGCAGTCCTGAAAATTCAGCGGACACAAACTGAGACAAGTTTCATCCTAGCATCCTGCAATAATGAAGAGGAGGGGTGATATGAACCTGCCAATTTGTACAAGAACACTGAAACTGATAACACTAGAACTAGTAACCCTACCAAAGGAAAGAGATCCCTTAAATATCTTCAGCAAAATAGTGCCTGTGCCTGAGGGGGAGTCCACAGATCCAAGTCACTGAGACACATCACATATACATCAAAAGTATCTGATACATTTTATGGAGTACTCTGCTTTCAAACATCTTGCCTTAATGACACATAATATGCCATATTACTTGTGCTAAGCAGTGCCTGAAATTCTACTAAATTAGCACAGTATCACCAACAGAGCTGTGTCCACAATAATCCTCATAAACTGCTGGTAAATGTGGTTTCTCACCTAGTAGCTTTCCTGCAATTAACAGCAGTGTTGTGCCTTGTAAAAATATGACTTTGAAAATCCCATTGTGCTACTACGGGGATTTGGTATGCTCTTCCTTGTGCTATCTACACTAAAATGGCTTGTTGTGGTTCTGTGTTCATCTTCCCTGACAGATGGGAAATGTGCCCTCTTAACAGTTGTCTTCTCAGTTTTTTCCCCTCTGTGTGGCTCTTCTATGAGATACAATGAACTGTGAAAAAAGGGGTGCCATCAAAACAGTTCTGGCACTTTTGTCTACATCTTGGTACAACAAAAATGGAAAGCAAGTCAGTGAAAGAACCATGATCAAATGCTACTATCAGAGATGAGGGATCTGAACTAATAAGAGTCAAAGTAAATGACGAAATCATTAAGATTTGACAGATTTAATTGTCCCCAGTATGCTTCTGGGTCAGTAGGAAACAGGATAGTACCCAATGTGCCAAAATGTATTTGAGAGGAAGAGAGTGCATTGGATGAAGAAGGGCTTTGAGGGTGAGCTCTTCCACAGAAGTACTGAGCTCAGCTTAGCAAAGGTTGGAAGTAAGGGCTGTGTGCACCTATTCAGCCTTCTTGGCAGCATGCTCCCTGGGGTGACAACTGTGAAAAAAGGGGTGCCATCAACACAGTTCTGACTAGTGAGAAGGAGGCAGATGTTGGGCTGTTCATCCTTTCAGAGAGCAGCTGTGGTTTGGGTTATAACTCCTTGCTGAACAGTGTAGAGAAAGGTTGCAGCCTTGCAAAGTGTGAAGGAACGGTTTGTCTAACATATAGCTTGTTTTTCATGGATGTGATGTATTGGAAGCATTTTCCTTATTCCCTAGGGAAATGGTGGACTACCAGCTGCAGAGCAGAATTAATATTAGACTGAATCTCAAATGAGGTCATAATAATAAATATCATAAACATCTAAAAGTGCATTTGATGGTCTCCTTCAACATCTGTAGTTTCAACATCTGTAGTATTTGTGGCAGTCATCACTTTACGAATCAGAAAAAGATTAATATTTTTGGTAATAAAAAAATGGTCTAGATTTTCTCTGTTTCTATCTTTTCTTTTTTCTGTGCCTACATTAATTATCCTAATCTTTTAGAAATGATCTGCTCTTCAGATCCTTTTTTCTAAGGCTCAGTTTCCTCCTAAGAAAATCTTATAGAGGGAGAGGGAGTAAAAGACCATGATACAAGGCAGACACTGTTTTGAAGTAGGATTTCTTAGATTTTGGCATAAAAATTTCGCTGCAGTAAATGTATGTTTTTCATCAGACCTTGCTCTATCATGTGGCCTAATCTTCTTGATATTTTGCCCAACATATTATGAGCTCAAACTACTATTTCTTTCCTTTGTACAGGCCAATAATATAAATGCTAGAGCAAATGGTATAAATCCCAGTGGAACACACATATCTATGTCATTTGGGTTATTGGTTGCCAATGGGAATAAACAGATTTTTTTTCTTTGAAGAGTTCATTAGCTTCTAAGGGGGAAAAAAAGGGCAATACAAAACTCCCTTTCTAACCTTGTAAATCTATTGGGAACCAAACTCAAAATTTCATTTAGTATTTTTGGGAGCGTCTGCTGACCTTGGCTTTGACAAACATTGTAAGCTGTACTTTAGCCCACACAGCTTTAGATGCTCACAGTTAACTTAGAAGATATCCATTACTGCTTGTGTCCAAGCTGAAAAAGGGTGTTGGTTTGGAAAACAACTGCCTGAGCTACCACAGTGAACTCTTCTATTAGATCATCCCTATTGCCATCCTGATTTTCCCCACTATTTGAATACTTACCTTTTCCTCAGGGTTGGCCAAGGGATTATTATCTTTCCTGGACAGTGTAAAGAACCCATCAATATTCCCTGAAAATCCTATACTCATATAGAAGTGCAGGGTATGCAAGAGGGGCAAATCCCCAGCTACTGGTCTCATTCTGTTTTATTAAAAAACTAAATATAGGAAACTAGCAAGATATACTAAGCCAAATACTATGATTCTTATTTGATTTAAATTGCTATCAACATTGAATGGAGGACTGATCAAAAATATACCAATAAGTCTACTGGTTTTGTTTTCCTAGAAGACACTGTCATCCTGCTGGTGGTCTTGTCTCCAGACTGAATCTCTAGAGGGAATTCTAAAGAACCACTTTTAATCATAGGTACTTCACAATAAAAAAAAATTGCAAAGTGGAAAAAGAGTCTGTGGCTAAAGAGTAGATAGAAAAAGGTGCTAGAATTATTTTTTATTTGGGATCAATTTTACATGTTCCATATCAACTAAAAGTAATTGGTTTATGATGAATAATACTATGTAGAAACAATCATGTAGTTAAATGAAATAATTTTCATCCAAAATGTAATGAGAGCTTGGAAATGTTGGCAAATTAGTTACAATTTTCAGACCTCTAAATATAAATTCCTGAATAAATTAATGAAATTGAATAAATAAATGTAATTGTTCTGCTAAATCTATACATAATATTTTCAAATAGATTTCAAAATATATCAGAAGTGATTGACAATGTATTTCAATGTAATTTCAACTGTTAAAATGTAGGCTAAGCAATAATTACAATACCCCAGTTGTTCACACGTCATTACAAAGTATTATTTTGATGTACAAGAATAGTTCCAAGACATTAATAACAAGTCATGTAAGCTCTTTTTTTTTTTGGTTTTTTTTTTTGGTAAGTTGTTAAAACTGACTGGTGATTGTAACATCAGGTTTTCTTGAGATATGAAATGTCCATAGGTAGCATGACTATTACTGCACCAAGAACAAAGCCAGAGAAAACTCAGTATTCAGATTTCTATCACAATCATCTCTATGTCTTCTGTTTTGTGGCTGTCTTACACTCCTCCACACCTGACAGCCTGCTTCAAAATAACTGTTATTAAAATTCAGTTGCTGAAGATAACAGGATCTTTCTTTCACTTCAACCACTATTCATGAGTTTGCTTGAATTTCATGTCCAGCCATTCTCCTAGCACAAGCATTGGATGTTTCTTACATAAAGTCTCTTAAGGGATGTCAGCTGTAGAGAAAAAAAGTACCATGAAGAAGAAATTACCTTCCATGTTTGAAATACATTTTTTTCTAGTGCTATTGTTTTTTCCTGTCTCATTCACATTAGTGACAGGACTGTGTTCAAATGCAGTCGGCCAGCTCACTGTCAGCTCTGGGCCATCACGAAGCAGAGCACATGACCTTTAATGCATTTGCACAATGAAAAAATTAAAGTCAAGGATACTGGTTGTAGACGAAAGTGTTTAATCTTCAAAAAACATATTCAGCATTTCACAGGATGCCTCATTATGTAAATAAAGTGACTCTGTAGCATTCTAAACAACTTAAGAAAATGTAAGAAATATAATCATAAATGAGTATTCACATGCAACATTTTAGCAAGGCTATTTTCTTCTGAATAGATATAGTGATTTTATGTGTACCATAGTCTCAGAATTTAAATATTTGCATGGAGTAAAAAACAGAACCAGAAGATCTTGCCCAAAAATTTAAATCCAACTATAAAATTTCTTTACTCATGCAAACAGAAGGAGCATAAATGTGGTGACACTATGCAGCAAAGACAGAATTGAAAGGGAGAAAAACACAGGAATGAACCAGAATTAAAAGAGTACTTTACCTATTCAGAACAATGTTAAAGTTGAATTCAAAGGCCAGGGCAGAATGGCTAGATGGCCTGTGTGTGTGGAACTAGAAATTATTATGTTAAAAATGAAAACTGCTGTTAAAAATGAATTTACTGCCCCAGGTCAGGAGAATTCCATTATCTTTCCTGTAGAGTCCTGAGAAGTTGTCCCTGTGGCACAGTTAGGCTCAGAGGAAGATCTTTAATTCAGAGTGAAAATCGTAACAGATTTTTCATGTGCATGGGATTCATGCACTACATATTTGTGAATTATTGTCCTGGTTTGAGCTAGGGTAGAATTAATTTCTTCTCAGTTTTTCTTTCTAAACAGGAGGCTTACCTTTTGGAAGCAGAACAAATGCGTAAATCTTATTAGATTTTTTATCACAGGAGTGTGATTGGAAATGGTCATGATGGCAGCAAATGGTATCCAAGCTGTACCAAGATTTGTTTCTAGGAGAGATCAAGAGGCACTGCTGCTTTTCTACATAGAGTGAGATCCCACATGTAAGGCAGATGGTTGCACAATGAAACAGCTGATGAAAAGGAACTTGTTGACAAATTAATGATAATGGTAATGACACAACAGCAAATATATAGAAATTATAGGTATCTATAGCCTAAATATATCTAACTATCAGTAGTGTTATAGAACTCTGCTAGTACTGTGGGTTTCAGAATGTAGAGATCTGTCCCTGCCTGTTATAAGCAGTGTAGTTAGCAAATGTGTATTTCCTTCTTGAAAATCATCCAGTAATGTTTCTTCCTTATAGTATGAGAAGCTTCAGAAAAATGAGAAATGATTTCTGCTGTGAAAGTTTTCGTGTATAGATACAGAATCTAAAAGCGAAAACAATTAGTAAGGTTGAGTGAAGAGGTTTAAGTAGGATATTGCTTAGTTGATGATAAATTAGTGTGTAAAGAACCACGGGTAGACTACTAGAGATGTGGGATGATACCCGTACTCTTCTCAGTTTTTGGAAAGTGTGAGTCAGAGGACAAAACATGCAAGTCAGCAATTTTGGAGGTACAGCCATCTCAAACAGGGCACTTGTACTAGCATATCCCTAAAAACTGTGTATTTAGGGTTATCTTCAGATGCTTGCATCTTTCCTGGTCCTGTGTCATGGTTTAATCCATCAGCAGTATGGAACATCCCTTTGGTCAGTTGGAGGCAGTTTTCCCAACTCAGTAGCCCTCAAAATTCTTGTGCACCCCAGCCTACTTGCTGGCAGGGCAGTATGAGAAGCAAAAAAAAAAGGCCTTTACACTGAATAAGCACTGTTCAGCAATAGCTAAAGCATCGGAGTGTTATCAACACTGTTTTTATCACAAATCCAAAACAGCACCAAACAAACTAGATGAGGAATATTAACTCTACCCCAGCCCAAGCCAGCTGAGTCTGTCCATAATTTTTCACACTTGCAGTTTCAATTAAAAATAGTTTATTTTTAAGATATAATGGTAAAAGTGTAAATGAATACATTTAAATGAATGTAAATGTAAATGAACAGGTGATGACATTTTGTGTATGGAAACCCATTTTGGGATGGTTTTCAGCTTTAAAAAAATCAAACTAAATAAAAACAGCAGATGCATCAGCATTTGTCTTTGAAATTCTGAGGCTCCATCTCTGCAGGCAGAACTCACAGGCAATTTCTGTTGAGGGCTAAAGTACTTATATAATCCATGTGTGAATCATTTATATGTAAGCCAAATCAATGTTTATAGTATGGCAAGAAATTCTCATCTTCATGCAGTGAAGAGTTCATTTCTTGTGTAATTTCATTTAGTTTATGTAAGCTTGACAACAAAATCCAACAGAAGACAGTAGATTCTGTAGATATTCTGTACGTCCTCTGATTATTGCGCTGCGACATTGCCATGGTTTATCCCCATCCAGCAACCAGGCCACTCAAGGCCCTTGCTCACTCCTCCACAAACTGTATCAAATAGAGGATTGGAAGGGTTAAAAGAAGAAAGCTCATGGGCTGAGATGAAGACAGTTTAATAGGGAAAACAAAAGCCATGCACACAGAAGCAAAGCAAAACAAGGATTTAATTCTTCACTTCCTATGGGTAGGCAGGTGTTCAGCCATCTCCAGGAGAGCAAAGCCCCATCACGTGCAACAGTTATTTGGGAAGACAAACACCATCGCTCCAAACATCCCCCCTCTTTCTACTTCTTCTCCCCACTTTAAAAACACAGCATGATGCCATACAGTCTGGAATATCCCTTTGGTCTGGTGGGGTCACCTGTCCTGGCTGTGTTTCTTCCCAACCTTCCATGCCCCCCCAACTTCCTCTCCATTTTAGCAGCAGTAGCAATGCAAAAAGCAGAACAGGCCCTGGCTCTGTGCAAGCCCTGCTCAGCAATAACAAAAACATCTCTATGTTATCAACCCTGTGTTCAGCACAAATCCAAAAGAAGCTCCACACCAGCCACCGTGACGAAAATTAACTATCCCAGCAAAAAACAGCACAAACATATTTTTTTGCATAGACATGGTAGAAATAATATACCTCAGTTGTACTCTTACAGAAACAAAATTAAAATCTGAACTCATTAGTGTCCACCTGGGACACCTTCTCCTGCTTATCAGGATTCATCAAATATAGGTTGCATTACAATCTCTGCCCCTTTTCAGCAGCTGCTGCTGCTGTTGTGGTTTCCTTTCCTGCTGGGCTTTTCCAGCATTTCTGATGCCAAGCTCGAACTGCTAGGCCCCACAGCATCTATTAATTTTGGTTCCTCTCTGCACACACTGTATCTCATTGAATATTAGGGTGTTGGATTAGCTGAAAGTTGTGGGTTAATATAACATTATATTTTCAGGTACAGTTATGATCATTAACATTCACTTTAATATTAGACACAGACACCACTTGTTAACTAGTGGTATACTGTAAGTGCACAAACCTCACTACTGATTTACATGCCTTACCTAAATTGTTAACAGTGAGATACCCTCAGCCTTTCTGAGGATGTTTGTAACATTCTGCTGTTGATTTATAGTGTAATTTACCTCCAATGCATGGCATGTGTCATGGGTGGTAACCCGTGAAATTAAAAGATGGAAGGACTTCCCTCACTCCAGTAGGTTACTGGACACATTTATTTTAGAACTGTTCCATTTCCCACTTAACTAAATAGCAAGATTTTATTTTAAATTAAATACTTAAATAATTTAATTTAGCTGAACAGATAAAATGTGAATAAACTTATTGCCCTGCGAAATTTTAGTACCTATATGAACACCAAATCCTCTGAAGAGCTTCAAAAATGCATACTTTCTGTAACTAGCAATGAAAGGAATAATTAAGTTTATTACGGACCTGCTTTTTACCATGCCTTTTCTGGATCTTGCTTTTCACACAGGACCATTGGAGATAACAACAGTGCAATATACAGAATCCATATTATAGATAAACTACAATTAGAAATCACCAAAATACATAATGATTAAAGATTTCCTCATTATTGTCTGGACCACTTGCTGATCCAGACTGACTATAAACAGCTCAGAAAAAAAATTGTTTTGCTGCCCATAAAGAGACTGGCAAGCCATTGTTCTCATAGTTGTAGGTGCAATATTTCCCAATAAAGCTTTTCAAGACTTAGCATAGCAATGTCCTGAAGTATCACAGGAGATAACAGGAGTGTCAGTGACGAAGATGCTGGTAAAAGACTGTCTAATGCCATGACTGCTCAAGAAAAATTGTATTAGTTTTCTTTTCCATGACATCTGTAACATCTCAGTCAGTGACTAGTTCCAAGTAATTGTCTACTCTTAGGGCTGGTTGAGTGTTTCATGATGAGAGGTTTTTGTTATACTTGGATAAACACACTAAAACTCAGAATTGACTTTTGGCTTGCAAACTAAAAGCTGGCTTCAGAAAGGAGAAATGCTTTTTTGGCTTGAGTTTTGGTCAACAGTATCTCTTGGTAAAGCTCTAGAAGCACTAGGGGAGTTTCAAACTGATAAATAAGCCAAACACACAAGTTGCTTTCGATTGATGAGGATGCTGGGAGAAAAGCAAGATACCACTTCATTTGTTCTCAATTCTTTTTGCACTGACAAATTTTTTTGTTTACCAACTTGCTATCAAACATTCCTCCTATGACAACACCTACTTAGAATGAAAAAATATAGAAGCTTTTTTTCTCATGTTTTGTTTTGTGGCAAAATACTGTGCCTATGCCAATGCTTGCTTGCTTGCTCCCTTGCAATAAATGGGAATAGAATGCAAATTCTAGCCACAGATGCTAATTGAACAAAAGGGATGATAACCATAGTGTAACATGCAAAGATAAATCCAACTTTGATTAATTTATTTAAATTATTTATAGACTATGATCAATCTCCTGGGTCTTGTACTCCTGTTTTGAAGACAATTTGCAATGGCAATAAAATAGTAGCGTCTGCATCTGTTACTTGGCTTGGTATTGCAATTTACTAGGTATGACAGCAGCAGTCAGCTTGTCTCTTTTGGTAACAACATGTCTGCAAACAAGTTTGTGGAGAGTAAAAATAAGCAGAATTAGCCTTGCAAAACTCATTAGAAGAGCTAACGGCATTGTCCTACCTTCTATTAGGGAGTTGTAACTGGGGATTCTGGCCCAGAGCTTTCAACTGAGAGGATTACATGGATTTTTAGGAAAAGTTCCCAAAAGTTAAGCTTTCATTTAATTTCCATATGTATAACAAATACTCTGTTTCTATTTTGATTTCATTATTTTGGTTTTGAGCTTTTATCTGCTTAATTTCATTGGTTCCCATGTGATCCAAAGACAGCTACTCTCTGAAGACAGCTACCATGGTAGGTGAGAATACCCTCAGCATTCCAGTAAGAACTGTCTGTTTATTCATGAGAAATGGGAACCAAAGTCTTTTTAATGTAAGGTTCCCTACAGTTAAAAATCCCAGATGCAGCTGTCATAGTCTTTAATGACAATGCTTATCAGTATATGTGAAGTCCTTAAGAAATGTACCTTTTTCACAACTGGATCTCCAATTTGACTGTGCTAAACTGTAATCATTACTAGGATAATCCTGGCAGAACTAATGAAGATGACTGATATATTTCCTGCCCTCTGATCCCTGACATGCCTTGTGTTTGGGTTACAGATGATAAATATCCTGCTTTTGTTATGCTATAATGACACCAAAGGGCCTAGTTCTTTGACAAAATTTTCAAGTATAATACGGAAGGACTTTTCAGTCCTTTCCTGAGGAAATACACAGGACAACCTGCATGCAATCTTACTGCTGCATGAGCAGGTTTGTCACTAAGCACATGGCCCAATTATACATACCTGGTTTTGGAGCAAATTCTGTTGTTCCAGTGTGTTTTGCTCAACTTTCATTTATTTGATACTTGCAGTATTAGGTCTGCTTGCCTCAGTCATGACAACAATTATTCCATTTTTTTTTTTTTTTTTTACTTTTGTGACTCTTTCTTTGTTTCTCATCCCATTCTGATATTCACTCCTCATAACGTTCCAGTAGACAACTTTCCCTACACACTCAAAGGCAAAGACCCTACTTCTTCCTCTGGAGTGAACAGCTAGATCCTGTTTTCCTTTGTGTGTTTGTCTGGTCCAGATGCCTTTCACAATCACTTATTAAGACCTGCTGAAAGTATTGTATTTGGGGGTGTGCCCAGGGGAAAATATTCATGCTCTCAGTGGATTTCAAATTGTTCCTGGTCTCCTTGTTTTTGTTGAACATGATCTAACACAAGCTTCAAATGTATGTCCAGAACAAAACTGGACATTAAGTTCACTCTCACTTTCATGGCACAAATTCAAAAAGTTGCTATGATTGAAGCGAAAAATGGCAATTCAGGCAAATATCTTTCTGTGCAATTAAGCCATACCTCTAGATTGTTCCTGGCACCTCAGAGCTGGAAACTTAAGTTTTTACTGAGAAAAAAACAAATTTCTTGGTATGCCTCTTCTCAGACTATGAACAAACATGTTATGCTTACTATGGATTCTGTATTGTGGATTAAATGAAAATGGAATCTTTTAAAACACACCTTAATGTCATCTGAAGTTGAAACACATGAGCTTTTATTGCCATCAAACAGAAAGAAAAAACACTGCGTGAAGCAGAACAACTTTGGTGTGGAAAATCAAAATAAATCTCCAAGATAAAATAACTTCAAATCTGAGTTTCCCCTAAATGAATCAGTTTTGAAAAGATTCTGGCAAGTGCCAGAATTCAGCTATACATTGGTATATGAAAATGGTTGATCTAGGTGCATATTATAAGCCATTCTACTCACTTGCTGTTGTAAAACTAGGATTTCAATTTCAGAAAACTATGGAGGAATGTGATGCAATATTAGCTCCCGGGTAATAGCAGTGAATGAAAAGAACGATACCTGCATGTGAAGGCATACAGAAGGTTTTTTAGGACAGAAAACCAATTAATTGATCACTGAGATAACATATAAAGTCTGTTTCATGAAATTCTAGTGTCATAGAATCATAGTCATAGAACCACAGAATGGTATGGGTTGGAAGGGACGTTATAACCATCAGTTTCAACCCCCTACCAAGAAAAGGGACTAGACTGGGTTTGACTGCAGCTGACCCACTCTATATAAAAGAGAAAATAAATAGCTCAGAAGACACTAGTAATCTTCCTAGATGTCCAAGTATACAAAACTTGGGAACCACAATGTGGGCACAAAACCAATTTCGTTCAGAGTCTCACTCACAGACTTTTTTATTTGTTTTTTTAATCAAACTTTG
>VXAC01006276.1:280590-463216 GCA_013399225.1 Rhipidura dahli
CCCCCCCCCACCCCCACTCTTTTCTTCAGAACCACTTTCCTAATTTTTGTCCCATGAATTGCCTGGGGTTTTGGATAGTGAAAATCAATGCTTGATCCCACAGATACTTAAGCTAATGAAAAAGTCTACCATCTGCATGGCTAAATAGAAGTAATCTTCACTGCTAGCAACAGTTTTAATTCTACCTGCTATTTTATTTCTAGCTATTACTAAGAATCTAATTTTCTATATTAGTTCTATGGCTTCCAGACTCTTACACTAGTTTTGATTTTGGGTTTGCTTTCTTGTTTTTCTGTGGTTTTATTTTGGTCAATTTTTATTAAAATAATCTTCAAAAATTCCTTTAGACTTGACAGCTTCCATAAGTTTAGTCTTGCATTGTCCCCAGAAGAACAAATATTCTATTGTTTTTCCTGATAGAATTTATTTTCCATAGTTTTTTAAGACACCCTTTGGCTATTTTGTTTTTATGCTTAATGTTATGCATTCTCTCTCTGGTATTTTTAAGAAATGCCCATATGGAGCTGAGTGACTCTAAATAGTAGTTTTGATGTCATACTGTGGGGCTTTTAGCTCTCTCTTTTAAGTACCCTGTTCATAGCACAAAGATTTATTGTTTTGTTTTGGATTTTTTCTTTCCTCCAGACTGTTGTACTTGTCCATATTTTGGAGAGTAAGAGAGAGTTACTGCGAGCTTACCCTGTTATCATTCAATGCCGTGTTCCTATTCAATTAATTCAGCCATGCATCTATCATAAAAACAGTAAGTTGTTTCTGACTGTCACCTGCTCCAGAACTTTTACTTTCACATCCATCTGTAAGTTTGTATATGTTCCTAGATTTTCACACTGAAAATACACATTTTCCTTCTGGTATTGAACTAACACCCACGACGTATCCATGTGTTTTGAAGGCTGAAGGTTTATCCACGAACCAAAGAGATTAAAGGACAGAAATATTGAATTCTGTCTTAAATGCTTACTTTAATCCCTTTGGTGATAAACACTGCAATGGAGAGCAGGAAGGTTGTTCTGAGAAGTTTCTATGGAGAAGTGCAAAGGAGAAATGATGAAACTGCTCAGTAGCTTTACTAAGACGCGGCTGAGACCAGTCCCACTTCAGTTTTAGCATGAGGGGAGCAGAGTTAGAAAGTTAGAAGGACACGGGAAAATGTAAATGCATAAGAAAACAAAAGGATGGTGATGATGATAAGTTTTACAACTACCCCTAGAGATCTTGAGAACCTGACCCCTCCAGCAAATATTTCACTTCCCTCCAGACCGTGGCTCATGAAAATATGCCTGCACTCTGTTGGCACGTTTATGTTCTACTCTTGATTGCATAATTCTGAGGCTGAGAAAACCAGAATAATAGATGCCAATGAAATTCAGATTGAGTTCCTTTCACTTGAGTGTCATTAACCATTCCCAAAAAAGGTGATGCTACTAGTAACTATGATATTTTTGCAGGCAGACATTTGGTGAGATCATTATACTTGCCTGCAGTTAGACTAGATAAGGTGAGACCATTAGAGAAACAGGTGAATATTTTTTTTTTTGTACTAAATTTTCTGCTCTCTGTGGAACTACTATACTCTGTTTATTAAAAAATTTTAGTCTACAGTCTCAGATTTTTAGAAATAAATTCTGTTTATTTGTTGGCTATTAAACAGAGAGAGATTTACTAAAAAGATTGTACGTACCATTTCTATAAGCAATTGAAACTAAAGGCCATTTGGAAGAATCATGTCTTCAAGGTGTCACAGGTTAATAAAAGGCCCATCACTCTAGCTTATGACTGCAGAATCTGCTGAGGAGAGCCACCATAATGTTTCCTAATGCTGAATCTGAAAACTATGGGAAATCATGCAGAGGCATGAAAGAGAACACTCTCATTATGGAAGTTTATACACAGTTAATGCCAGCTAATACCTACAATCACTCAGAGATACTAGGAAGCCCTAGTTATGGCTCTTAATTTGACTGTAGCAGCAAAATAGGGGAAATCAAAGAGTGCTCTGTGTGCTACATTTTTTCTCCTTGGTGCCTTGCTTCCCCTGGTCTTTTGAATATATTAAAAATCTACCATATTTCTATGTATCTTTTGTATAGTATTTATTCTAGAAAAAGAAATGGCAGATTTTCCTGGAATACAATGTACCAATACTGACTTACATCACTTAGTCATTTTGGAACACATTTCCTATGAAATAATACAAGATAAGTACATTACATAGTTATTTCTTATGCTTACAAAGGATTTAAAGTCATGAGAGCTTTCTTGTCTGGGATCAGGACCAAACTCTACATCAACAAGTTTCCATGTGGGTTGCTGGATGCCTTCTTGTACATCCTAAATACTTGTGCTTTTTAAAATCCAAGGAAACAAAATATTTTAAAGCACTTTTGCTTCAAATGTGCTGTTGAAGAAAAGCATGAGAAAACACTGAAAAGAAACTGAACTGTGGTGAAAGAGCCTCCTGTTGAACAAAATTGTTCATCAAGTTCAACAGTAGTAGAGACTAAATGAAAACGTGACCTAAATCAGCAGCAAAAAAAAAGCATAGACACTAAGGCTGTAAGAAATGCTTCTGTCAGATTTTTGGCATAGTTTTGCCCTTATATTATATGTCTAAAATACTGTAGGTATGTTCTCAAAATAATAATAATAAAAAAACTGTAGTAGACATTAAAGCAGTACTTCTTGAAGAAGCAATAGAAGTTTAATAGAAACCATCTGTTAAGATGCTTACACTCAAGAGGCCATTGTTTCAGCTGTTTATTTTGATCTTTTTCTGTGATATTTTTAACAACAAATTTTTTGCAAAAATACTCTATTTAAATAATTTCTAAATTAGAATGTCTGTATTTTCCCATTTTTAAGGGGGGAGGGTGGAAATTCAGTCATGCTGTCCTTTTATTTACCTCATAACTGCTTATATGCTCCCTTGTTCATGGGAATAACATGTTCATTCTCATCCTGGAACCATTAGATACATTGTATATAATGAAGTTTTACAGTAAAGTTTACTTGTAAGTACAGTTTATGCTGAAGCCTGTCATATATTGTAAGAGTCAGGGTTTTTCCTCTGATTTTTAACACTTAGCTCTATCTTCTGCTCAGTAATAAGTATGTGGGAGGGAGATTCAGACCACAGCCAATAATGAGATTAACTAAAAGCAAAAGTACTAATAAGGAAATTTCTCTTTTCTCTCTGTTTGTGAGAAAAAAAAAAGATATCTTAAGACACTTTTTTGGTTTGTACTGTCCTTCATTTAGAGGCCACCTCTGTGCATTGCACTTCAGTGTTCAGTCCTCTGAAATAAGCATTAACTGGTTCTGCTAGCAGCGCAGTTTAGTGGCTAGAACACTTAGCACAGTAAAATGTCAGATTATTTCCTTGCCTCACACAGGTTTTGCAGTGAGGCTGCTTCACACAAGAGAATTTTTTGCTGCCTTGACTGCTAGCAAAGCCAGGGCCTGCTAATGCAAAGCAGACGCTGAGAGGTTTCAGCAGTACAGCTGTATGGAAGCTGTATGGAGGCAGCAAATTGAACAGTGGGTAAGAAGTAGACTTTCCAAGGTATGAATAGAAGAAATGTACCAAGACAATTTGACTCTAATTTATGGGTCTAAATGAGAACAGGAGTTGAATTCTTGACCAGCTCAAAGTACATGAGTAAAAATTGTAACATTATCAAAGCTCAAATGCTTTGTCTGATTCTACCCTAAAAGCAATGGATGTTTTGCCTAACACAGTTATCAGGCTTTTCACTGCATTTCTTGTACAAAAGCATGCTCTCTGTTTACATTTAGGCATGATAATACAGAAGAAAGTTTGTTTCTTTTTATAAAACATCATCTGTGTTCTTGAACCCATAACAGAACTACCATTTTAAGATACAACTGTTAAGAGCAGACTCTAGTTTGATTGCAAAAATAATGTTCAAAGCAAAAACTAATGTTTCACAGATCATTAGTAACCTGGGTGTTATGCTTAGGACAACATGCAACATATGATGCTATTTCCAGTTCAAGTTAACTTATGATAATTCTATGTAGTGTTATGGCACTTAGGAGTGCCAGACACCCTACCAGGGTTCAACATCAGGGGTCAACTGAATCAAAAAGCTGAAATCAATAGCGTTGAAGCTCAGGCTGGGTGCTTCTGATGATGGACTCCAAACAAATAAATTGCTGGGCAATTATGCTCTTAGCATCTAAGTTCTTCATCCCTCAAGGGATAGGTTGGACCCATAGTAATATTAGGATCCAGGATCTTACTGGTTTTCTACTGTTTTGATTTGTTTTCTTGTGGCTTTTTTTTGTTTGTTTGTTTTTTTACTAAGAGGTTGTTAAGTGGTAATCTTGTTGTACAATATCACATCATCTTAGGTCGGCTTTGGCTGTTCTGTGGTTAGCTGTTTGGCATGTTGAAATCTGGTTGCTGTGGATCATATGCCATGATGTATAGGCTCTGTCTGCTCTAGCTATTACCACTGTTTAAGCTGCTAGCTCCAAGTTTTGACTAACTTTGTCTACAACTGTAGGTAGACTGCAAATTCTTTTAAAGTTCACTTGAGTAAATATGTAGCTGTAGAGCTCCCTCTAGCAGAGTTAGTTATTCTCAGTCATTTTATCCAGCTTGTCCTCTGAAGAGAATTTATGACTGCTTTTTTCTTAAAACACATTGCTTCACATAGATGTTTTTTCAGCAGTTAAGGCTAGATATTCTAGAGATCACATGTATTTTGTAAGAGATTTATACACTGCAGGAAAATTAGTTTCATCCCAGACATAGGAGATGAGAAAAAACACTTTTATCTTGAAAAGATACCTGTAAAGAACTGTGATCTGCCTTTTTTGGTGTTGACATAGTTGTTTCTTTTAAGCGCACTTGACATGTTCACAGGAGGGTTCAGGTGGCTGCCTATTTAGTTCTTTTTCACTGTATATAGAATTGGAAGTGCTTCTTAAGAATTTTGTAATCAGTAAATTGGGAAGGCATCTCAATATATGACTGTCTCCACTGAGCTATTAAAACACACAATTTGTATCTGAACACTCAGTAAAACAAAGGAGATAATTTTTTTCAAGGTCAAGCCTCAAGACACCTAGAACATTATTACTGACTGCTGATCCTCTATGATGGACATATCGATTTGTCTAGAAACAATGACAGCAATTATTATTCTTAATATTCTTAAATTAGATAAACTACTGATGGATAGTAGGAATATAAACAATGCAACCTACTGATTGATGTTAGGAATTTTAAATTAAAAATTTGATAGTTGGAATTGAGATTAATCCCTTGAAAGAGAACTTTTTTTTAGAACAGAACATGCAGAAGTTTGACATAATGTCCTAAATGCCTTAAAATAGTATATCTTTTGTAAAGCTCTGTGGGTTACTAAAGCAGGAGCAAAACTCCAGCAGCTCTCGAGCTGGAAGCTGGTATGCTAGAGAGTCACCACAGAAACCCTGCAGTATGCATAGCCATTAAAGGGAAAAGGATGTTGTCTCACAATTTTTCTTTTTTTTTTTTCCTTCCCAACACCCCCCCCCCTTTTTTTCTTTTTATTTTTAATTGTCTCTTTGTTCATTCATCAGTTTTGCTTATATTTGTGAATCACACTTCTTAACAGTACAGCCACTTGATTTTTTTATATTGGAAAGTATTTTAAGAAAGAAGAAGGCTAAGTTGGGAAAAATTATGAGGTATTAAGGTGGGCAAGATGACACTCCACTGCCAGCCACATCTGAACTGCACATTTGTGCTTTGCTTGTTCAGAAAGTGCATCTGACCCTCTGTGTACTACGGACTGAACAGATTAGTGCAACATGTTCTGCAGTTCCTAAAAGTAGGGGAAGGTTTTGCCCTGTAAGTACTTCCCTTTCCAGAATGAAGCAGTGGTCATTCTCACTAGCTTTTTCATTGGCCAAATTAGAGAAGAGGAGGAACAACTTGCTCATTTGCAGCATTTCCATTATTGAGATAGCCATTTCATAGGTCAGGAGGGATAGTTAGAGGGAGAACTTGTTATTTGGCCAATTTCCACACTATTTCTTCTGGTCAAACTATATCTTTGACTGCTTTTGCTGTGTCTTCGTCTCTTTTCCTCTAGAAGTCATACTAAAAGAGAATATAAATATGGTCCTCCCAGCTTGTGAAGCTACATGTTTCTTAAGGCACTCTAATTTTCATGACCTCAAGTCAAGAAAGAATCAAAACTGATCCTTTTTAAAATATCAGGTGCAAAATACAATGATGCTTTTTTACAGATTGTGAAACACAAGCAATAGCTATAATGGGGTAAATGCAGTATAAACAACTATATTTACCTTCCTTGTCAGAACTAAGCTGAAATCTTAAATCTGAATGCTCAGTTTTCCTCTGAGCAAACCAGTGTTTTAAAGCTGAATTTAGGATTTTGATTAAATGGGAAGAGTCCTACCTGTGTAAATGTTTGCCTCTACAGCCCCCAGCCTGAATTAATAAGAAGCTTTTTGTGCTAGAACACCTGGTTACAGAAAGAGTAACTTTTTAACCAAGCAAGGGACCCTACTTTTTGAATTTGGCACCTTACGTATTGTATTTTAAGGCCTTCATCTCTCCACCCACATCCAGTTTTCTTCACTGCTTTGCAAAAATTATTTCTTTGGCTCCTTTTTGCATTTGAAATACTTTTCCAGAAGAGATGTCTTTATTTCCAAAGATCAAAGGAAGACTTTCTTCTAATATGTGCAGACTGATGAATGAGGGGATAAGTAAAGTACAAAGAGATCCTGCTACATTTAGAATGAAAGTGGAGGTGCTGCTTTGGCACCAATGTGCAAATACCAAACACAGGTTTCCTGAAGAAAAAACAATCCACCAACATCCTCTGATCTGTATTCTGCAAGTATTTACCTTTTGCGGGTAACTGCTATGTGTTAAAGTATATTCTTTTGTTCTTTTAAGCAGCACAGGCCAGATAGACTTTGTTTAAAAGATGCTGTTTTCCCTTTAAGCCCATCTTCTGCGTGCATTTGTGAAAAATTTTTACAAAAGGTTTGTGGAAAAGATTAAACCAGATCCATTATTTCTGAAAAACTGTCACACTGACACTGATCTTGTTAAATCAGCCATCCCTAATAATAGCCTTTCATTCACATCAAATTTAAGGCAAGAGATGAGAGGGGAAAAGTGCAGATGATCTTGTTTATGAAATGACTGAATTTATAGTATCTTGATATTATCTTAACTAGCATAAATATTAAAATAATTGGGTCTGCCATCCAGGACACCAGTTTGGAAGTGAGAGATCATAGAATCATGGATGTAATTTTAAACTCAATTTGCATAGCTTTTAACAGATCACTAGTTTGTGTCTATGTGCTTTTTTCACCAAAAAAGAAGATGAAAATAAGTTTTTGTATCTTTCAATCATGCAAGTAAATTCAAACTGTAGAAAAACTATGATAGTAAGACCTTTAAAAGTAGGGTTAGGTACAATGTAAGTGGATTAGTAGCAAGCTATTACTTTGGTGTTCTGTCAGAAATATTTCTGCTCATAGGGAAATTACTTCATGCATTTCTTATTATCTTAACAACTGCGGGTCTTATTTGGCAGGATAACCATTCCTTCTGGTTTTTTTTTTTTTTTTTTTTTAGTTTTATCCTACCTAGTCTCAGGAGTCATACAGCAGTATTTACTTTGAATACATGGAAAACTGTTTCCTTCATATTGGACATGCATCAGACTTACATGGCTGTCTAGGCATGGAGGTAAATTCCTTGGTCTACAAGCTTTTACACCAGCTGAAAGTGCAGGAGCAATCATGGACACCAGATTTATATCAGCTGGTTCAGAAAAAGTGTTTATAAGTAATCCCAAAGTTTTCTGAATTACATAGCATTTACTTGATAACTGAACTTTTTAGATAGTAATGATATATAGCACATTTAATCTTCAGGGAGCTCTGGAAACAGAAACTGATGTCTCTTCCACAATGGAGATCTTTAAACTCTCTGTTGACTGACACTTCCTGGTTTTGGCCAGGAACACAATCACCATTGTGTGGCTTGTCAATTTGCCTATTTCAACTGCCTGATCTTGCTTAAATACACTAACTTTTGCACTTTTGTTCTTACCTGTCTCAGCACAATGGGAAAGAGAATGAAGCAGAGATTAAGAATTATGAAGCAAAACTTAGAACATCTCATATGATGCCAGTATTTTTTTTTCCACCTCTGTTCAAGCAAAAGACTTCTAGAGAGTAGCTTGGAAACCCTTTAGCCACGTGTTCTTGGCTTTTTGCCTATTTAACAGAGGTCTTGCACAACTTGTGTTTTATGTGCTGTCACCTTGATTTCTCTATATTTTAGCTGGTCTCCTGGGTGCCACTGTTTGCCATTGGCCTGCCTTCAAAGCGAGTGCCTGTGGACAGTACTCATACGGTATGTAACATACCGTATGCTTTGACAACTCATGTGGTCTTAATGGGTTTCCCAGTTACACAGGCTAAAAGAGCAAGGCAGCCTGTTCTGCAGGCTACCACACAGCAGTTCTTATGAATAAATCCTTTAGATAGGAGAAAATAAATCATTTCCACAATGTTTGTTTTTTATCTGGTAGCTATAATGAAGCCTTTCTCTCCTGTGGCAAGGGAAAGTGCAAATAGGACATTCACACTGTCATCTAAATGAATAATGACTGGGAGACTATTTAACTTTATTTCTAGGGTTTCATGGTATCTTCAGTGCTTGCAGATAGGTGAGAAGCTGAAGGCTGATATCTAGAAATCAGTGATTGTCTTTGTTTAACTCTGTTACTGAATGCTTTCTTTAAATCCACACAGAAAGAAAGATGTGTTTCAGAAAGCAAGGCTATTTATATGCCTCACCTTACAAAACAGCAAGGAAATTACCTTGATGCCTAGACTGCTCCCTTTGATTAACTTACAGCTTTTGAAGTGGAATCTCATGATCTTCCCTACATCTTCTCTTGCTTTACTTGACTTTGTTTCCTTGATCAGTTTTCACTCACCTCTGGCTTCTCCTGGTCCTGGATCCATTCTCCTTCCTGTCATCTTCTTTTTCTCAGTGTGAGTTAGTAGTATAAAAGAGATGTTGCTCCATAATAAAAATGATAATGCATCTATATTGACAAACTGAAGATTATACTGCAGTTTAATTGTCTGAAACTCTAGAACTTACTCAGTTATTTAAGCATCTTTTGGAGACATATTTCACGTCATACCATATTTGCCTGCAGTGCCTTTCATATTATCATTCCCAGTCTGATATTCTTCATTCTTTTTTCAAGTTTATAGGCTTCTGAGTTATACCAATTCCTTGACTGACAAAATAGGGGTTTTTTTCAGAAGAGAAAATGCTGTAAATAAATTATGATGGCAATACCTCTTAGCATCTAAACTGTGTATGTAAGCAATACAAGAAATTTTTAACTCACTGTATAACTCTTGACATGATTGGTTCATTTTTCTGCATAAAATCAGAATAAATCCTGAAACAGACTGACTGACAGTAGGGCTGGGATAATGGGCTTATAAAATATTTTAAACGTACTAATTTAAACATAGCAGACATCTACCTAACATTTACTAATAAACTAATGTAGTTGCCAATAATTCTGGTTTTATCAACAAATGCTCCATTTTGTACTCAGTCCCAGATGTTTGCAGTTCCTACCAAAAATTTTCTTTTATTATAATGTTTGTATTTCTGTCTGCTGTCCTCACCTCCTTTAAATGTGGGGGAGAAGTGTGGGCAGAGAGGGCATGAAGCCACCTCGTTAAATTTCCTGATTTTGTTTCTGATATAACTCAGAAGAGGTTTGTGGTTTTTTTGTTTGTATTTTTTTTGTGTTTTTTTTTTTTTTTTTTTTAATATAAATACTACAAATGAGATAATTTTCCTAGAGGAAGCATTTCCATCATTTTCGGTGATGCAGAATTTCTTTGCTCTTCTAACCAGTTCTTAAAGTGCAGTGGAGGAGTTAAGTTTCATTATCTTTATTTTGGGTAAAGACTTCCTTCCACTCTGAAAATTCATGTCCATTAAGCCCATTTTAAGGGTATTTTCCATTACTACATTTTTTAATAGTTAATGTTTCCATTTGCTCATATACATTTATAAATTATACTACAGTTCTACTCTATTTTTATTTTGAGGAGGCATTCTAAAAGAGGATTATTGCATTATTTTAAAATTTAATTGTCAAGAAGAACCATACAATGTTAATCAACAATGTGAATTATTCTCCATAAGGAGCCTCTGCTATAGCATCTTTTTTACACTCTTCGAAGGCAAAGGTTTGACTTAATGATCTCAGAGGTATTTTTCAACCTAAATTAGTTATGTGATTCTTGGAAATTAATAATTTTTTTTTCTCCAAGAGATGACTTGCAGGTTTCAAATTTGAAGCCTTGCTCTTGTAAGGTGTTCGCAAAAATGGGAACTATCTGTTGATCATTCTGGAGTAGCCTGTTCCCCATAACTGATCAGGTGACATATTTGTTTGTTAGATGATTCAGTTTTGGAATCTGAGGAAACTCCACTTTGAAGGAAAACTTTATCTTGGGGAGTTGTGTGGAACTCAGGTTCACACATAGTGTCTTGCTGTAAACACACTGTAAATAGTGTATTGAAAGTATATTTTTAGCTGCCTAATACTATCCACATATACCTTGATCAATGTGACTTTGAGAAGTAACTCACAAGGCAACAACTTTAACTTGGGAGTAAATTTCACTGAATTACCTAAATTCAATTGAATCAGATGAAGTAGTGGTGTGGCATAATGACACTGAGCTGCTGTGGGCTTAACTTTGCCGTCTTAAAGTTGATGCACTTTAAACCAGTAGAGGTATTAAGCTCACAACAGTTTGACACTTACCTTACTCAGCAGGTCATCTGATTGTACTACTCAGTTCAGACGAAACTGTAAGATTTGCTCTGTAATAAGAGCTGCTAAAGAGAAGTTGTTTGAAGTGGTCTTAAATACATACCTCTTAAATAAACCTTTCATTTTGAGCATGCAAATAACAGAATATAGAATTACAGACTTAAGAGTTCAGAGTTTGTGAGCTAACGGACAGGGGAAATTCACTGTTCAGTCAAAGAGATGGGGAATAAAACATTTTCTAAAAGGGAAAAAACTTCCTTTGACTGATGCTTAGGTAGGGAAAACTTGCAGCACTTGTTCATATCTTGCGCATCAGAAGATATTTAGTTCAATCTCCTTTTAAACAAGTTTATTTATACTGAGATAACATTTGCAAAGCACCCCAGAAACAGGAAGATGTGAGTTTCCTTTTCTAATCTCAATGGACATATGATATGCGACCCTAATGTAGTAAGCACTATTCAAAACAGAATAGTTTTTTTCCATTCATCCAGAATATTTTCCTAAGTTGTAAAAATGTGAAACATATATACTTAAAGATTTTTTAAAAATCAATGGTATCATCAATAATTATTTATAAAGAATTTGAACAAACTATATCCTTGTGAAAAGTATTAAAGGTTTCTGGTTTTTTGGTAACAATTATTGGAGGAAATCTTGTATATAATGCAAAGCTGAGGTAATCTTAAAACACTTTTGTATGTATAAACTTGTAAAAGCTTTTACAGTTAAATGATTAAGTAAAGAGAAAAAAACAAACCAAGGCAAGTCTCTGATTGACATGATGTTTATATTGCTAGAAGCTGATATTTTGAATTCAATAGAATGTCCTCTCTATACTTACATTTATTCCCAGAAATAAATCACTCTTAAAAGATAGTGAATGAAATGAGCGTCAGGGGAAAGCAGGGATTCTGCCCTTGCTTATGTAAGGTAAGACAGCAACTGCAGCATAGATTTAAATAAAACCATGGGGTGAGGGGTGCAGAAGTTGAAGAATCACTGATGTCTTCAAAAGATGGCTTGAGACGTCTATGGTTTGTCATCAGTGATCATGAATAGTGTTGGTATACTGAAGAAATGAAAAGTCAGCCTGTGGTGGGGGCTGGGAGAACACCTGCCCTGGCAGTCCCTAAGGGACCAATGGCACAATTCTGTAAATTTAACATCAGGGAGGGCTAAACAAAAGGAAAATGCCAAATCTCTGCTGATTTCAACAAAATTAGGCTTACTTCTCTCAGTCAGGAAGGACTGATGAGGACATATTCTTTACCTTATTTTCTGTTATGTTTTTTCTCATGTCAGTGAGATGGCCTGAATCGTTGTTATATTTTACAAATTAACACATGCTTTACATTTCTGATTCTGCACAAGACCCTTGAAATGCCAAAAGACTTTCAGGTGGGTAAAGCAGTTTTACTGGATTAAACTTAATGTTTCTTTTCATTGTGCTTTTTATCAAGTTTGAAGATACTATTTTTTCCAATTTTACAAATGCATAGTTAATAACACTTCCTGTACCATATGTTCTGTAAAATAAAAACTATTTCACAGAGTTTTGATGGCTTTGTGATTAAGAAGATAGTCATTTTTAGAGTACATGTGGATACAATACTCTCTCTGCAAACTAACTCTGGTATGAAAGAATTGTTTTGTTCCTTTAATTCTTATTCTCTTAGACATAGGTTTCCCTGCACTAGTCTCATAGTGATGACAGTTAGCATGTGGTGGGCTACAATATCATCCACCAGCATTAACCTATGACCAGACTCTTTGTTAAAACTAATGAACACCAGTAGGGGCTCTATTTTATAGTGCACTTTCCCCAAATTTAAACATAGAGAACTTGCCCCTATATTTTTACTTTAACTACTGAAACGATAAAACCAAAACATAAAGTGAACTAAAGAAATTTGTTGCAGCTCCATGTTGACTTTAGCTTGCCTTGTATTCATATGTGGAGAATTATTAGAAATATTCTTTTTTCTTTAGCTGGTGATAGAGTCAAACATATTAAAGTCTTTCTCAATTGGCATTTCTTAAAATATCTTTACCCTTGTGTTAAAAAGGCCAAATTCTCCTTATCTTACTGTCAAAAACAGTGCTTTTGCCTTTTTAGTAAGATTAAACATGTGAATAAGAGAAGCAGAATTTTGTCCAGAGTGACCAAAAGCTTATTGAAAAATGACAGCAATTGACAGTTTTAAAGTAAGCAAAATCACATGCCATATCTTTTTACCTTATTTCTGCTTGTTATCCATTTATATATTTTATGATGTAAATGTATGCAGAGTAAAGATCCTCTTGGAGCATTTTTGCATCTTGCCTGTACATTCTGATTTGTTATAACAAAAATACAATCAGAATTTGTATCTAGTATTTGCCTTATAAACTACATTTTGCAGCACTTCCTGATCAGTTGTAAGGAGAGTTTCGTCTGTGAAAAGGCTGCAGGATTTGACCTATTAACCAATTACGCAGTAAATTAGTACATACATTGTTATATATTTGGAAAACAAAGCTTCACTTGAAATGCATTTTAAGGTCACCTAATTATCAGGCAAATACCAGTTTGCAGCCCTGAAAAACTTCCCTCTTCCTAATCGATTCATCTTGTTTTCTCTGGGTCCCTCTAATTTTGCTTAGTGCTAGTTGGGTCAGATGTCAAAAAAAAAAACAAACAAAAAAAAACAAAACAACAACAGAAAAAAAAAGACCAGTGTATGATAACTTTTATCCCCTATAAAATGAAACAACTAATCAAAAATACTATTTGGAGGCAGCTGGGAATACCTACCCATGCAGCATATATTTCAAGCAGCTATTGAACACAGCAGAGACCAAAAGCCAGCTGCATTTGGCTTCTGTGGAGTCTAAACGTGTTTTTTATTTGAGCTGTAACACACGATTTTTGTTTGTTTGTATGTTTGGCTTTTCATTTTACACAACTAACTTCTAGAAAGAATTCTTGCAACTTCTTAACTTCCCCTTAACGGCACAGATGGTTTTCCTCACCGCACCGGATTGCTCTGCTTTCCCCTAAGGCACAGCAATCACCTTTGACACCAGTAACAGTAGGTAAAGCAGCAGAAGTTATGGCAAAATCCGATTTTAGAGGAACGTATTTACCTGTTGCTTCTGCATTTCATGCTGATGCTAAATGTGCAGCTAAAGCTTTTTGCTCAATTCCTCATTTACTCATTCCTGTGCTGACAAGGGCCGGGGTGGAAAGTGACGGGTTTCCATAGAGAGCTGCGTGGTGGGGGCAAAAGGAGTTTAGAATCAAATTACACAAAACTAGGCAAAAGCGGTCAATGTCTGCTGCCCCCTGAACTTAGGCAAAGCCTCCGCAAGGCTCCGCTTGCTGGCGACAGGGATGAGGGGAGCCCTTCCTGCCGCCGGGGCGCACGCCGTGCGCGCCCCTCACGGACGGGAGGGGCAGGCGGGGTGCGAAGCGCCGTTCCCCGGGACTGGGACCGGGGCTGAGGCTCAGCTGCTCGCAGACCCGCCCGGGCGCCTGCCCGCGGCNCAGCTGCCCGCCCGCCGCCGGGCGCTGAGTGCGCGCACGGGCCGCGCTCCTGCCTGCCTGCGCCCACACGCACACAGGGACACGCACACAGGGACACGCACTCACACACAGACACGCACACACACACGCGCCCGCCGTGCGCTGCGCATCCCGCGCCGCCGGTGCTGCCTGCCCGCCCCGCCGGGACGCGCCACTCGCTGTCTCCCGCAGTTTCTCCGCGGGTGCCCAGGTGGCTGCGCCCCGCGGCGCTCCCCGCTCGGCCCGGCACGACTCGGCACGGCCCTGCGTGTCTTGTCAGCCGTCGTCCCGCGGGCGCGGAGCCGATGGCGCTGGGCGGGAGGATGCGCCTGAGCCGCGTCTGCTGCGTGTTCTACCAGCTGTGCGTGCTGTCAAGCGGGCTCGGCGCAGGTAAGTGCGCGCCTTTCGCGGGACGGGCCGAGCCCGGGGCGGCCTCCGCGCCCCGCTGGCTGCCGGTGGCGGTACCTGGCCATTGTTAACCGCGCCCGCCCCCCGTAACCGATGGGTGATCAGATAATGCGCGCCTCGGCTGTGAGGGTGCACTGCGCAGCGCTCCTCTGTACGAGACCTGATTTCCACAGGCAGCTCTGTCATCTCTCCCGGCTGTGCTGTTTCTAGAGTGTGAGATGAATGTGTAAATAAAACTGTTTCCTGTCTCAGGCTAGTGGAGGTTGTGTGTACTCAGATGTTTATAAACATAATGCTGGCATCGTGGAATTTGGGTTGTATGTAGAGTGTGTGATTTGTAGACATCACTAATTAGTGCTTCTAATTCAGTTTCATTATAAGAATGAACATGATAGAGCATGTGCATGCAACTGCCACTTCTGTGTGCAGCCATGGGGTGTGTGTGTGTGTGTATTTGGCCAAACTTTTGAAGGCATAATGGTTCTTACAAAACATGCTGAGAAGAAGGTTGAAATTTTCAAATTTGTGCAGGTTTTCCCCAGCAATTTTTTTTTAGCTACATGAAAAAGTTAATACTTTGTCTAAATGATGAAGGGTTTATGCAACTTTCCTTGCATGGAACTGGTGATCAAAAAGAACGTTCCCAGCTGCTGGTACAAACATAGCTTCTGCCCAGCTTGGGCTCCAGCTTTCTCTCAATATTCAGCAGAACCCTGGTGTGTTCCAGAGGCATCAACAGGCACAGACCCGTCTGGTAGCTGGCTCCCTGCTGTGCGTAAGGACAAGATGAAAGGGACAAATGAAGCCCACTGTATTTTGTGTGGTGTGCTTATTGGTCTAGGAGTCAGAAGGACCATCTTATGTGGTCAAAGGGTACGTTTCTGGCAGGCACTGGATGCTGCTTGGTGCTCCACTCATTTAAAGCATCTGCTGGCTTTCCCGTAGGTCTCCATGCTTCAGAAGAGACTGAGGAGTGGGAGATCGTCTTCCCTGCACTGTGGAGCCCGGGCCAGCAGGAGCCGATGGGTGGCAGTGGTGGTGGTGGGGGTTGCCACGTCGACCCCAGTAGTGGGAACCGAAGCAGCACTTTCAGCGCCCCAGTCACACCTAGCCCAGTGGCTGGCAGTTCCCGAGAGGTGCGTTCAGTCTCCTCCTCGGTGGACAGGCAGGCGCAGGCTGTAGGGGAGGCAGCAGAGGAAGAGGACACTGAGGATGAGTATGAGTCTCAGGAGTTTTACCACTGGTCCCCCCTGCCCCAGGGGTCTGGTGCTGCCTCTCAGTTGCCCCCACCACCATCCCCCTCACCACCACCTCCAGGAGAGGACGGAGACGAAGTTCTACTGAGGATCCCAGCTTTTGCTCGGGAACTCTACCTGCTGCTCAAGAGGGACAGCCGCTTCCTGGCTCCTGGCTTTGCTGTGGAAGAGCGGCTTGGGGGTGAGGGCAGGAGTCCACCCAGTGCTGCACAGTCACAGCCTGAGAGAGCCTGTTACTACAGTGGTGCTGTCCTCCGCTACCCAGGCTCCTTCGCCTCCTTCAGTACCTGTGGTGGATTGGTAAGATGACCTTGCATGCAGGGGTAGCACCCAGCTCTCCATCCGTGTCTGCTTCATCTGTTGCTTTTCACTCCCATTCTTTTCTTAAGGCCTTCTTTCTTCCATATCATTTTGGGTCCTACCTCTGTACTTGCCCTTGTTTTTAACAATTTTCCTATTCATACTCATAACATTTCTCAAATTCATAATTCTGCCTTTAGCCTGTACAATAGTGATATTATTTATCCCATTTCCAGATATATACCTTTCTGGTTTTGGATTTCCATCTTCTTATACCATCCTTTCTTAAATTTTTCTAATCTCCATCTGGAATTTTGTCTTGCCATCCATGGATGTCTGTAATTAGGTATCTCCATGATCCCTCTCCTTTCTTTTCCCCGTCTCATCATCTCTCCTCCAGTCCATCTATAATCCATTTGTTCTTCATTCTCATCCTGTCTTCCAAAGTTATCTTCCTCCTTTGTATTTTCTTCCTTATCTCTTCATCTCAGTTTTCAAACTGTTCTGTCTTTCCTATTTCTACCAGTATTTTACCAGTGTCTCCTTTCTTCTTTTCATTATTTCTTTTTTCATCTCTTTGGCCTTTTTTCTCTACCTCACAGCTTCACACATGTGGTACCTGTAGTTACTTGAATTTGGGACTTCTTTCCTTTTAACTCCTCCACAGAAGAATGCAATGAGTATGTTCTAAGCAGAAATGTTAATACAGTCAGACTTTTAAAATTGTTACTACTTCTGTGGCATGCCTCTCTTATTTAAAACAAGTTTCACCTGCTATTATTTCTGTTGCATCAATCATAATTTTTGCCAGATAAAGAGGGTACACTGATAACAGCAGTGATGATCCAAAGAGCTGTAATCCTAAGGTAATTGTGGGTTGATGGAAAATGTAGAAAGGAAGTTTACCTGCAATGGTACAGAATGCTGGCAGGATCTAAACCAGAACCTATTATTGCTACTGTTTTTCTCATTTGGGCCCTTATGTAGCATCATAAATGCATGTACCTGCAGCACATTACAGAATTTAGAATACAAAGAATCATGGGGCTAGAAAGGGTTAACATCCTCCATGATCCCGGGGTTTGGGTGTAAATCACCATAACCACATGATAGATATTTTCTTGTATTTTTTTTTCTGAATTTGAATATCTAACTTGTTCCACTGTTGATTCATGAAGATGTGCCTTTTTATTTGTATGGCCATGATGTGAAACCAGGTAAAATGTGGAAATTTTGGCTGCTTATTCATTTGTCTGTTTGAACTTATTCAAAAATCAACACAAACTGAAAATGGTGGATTGACACCAAATAAAATATTTGCTTGCACTCCTGCAAAGTGAAACTGCCAAGTTTCACACAAGTCTAAGAGGCTGGCATCTAATTATTGATATTTTGTCAGATTTTCCGAAGCAGGGTAGTAGAATTAATTGTGGAGAAAGATAATGAAATTCAAGTGATGGTAGTTTGAAAGCAATCAGGTAAAAGAGTTTTGTGTTCATGAGAAGCATTTGACTTCTGTGTTCCTTTTTATTTTGACAGTTTTACTTCCTTCTACATTGTGTTAGGGTAAAATTAGGTTAGAAAATCTTTGTAAAGAAGTTGGTGAAAGTAATTATCTCCTTTTTATTACGTCTGCTCAAAAGCCATATACACCATTGCATGTGTGTATCACCTCTGATTTTTTATATAAATGGAAATTCACTTTTTGAATAGATCCCAGTTTCTTATGAGCCCCATTAGTAATATCTCATTCTGTTAGACTTTTCTAGGAGTACCAGCTTACACCAAAGCGTTTGGCCATCTAAGCATGCCTGTGTCCAGATCATATTGCCCATCTGGAAAACTGCAGCTGAAACATAAAGTATTCTGTGTATGTCAAATAAAATTGGAAACTGTTGTTGATGTTGACTGGTGTTGTCATGATCCTCAACTTCATAGTCTTGTTTATGATGGAATAGTTAAGCAGCTGTTCTTCCTGAGAGTGTTGGTGTGTCAGGCATAGTTAAAAAAAATTGCACAGTGCTATTATGTCAAAGCTGTCATAACAAGTCCTAAGCTATTTGTCAGTCTTTATTCAGTCATTGCTTGGGCTCTATTACATATGTAAGTTGCTGAGTTTCCAAGAGTATTGAAAAAACATCCTAACTTGCATTGCATATTCCACACTGTTTCATCTATGCCTGGCCCTGCAAATAGGGCCAAGCAGTATTTCAATTTCAATTTTCTTTTTTTAAGATGTAAAATAACATTGAAACTTGAACCAACAAATATTTTATTGTAGTTACTGGAATTAGAATTTATTTTTTCATTTTAAATATAAAGACATTTCAGAGAAAATATGAATGTCTTAGAGATACACTCATTTCAAAGCTTTGTGGACTTTGTGTTAGGTTTAGTAAGCTGCATACACTCTGGAAAAATGTGGGATAATATGCAGCTTAGATTACACCATTCTGCTCTTCAGAAATGGCCTTTTAATGAGTCTTTACTCATTAAAGGAAATTAAGTGTAGTCTGATGGATAGGAGGAAGGGTGAAGGAGTGTAGTGGTTTGGCCATCATATGCCGGGGAAGGTCGTACCTGGCAGTACAGGTGTATGGTTGTTGACTTAGGACTACTTCTGTCAAAAGGTACTGCATCTTCAGTAAATTAAAGAGAGGCCTTAGGTGAAACTGTTGTATCACTCACACAGAATGCTGTCTGTTCCAACTTCTCAAGGCACAGAGACCTGATATGCCAGTGATATTGAGGAAGTTGGAAAAAAAGTCTATGTAGAAATCGACTTCTACTTCAATACACAGAAAAGCAAAATAATGTTGCTGCAGATGTTAGGGACCTTATCCCTCTGAAACTGACATTTAGATGCTTTTTTAATATTTCACTGGTTGCACTTGAGTAAAGCATCTAGCATACAGCACAACATTAAAGTTTCCCCATATTATTTCACAGTTCTTGAGAGCTTCAGTAGTGTAGTTTTTCTTAAGCTGCTTGTCAAAAACCAGTATGGAGGGGTGATAACAGTGGAGCTCCTAACATACCATGATGAAAGTCATGCAAAAACACAAATGAGAAATGAAAGCTGTACTCCTAGATAATTACTAACCAATTTCTGACTGCAGGTGTTGTCTTCATTCAGCCACTTACCTGACAAATGAAGGAAACATAACTTAGTGATTATTTTCTAATGAATCTAAAGGTCAGAGATATGCATGGACTATCTAAAAACTTCATCATGGTGACTTTGGTGCAGTCTCAGAGCTCATATGATCAATGGTGACGGTGTCCTCTCCAGCTCCTTAGTAAAACACTTGTAGATGCTTACATCTCTTTGAAGCTCAGTGGGATTTCCTCTGACTACATTTTGGGATTCTGTGCTGGTGCTCTGAGAATAAGAATAAGGGGAGGTTTCCAAGGATTCTCCCATCTGTATGCTGAGTGCCTGCTTCTTGTTCATGGTTAGCCAAATACCAGGATGTAAACAGTCCTGCTGATGCCAGTGAGACTGTTCTTCTGAAAGTGATGAATTGCATGGCTGGACCATTAATTATTTAAATGGTTGTTCCTTCTGTTTGCTTGTGTTCTGCCATAATATTTGAAATAAGAAAAAAGTTGTGTCAAAGGTTGGTAAACAGTTTTATTTACGACTGGTAATACATACAGTAATTACATATGGTAATTTTTTTGCATAGCATGGTGTAGGAAAAATTTACTGTGGACTTAGAATTAAGAAATCAGACTACTGGTTCTTTATCTACTGCTAGAATGAAAGTTGAAGTCGTCTCACTGCTTTTCCCACAGAGTGCTGTAAACATGGCAAATGTGTGCTTTATCCCCTACTCATTTCATTTCAAAAAGAGAGGTTTTACTACAATTTTTTCTCAGTAATTAATTACTTAGGTGGTACTCCGTGGCTGTGTACTGAGAGGCATGGACTTCCCCAATGTTTCTTCTTCTTTTAACTGAAGCAGTCTGCAATAAATAGAGAACAGCTATTTCTTTTTAGGCAGAGAAAGGATTTGAATGGTTTCTTCATTTGTAAAGCAATAGGGCGTGTTCAGACTTTCAGGAAGCGCAAACGGGAGCGCAAACAGGAGCAAGTGTAGACAGAGAGAATGGACAGAACAATGCAGTTTCTTACTGCTGTGCTGTTCATCTCAGCTTCTTAGCATCTTGTCCAAGAGAACATCTCTGGAGCTTTACCTAAGAAGAATGCATTAACATTTGGGTTAATTTACTGGAGAGAAGTTTTGAAATTCATCTGTTTCACTGGATCTTAAGAAAGTGAATCAGGCAATAGCATATTTATAGTTCTAATGAATCTGTGTAAAATACTTTTTGCAATTAAAAGTAATGTGCATTTTCACTGGGACTTGAGTTTGAACAAGTCTCAGAGTATCTCCAGTCTAGGGAAGAGCTCTCTCTACAGAAGTGTATGGTGCTTTTATTAGGCCTCATTGTCAGTAACAAGCAGGTATTAAAAAATCTGACCAATAGTTTATAGACAAGTACTTCACCTACACAGCACTATTCGAAGCAATGCTGTCAGCATCAGTGAAAGAATGGATGATAGTTTTTCTGTGCCATGCTGAAATGTGCCAAGTATCATTGGACAACAGCATTTCAATGAATATTTCTGGTTGCAATGTCCTACTTTTGCAATAAAACAGAAGTAAATAAGATGAGAAAAACCTACATGCCTTTATTGGCTCTTGGAAGGGTTGTATAGCTCTTCAGTATAAATATGAATATGAATAAATATGAATAAAACCTGAAGCAGCTCTGCAGGAAATGCATTACCTTTTTCTTACTTCTGACATAAACTATATTTTCAATATTAGTGTTATTAACTACTAGTAATTGAATGACACATGATGGATTAAAAATATTATAGATTTCTTAGGATATTCTAATTTCACATGTCCCTAAGGACACTAGAGCTTTGAGAAAACTTGAATTTTTATTTTGTACCTCTCTCTGTGAGGGCAGTCTAACTTCATAGCTTATCTCAGAATAAGCAGAATGAAATTGGAATGAGCAGTAGTGATAAAATCCAGTAAGAAATTTGTATTTTCCTGTAATTCTGCACACAATCACTTTTGGGGATAGGATTCAGCCTAAAAAAAAGCTGAGTCTATGTTTTGACATCTTTCTTCCTAGACAGGGATTTTAACCACACTGTTTCAACATTTTTATATTGGAAAAATCCCAGTAAATATAGTTCTTAGTTACACTCCCTCGTGATTCCTGCAATGAGAATCACTTGCCTGATATAGCAAGTATGGTTGAATTTTTGGGCAGGTCAGTTTTGGAGAGCTGTACTGAACTTCTACCTTTTGGTTGCGCAGCTTTCAGTGTCAGTGCAATACTTAACCTGCTGCAACTCCTCTCCTGGCACAGGATCTGATGGATTGAGAATGAATAGGCTGTTTGCATGTAGTGTGAGTAAGGAGTCTGTTTGCTGTGCAGTGGACATACAAGCTAAAATCTTGCTTTTGTGAGTGTCCCTGCTGTTGTCCGCCTCTGGGAGCAGGTGGTCAGAACAACTCATACATTTGGGCTTCATCCATCGCCCTGGGAAGCTATTACAGGATGTGAGCTGCTGCTGTAAGGCTCTGAGACTTGCATAGACTTCTTGCTTCGATCAGGCTGGAATTCAACTGCCCCATTACACATCCTGAATCATACAGTACCAACATGCAAGCTGAAATGGGTTAAATACCCAGCCTTTTGTCAACCAAATGTGGTGCCCCTTCCTCTCCACCTCAGTGACCCTTCCAGTTACACATCCGTATTGAGTAACTTCCATGCCAGATGCTTTTCCAAAAGAAATTTGAGACAATTACAGCTTCTTTTATGCTGGTGGTAAGCATTTGAAAACAGAGATCACCAACAATTTTTCATGAAAGGATAAAGAAAAGAGACTGTTAGCAGTCTTTATGGTCCATTTGATACATACAGGCTAAAGTTTGACATTGCAGGAGGAGGATTATAAAATTGAATAGGATTATCATCACAGGCTGCCAGGATAAAATTAAGTACACACTCTCTCCTTCTATTCACTCAGCTTCCTGGGATCCTTAAATGAAGGGAGAACAAATAGACGCAGTCTGCCTACTGTTTCATTACAAGTTTGTTAGAGAAATGAAACTTTACTGTGAGGGACAGAAATGAATGTGTGAATGAGGATACTCTATGAGTATCTCATACTGAGAATTCACAGGTTCAACAAGATTTGCTTTCTTGACTTTAAAGTGTGCCTTATTTCTGTTTGAAACACCTTTAAATGGGTAAAATAAAATTTGTGATCAGTACAAATAGGTGAGTGAGATAGGACATGAGTGGAAATGTTATAACAGAAAGCAGGTTTGCTCTGTTACGGAAGTGTTTTGAGTCTTTTTTCCTCAGAAAAAAAACCCCAAGCATTCCTGGGAAAATAAAGGACTGGACAAAAAATTAGAGCCTTCTACCTGTGCATGAGGTTGGAGAACCAATGAAATATGGTCGTGCTCCTGGACAAATGCGTTCTTTCACTGCCTGTGTTGAAACTCATCTGGATTGTTCCTCCTGGATTTACATGACAGTGGAAGGTGGGAAAGAGGAGGAGGGCAGCCAGACCTGCAGGAAGTCTGGTTTCCAACAGGACAAAACAAGTTGTTTATGTGAGGTTACTTTGGCATGCTTAGGCAGAGGCACATCTGCCACATTTTTGCCTCCAGCTAAAGCTTAGCTGCTGTAATTGTAATGTCTCTGTTATATTCAAATCTCTTTATTAAAATATCACCTTAAAAATCTAATGAAGCAAAACTCAACACACAGTAGAGAAGCCTAAGAAAATTAAAATGGAGGAAGTGACTGTGGCCAGCTGAAAAACTAGCATATATGTACAAGCAAAACACTATTAATGCTATTAACAAATTTGCCTAAGAGTGAGTTAATTACAAACAGAACTATTAAATCTAGGTTGTGGGGGTTTGTTTGTTTGGTTTTTTTTTCTTTCTTTCTTTTTAATAAAGGAAAGGTGTACTGGAGATGGCATCCCTTTAGAAGTTCTATTACTGTCATTAAGTGCCATAAAGCAACAAAGATCTGCTTAAAGATAAAGGAATAAACCCTCTTTCTTTCTCCTTTCCTTCCGGGGTTCTGATGCTGCAGTCTGTTGCTATTTTTCTTTATCTTTCTGATGCAACATCTTTTGTTCAGATTTTTCTTTTGTGTATCTGTGAACTCCTAATTCACAAGAAGGACAAGTCTTTTAAACATAGGAACACTAGCGCTAAGGTAAAGCTGAAAAGATTTAAAAAATCATGTTTGATTTAGGCCAAGACTACCTTTGAACTGTAACGATTTCTGTTTCCTTTAATATGAAACACTGTGGCATGGTATGAGAGATTTTGGGCCACAATGCCTCAGACCACGTGGTAATGATTCCTTCTTCTAAGAGCTATCCTACAATCATGCAGTCAGTCCATCCTGAGAGGTTTGATTTGTGATTCTAATTCTGCTTATAATAGCCTGCTTTTTTCCTAAAGTGCTTAGTGTCAGTACAAATACTTCCTTTGCAATATTTTTCTGAGTGATAATTAGGAATGAGAAATACACTATCTTGAGAGTGGCTTTATTAAAAATAAAAAAGAGATTGCTGTGCATCATCTGAGATCTCTACCCATTGTAATTAACGTATAAAATTGTCGAGGTTATTTTTCAAGATAGAGAGGTGAGATGGCAAATCAGAAAAACTGGGTAATTCCATTAATTAAAATAGTAAACTAGTGAAGTTTTGGCCTCCTAGTTTGAAGTTAACTGCTTTAAAAAGAAAAGGCAGAGTACTGAGTGTCTCCCAGCTACGACTGCTAATGTTAGTGAAACCAGCGTTTTCTTCAGAGCATGTATCCCTGGCTTATATATCTCAAGTATGTGCCAATTGTTTCTTCTCTAGCAAATGAACCAGGATTTTTGAAAGAACCGAATGTTCTCCATGTTGCAACCCTTGTAATATTACATTAAAATGACTGTTCTTTTTAAAAAGTTTTCTTGCAGGAGTGGAGGTTATTTTGGTTGTTAATGATGGATTGTGATGGGGGGGATGGGGAAAGGAGCAGCATCTGTGGTCTCCACACTAAATAACATAAAAATAGGGGGAGCTGGGAAATAGGGAAAAAAACAATAGAAAACATTAGGTGTGAGAGCTGTGAGATTGATGTTAGGTGAGAATATTCAAGGAGGAGTCTGTGAAAACCGAGGGTCATGCAGAAGTAGTCTTCAAATGGTGAACATAGGTTTTACTGTGTGATGAAGAGAACTACCTCAATAGATAGGAGTGAGACAAAGTGCTTTGGATTTGTGGCAGAGTGAGGTGTTTGCAGAAGTTTTTCTGTGAAGTGTGTGTCTTTCCTTGGTTTACACAGATCTCTCAGGTGACTTCAGGGATACAGCATGAGGGCTGGTTGGTTCCTCCTGGCAGAATCAACAATGTAGTGGAAGTAATGTGAACTACACTGAGCATGTGCATGAGCATGTATGTTATGTTGCATATCCAGATGGTAGCTGGTCAAATTTTTATAAACCAGTAGCCCAAAACATCTATAATAGTTTCAAAATCAGATGTGCATCTGCAGTGCATTAACAGTTTAGTTAACCTTTTGTTGCTAACATGTCATTGCCTGGACAATCTGGTCTTCTTGTTTATTTTTATTGCTTCTCATATGCCATCATAAATAAGCAATAAGTACTATTTGGAAGTGAAAGAATGAAGAATATTTGAAGTGTTAATTTTAGAACAGTTGATTTAGAATGAGAAATCAGTCTCCTAACATTAGCTGCTAGTAATACATACATCTGCACGTAAGTGAATACAAGTAAAATTTTTTTGGAAGCCTGTGCTGTTGAATGTTTTTCTTGGGTCTACCAGTACTTCAGTCAGAATTATTTTCTGAATGAGTTTTGCATCCAAAAATGTAGAAATGTGCCCAAAACTGACTTGTGAAGTGATTTAGTTTCTGTGTGATTATCTTCCAACAATTGCATATGCTTGTTTTATGATCTCAGCTGTGCTACCTTAAGTTCTCATTAGATGTCAGAAGTTTAACTGGGTCAAGTCAGGTCAAGCTTATTTAGATAGCCGTAAGTTAAGGAAAATACAGATATTTCTGCACATGATGTTAATTCAGCTGATGACAACTTTTTATGCTTCAGTACAAAGTAAATGTCCTGTTATGTCCCTCTGGGCATCAGGGGGTGCTGGGTGGGGGAAGTGCCCAAGTGGTGGCTACAGCCATTTTAGTGATGCCATCTTTTATATAAAATGTTAAACTGTGCTTCAGATGAGCTTAAAATTTGGAGTGTTCTTCTTTTTTTCTTTTATCTTTTTTTTTTTTTTTTATTTTGCTTGTTTGTTTTTGTTGTTGTTTGTTTGTTAGTCTGCTTGGGTTTTTGTTTGGTTGTGTTTTTTTTTTGTTTTTGTCTGACTAGCCTGGCAATTGGATTAAAACCCTGAAAACTCAGATGTAACTGTGCTTCAAGGCATGTATGAAGTGCTTTGGTTTTCTTCTGAAAGTGGGAGACAGGAAATAAACGGGACATCATAAGGGACACATTCTCCTAGTATTTAATTATGGTCTTAATTTTCTTTTGAAATTCTTAAGAGTACTTTTAAGCATGAGGCTGTCTGTATCTGTTTCTGTTGTAAGCTGTGTGTGAAACTCTCCTAATTTGCACAACTTTTGAAACCTTCTCAGAATTGACAATCCTGTTGTAAGGTAGGAGACAGGAAGTTGCTTAGGTGATTATAGATCTAAATAAGAGATTGCCAGTCTCTTGTCTCTTTTTGACATCAGTGGACCTCACCTCAGATATTTATTTAGAAACACATGTGGGTCGTGAGGGAGTTTAGAGTAGAAGAGGGTTTTTAGAGTAAAATGGATGCAATTAGGAATGTAAAAAGCTTAGTTTTCCAATTTCTGACTGATAGTCCTGTCATGTTTCCATTTTTTCTGTCTGATTACATGTTTCTTCTGTAGTAACCTATCTAAGGAAACACAATAATAACAACACATTTCTTCGATGTGTCTTCAGGGTTTGTTTTTTTTTTTTTTTTCCCAATACTAAATAATTTACATTGGAAATAATGGAAGGAAATAATTCCTTTCCTTTGTATTTCATGTTGGGTAATAAATCCTTTGCTTATTTCATTTAACCAACTTTGCTTAAAAGTGGCCAGTCAAGACTAATGGTACTTCATTAGTTAAGACAAATGGTTCAGGATGCTAATGTCAAAACTCCATTCTGATCACCATTTGTAGTCTTATGCACATAAAATCAAGCTCTCTAACTAAAAAGGAAAAAAAAACCTTCATCCAAATGTATATTTCTTCTTTTAGTTTAAATAGTAGTTCTTGAAAAATAATTGTATACTATACCTTCTTTCCTGAGGGTAACAGAGCTCTAGTTGCTTTGTGCAAGAAAAGGTAAATTGACATTTTTTTCCCTCAAAAAAAGGAAAGGAGGATCTAAGTTTAGAAGTTAAAAGCAAAATGCTATGTCTAGTTTGGAAAAAAACCCCTGAATTTAAGCTAGGAGTCATAGAAGAATTTAACTTTTATATATCTTTAAGTTTTTAAAACAATGTTGTGAGAGGCTTGTTTATTTCTCTCAAAGTTGTCTGTTTTGGATTAATGTAATTCTAGGTAGAGATATAAAAAAGCCTAAGCATAACTATTTTATAGAAGGACTAACTTTATTTGTTGAATTGTAGTTGTATACCTATAAATATATTTTATTTTCCTTTCCTGAATTACTGTTTTCCACAGTTAGTAGTTTTGGCAAATTGGAGATTTGAACGAAACTGAGTTTCATGGAGTGTTGCCTTGAATTAAATAATGTTAATAATAGTAATAATAGGAGCAAATCAGCCTCTCTGTCAGAAAAAACCAAGATAACGGAGTTGTGGATAGATATTTCAGTAAGGATTAGCAGCAGTTAAATTTCTCTATGGACAATCGTGGGTGTGTTTTGGAACTGTGCCATATCCTTCTGTGGCTACACTGAAAGCACATGGGTTTGAACAATGGTAACTCATTGGTATGCACTGTTTAAGCATTTTACATGGATGAATCAATTTAAGCTTGGATCCCTTGTATTGGTTTTCTTGGTACTAGTCTAGGTTTTATATCTAATGGAGATTACTTGCAGAGTTGTTGATATTTTCTGTTTAACCTCCTGCATGAGACTGGGTGTAGAATGCTTAGTGCTCATCCTTTGTGTATTATTACATTTTTTCCTCCATAATGTACCGTTTCAGATTCTGATGGGATAAAATCCAGGCTTGCACTAAAGAAATGGATTTAATGCTGTTTCATTAGCTAAAGGTACAGCACTTTGATTTGTATTCCAAAAGAGAGGCTTTTAGTCTTACCACAAGAATTGCCGAAGTTACTCACATTACACCAGAATGTTCTAAAGAAACATCTTTATGAGCACTGAGTCTTTAATTGCAAGGATTTTTCCCTTAGGTGGTATGTTTCCATAGGTGTTGTTTTTTCTGTAACTAGTCAAGTTTAGCTGTGCAGAGAGACTTTCTTAGACAGTATTAATAACTACTCAAACGTTGTTGTGAAATAAGTGATCTGAAATATCACTAAGCCAGCTTATTGTGAAGAATTTTTAACTTAAGTTTTATGGAATAAAGTTTTTTAAATCCTGGCTCACTTTAGAGAAACTCTTGTATTTATTCTGGAAAGGAGTTGTGGCTGGGTTTGTGAATTTTATTTTTTTTAACAGTAAGTCAGTGGTTGTGTTCCATTTTATATAGCATTTACTTGACGAATAAAACCAAATGCTTGTTAATATCATGCCTTAGTTAGTTAGGACAAAATGATAGACACAGTCTACAGGGTAGGTGACTATTTTAAAAATCGATTTTTTGTGTGAATTCTTTGAATTCTGAGAAGAAAGGGCTGTGTTAGGCATGTTCAAATATAATTGTATTTTGATTTTTCATTTTGATTGTAGTTTTATTTTATTGGCCTATATTAGTCATCTGTGGTTGGTTGAACATATTGCTCCAGCATACTTTTTGAAGCAAAATAAAGTAAGGCTTTTCAGAACATTTCAGGCAACAGACAGGAAGCATTTTTATTTGCCAGTTGGTGCATGCCCCAACCATGGAGTTGAAGTCATGCAACCACATAAAATGTATATTTAATACAGGATTGTACAGGGGGCAAAATGAAGATGTTTGTCCGTAGTATGCAAGCATTTGGTATTTTTTGGTTCTTTCTTTGGTTTAGCAGCCTTGATAGTTGGTTAATGCTTTCTTTTGTAATGGTGGTTAGTTTTTTTCATTCATGTGGAAACTGTGCTTGAACCACAGTCAGCTCTGATCATTGTGTTTTTAATGAACCATACTGAAGACATGGCCCTTTTATTACTTCCAGCTTCTTGGAACATATGCCTACATGAAAATGAGAACTGAGAAAAATGAAAAACTAATTCTGTAGCACTCATAAGGACAGATCAAAATACAAAACCTGAAAACCAAAATGCTGGTAGACCACTGAAAGAAGTTTCTTTAAGAAAAGGTTTCTGTCTGTAGATGATCATTTAGAGCGGGAGTATAGAAAGTTTCTATGTTCTTTCAATAGTATCCTAATTATTTCTGAGACAGTAATAGTAATTTTTTAATACAATATGTAGGTTAGGTGGCCAGTTTTTTATTTTTGCAAAGACATTGCATTCTAGTTGTCTTCTCTTTAGTAGCTTTAGCTCCATTCATTACTTATTATTTTAAAATAAATTAATTTTGTAGCATAAAGCTACAGGCAATGGATTTTGCTCCATAGCATAAATTCAGAATCTTAATTATGTAAAAAAACTATATTTACTATCAAAACACTATCGTTGATCTAAATCAGTGTGAAGTCAGATCTGAATCTTAGTGTTTTGCCAGCTAGGATGGAATACTGTGTCTTGCTTTATTAAGTTTATATTGGCCAGAGCTGACTGAGGCTTGTCATCATGGCCACAAAAGCAGCCTCACTTGTCTTCCCTTTTAGCATTCTATAATTGAGAAAGTCACTTCTGATCTAATTGTAGACCTAGAAAAGAGCTGGAGAGGGACTTTTTGCAGGGGTTTAGAGTGATAGGATAAGGGAAATGCCTTAAAAACTGAAAAAGATTAGTTTAGAAATTAGGAAGAAGTTCTTTATTCAGAAGGTGGTGAGGCACTGGAACAGGTTGCCCAGGAAGTTGTGGATGCCTCATTCCTGGCAGCGTTCAAGGCCAGCCTGGATGGGCTTTAAGCAGCCTGGTCCAGTGGAAAGTGTCCCTGCCCATGACAGGGGAGTTGGAATGAGATGCTCTTTAAGGTCCTTCCCAACCCAAATTAATCTGTGATTTTATTAATTCATCTTATGTTATTGAATTAAACAATCAGCCTTCAAGGCCTTCTAGCCCTTCCTTGGAGCTTCTGTTTCTTCTGTAGTAGAATTGAGAGAGAGGAATAATTCCAAGGTCTAGTTAGTTTTACTGATCAGTTCAACCTTCTCAGATAAAGGGTAGGAGCTGCTGAGTGAAGGGAGAAATTATCAGAAAAAGATTTTTTTAAAAAAATAATTACATGGTGGGTTGGTACATTACATATGCTGATGTCTTTTGTAACATAGTCATGGGTGCCTTGTTTCAGGCATCTAAGGATGAAAGTATTTTGCTTGTTTTCTTGAGGATTACAGAGTGTGCCTTGAGTGCAGCTACGGATATTCTGAACATTAAATAGCTGCACCGCTGATGAAGTCTGACTTGCCAATAGCTGTCTCTTTTCTTAGTAATATTAGTCAATACTTGTATAATTGCCTGTAGTAAATGAATAAAATAGTTTTTCAATTTAATTAGTTTAAAAATTGAGGGTATTTTCAGTGTGTGTGTCATTAATCCTATGTGTCTTGAAAATAGGTTTTAAATTGACTGTCACATACATTGAGTTTCATTGCAACAATACTTTGTAGCACTTGGATCAGAAATGCTGTTTTAAAATTTTATAAATTAAGTTACCTGTGCTGGGAGTAGTAGGCTTTCTGTACCTCATAAACTTCCAGAATGCGGCATAAAGAAAAGAAATAAGAACATGCCTGTGCTAAGTCTGCACTTGTTAGTTTGTAGTATCTAAGTGTAAATCTTAAACTATTAATAATTTTGCATTTATGATTTTAAAGATATAATTGTGGAATATTTTTATTGAGTAAGCATGAAGCTGTTTGGGTGAAAGGAAAATGGATGTTCATGAACTGCAGATTTCTAGACCACCAAATTTCTAGACCATCTCTATATTCTCTAGTGTCTCTCCCCTTTCCTTTTCCTCTTTGAAAGTCTGTAGAACCTAAGCGCTTGATAGCTTAGTAGATGTAAAACTATTCCATAGCTGTGTATCTAGAATCTTGATATCTGCAACTTAGTGAAAAAATACATTTATTTTCACAGTATTGCAGCTGTGCAATATGGTAACAAGAAAAAAGCGTTTAGAGTATTTATGCGTCTGTCAAATATTTTTCAAATATTTTTGCATGTTACCATGCAACTGCAATTCTTTGTTTTGTAGATGTTGCAATTGAAAAGTAGACTTTAAATGGTGATTTCTGTCAAATTTTTAAAATACAGTCACTGGTTTTAAAAGTCTCAGAGTTTTAGTATTCAGTATATACATATACAGTCCCCAGACTGAATGCTAGTTAAGAATACGTAAGTATCTTGGCAAAATTTAAATTGCAAGTCGATAACAGAACAAGATGAGAATTCAAAACTTAAAGCAAAGACAGAGTAAAACTACATAATAGAATTGGACTAGAATTTAGAGATCAGGACAACTGATTAACAACTTAGTAAAACATCACAGACAAGTGTGATTCTATGATTCCATGTCTCCCCTCAAGGGAGGTGGGGATGTTGATGCAGGCAGTGGTATAGGTCAGTTGTTAGTAGAGGAAAGAACCAAATTCCAGCAGAACAGAATTACAGGGATTATTTGGCCTAAACTGAGGACATGGTGAACGTGCTTTTGGAAGCAACATCTTTTAGAAATCATTAACGCCAGAATGTTCTGTTATTCATTCAGAGTTGCATCACTGTGTAATTTTTTTTTAAACTTTGGATAAAAATAGTTGTATTAATTTTCTTTCTTGCTGATTGTATTTTACACTACAGAGGGTTATGTAAAGTTTTCATTAGGCTTTTTATCTTTATTTTCATATGATCCTTTGTTGTATACCTACTGCCCTCAAGGACCACCAGGACCATTTTAAAAGATCTTCTCACAATCCATCCATCCATCCATCCATGTAATGTGAAGTCTGTAGGGTTTCATTCAACATCAATGTCTATTTATCTTTTAAGATTTAGTTTTATGAAATGTGAGTTGTGGTGCATTAGTGATTTTGAAAATTTTTATGTATGCTTAAACTATTCTGTGCCTTCTCAATGCAAGATTCCTAAGTGTTTGAGATGAATTCTCTGTATTAAAACATTGAGGCCATTCCAGTGTTTTTACACAGCATTGATTGAAACAAACTAGAGCTAAACTATAGTTCAGTATAGTTGCTGCCAAAATAAGAGTGTACAGTGGAGTCCATTTACAATGTGCTATTGAAGTAATAAATCTGTGAAAACTGCAACATATGTTTAATTTCAGTAAACTTTTTAGCATTTGTTTTTTTTTTTTTTTTAAGGAAAATTTGTGAGAGCATGCATGATGTTGTAATGAACTTGTGGGCACATTACTTAGATGAAACAATTTTCACCACCTTATCATGTTACTTGCCTTATGCCTTAGGAAAAGTGAGTAGCTCCAAAGACTAGCAGATAAAACTAGTTAGATCTAGGAAATTGAAATGCAAGGAGATATTTTTGTAAAAACAGAATGTTGTGACCACGACCATAAATAATAAGCTGGAAGTAGTGAAGTAGGAATTGTGTTACCTGTAGTCATCCATTTATGTTTATGTCTGGTGTTCTGTGCTTTCCCACTTCTCGAAGACTTTATTCTCCATGTGAAGCTATCTGGCTTTCAGTGGAAGATGTACTTTTGGTGTAACTTCCTATGATTGCTCTGAAGTCCAACTCTCACAAATTTAACTGGCAGAGTGAGAGAAAGAGTTCCAGTAAATTTTGCTTTGTTTTCAGTGTGACTGTTGTTCATCTTAATGTGGAGACTAGACAATGTTTTAGATGATGAAGTGTTTTCAAAGGAAGAAAACCTGTGTATTGCTGGAAGGGTTGGTCCCTAGTCATGAGAAACCTAGTTTAGATGCTTTATATGAGCTGGAGGTAAGGTCAGTAACAATACCTGGGGACATGGCTCTCCTTTAGTGATAAATTCAGAGTTGGGTGGCACAGAAGAATTAGACAGACCAAAGGCTGTGGCCAGACCAAAGGTAAGTTGCTTCTATTTGTGCCTTACTACATTTAGACATTTGCAGATTTGCTTTATAGACTAGTGAATTATCTGACAATGACTGGAGGAAACAAAGATTGTGTATTTTCTGATCACAGGATCACTATGAGCCATCAAACATATGTAATTGGTTGAGGATGCTAAGTGAAGATACAGAAAACTTTATTCTCATTATACAAATTTGCAGTGAAATGATAGCTGAAATGTGGCTTGCAGTTCTGTTTGCTGATCTTCAGAGAGAGGAATTCATTTGTGGTTAGAAGGATAATCAGATTATTCGTAGTTGGAAGGGACCCACAAGGATCAAGTCCAGCTCTTAATTGAGTGGCCCATACAGGGACTGAACCCACAAACCTTGATGCTATTAGCACCTGGCTCTAACCAGCTGAGCTAATCTCAGAGTTACAGTAAAACCTGTTTCATCAAGCAACAGTCAAAGGCTGGTGTGTTTGTCATCACACCATAGAAACTGCAATACAGTACGATTACTTTTTATAAAAACTTCAGAGTGAGTATCAAGGGACCTGGAAAGCTGGCCCAGAAGGAAAGCGATGTAGACCCTGGATCAGATGGATCTAAAATAATGGCCATGAATCAGTAAAGTTGTAATATTGGAAAGGTGTCCAACTGTTAGAAGAGAAAAATATGAAACCTTTCAAATAAAATAGTAAAATAATAGAGCAGCAGTTCTATTGAAACTATTTTATTTAACAGTAGCAGCAAGGAATGTAAAAGGAAGTGCAGTCTGACAAAGTATTTATGTTACAACAATAAGTGTAAGAAACCCTCTATTTTACAAAATATCAAATGCATGGGGGACTGGACTTGATGTGTGTATCCAAGACATTAAAATACGTATATTCTACATTGTGTCTTATTCTTTATTTTTCCAATACTACAGGACCTAAGCAGTAACAATTAAGGTGCTGTAATGAAAATAATGAAATACCCCTCTATGATGTCTCCTACCTCCATGCAGCAAAGTAGACTGAGTAGACAGGTGGAGAAAACCTCTAGGAGAAGCACAGTGTATATGCTGTCCACAGCTGTGAAATGCAGCCAGTTGAAGACAGAAGTTGCTTGCGCTTATGTTTCTTCAGCTTTCAGCAATGAAGGTTCTTATAGATGGAAAGTAGTAGAGCATTTGAATAACATCAGCTTACAGAGGTCTTACACTGTTATTAACACAGTTTGAAAAGTTATTTAAGCTTGCTTTATTTTTTGCGTTAGTAAGAGCTGGAGACTTTTTTTTTGTATTTCAGCTAATGTCAGGTTCTAATAGGATCATTAAAATCATGATACTAAATTAAATCTGGATTTTTAAAATCATGGAGAAAAACCTTCAGAGGGGGATCCTGATATGTAAGTTAAAGATTTTGCCTGTTTACTCAGGAATAAATCCTTAGTTTTGGGACATTTGACGAATAGTACAAAGCCTACTACCAGATTATGTTTCAAAACAAGTAAATACTGAACTTGTAAAGAAGATGTGGTTTTTGCATGGTACAGTGAAGAGGATCTTTCATTTTTATACTGCAAATGTGACATCAATATTTCAGCGCTGATGGATGCAATATGTGTACTAAGAAAGGCACATTTTCTGCATATGATAGGAATGCATTGTTCCCCCTTTGCCTTGGGCACTATGGTGGGAGCATGAAGAAGTGTAGTCTTGTACAGCCTGTCCTTGCTCACTGTGTACCTTTGCTTCACCAGGCAGTGGAGAGTTGACTGCAGCAGGGAGAAGCTGTAACATGCTGATCACACCCGCTGTTCCCCACCTGCCCCAAGCCGCGCAGGGAGCTGGGAAAAGGTGTTGGTTTCATTTGTCTCAGTTTCCCACTATCCAAATTTGTCAAAAAAATTAATTTTCTGCAAGCCAAATTTTATTTCCCCATCATCTGAATTTTGCCCTAAACTTAAGGTCTCTCTTTACTGCATAAAGTAAATAGAATACAGAGCAAATACTGAGTTCATCAATACTTAAAAAAATTGAGGATATTTTTGCCAAATGAGATTAGGATGGGCTTGAAATTTACTGGATGTGTGTATTACATTTAAGTTTTTGTTTGGTTCTTTTTTCAGGTAAGAAACTTGATAAAGCAGGGGAAAGAGTGGCATGTTATGTTATCTTTACATGAGATAAGTCCAGCATCCTGAAAGGCTTTTCAGTTGCAGCCGTGAGCAGTGGTAATTTTTCAGATGAAGCTGGTGGAAGATGGGTCAGTTAGTCAGAATTCACAGCTCTATACCAGATGGATACTAGGGTTTTGCTTTTCCATCTTTTTAATCTTTGTTTTGCTGTACATTTTCATGACATGGAAGTTTTGCCATGTGAACTGTCTGAAGGCTGTAATTGGCCCTGGCATTCAATATATGAAAATGTGTTGAAACTGTAATGCTTTAGTGCATGCCTTTTACTTTGTTAAAAGATACTCTTAACTCTACTTGTAATGATTATGAAAAAATAAGGGCATGGTTGGCAAGGCTATTATTTCACCTACCATTTTACCTGTGAAATTATTCAAAAGTTGGAGAAATAATGTCTTTTTTTTTTTTTTTTTTTTTTTTCCAAACGCAGTCAAAATAGCATCAGAGATTATTTGGATATCCAAATTTGTCTTGAAATACCCATATGTGTATATGTAACTTTACATGACGTTCAGTTCTTTAACTTCTGGCTCAGGAAACAGGCATTAAATTTTGGATTTCTCTACCAGTGAATTAAACTTCAGTTTATGCAAGGACCTGAAAGAAAACATTAAATGTCGGTCCTAGCAAAACTTTTCAGTATGTCTAGGTGGCAATCTGAAGAACATAATTTTAAAGCCCTGGTTTCATTTTGCAAGGAAGAAAATGAAGGCAGAAGAGAAGTGGCAAATGTTCTGTGACTGAGTCTTTGTTCAGGAGGGACTTAAGGCCTTGCTTTTTGCTGGTGGACAGGGGAAACTTGCAGCACCTCCTGATGGGCTGCTATTCCTCTTCTGTATTTAGAGTTTATCACCATGTTTCATATGCTAAATAACTATTTTAAAAAGTAAAATAGTCTATGCCTGAATGAAATTCAACATCAGACATAGAAATAAAATGAAAAGTAATTTGTGCATTTTACTGGTGTTTGAGAACAATGCTTTTAAATAAAAATTCATTTCACATCATTTATGGTTTATATAAGACAAGTTTAATTGTTATATAAAAGTAGCATTTTTCAAGATACATAGAAGTGTTATCTTGTAGGTGTACAGAAAATAATTAGCAATACATTCCTGCCTAATCTTCTAGGGTGTGACATTTAAAGCTCCTGGTGACCTGAACCTAAAATATAAATGCAAAAAGGAAAACAGCCAAAACCCTAGATACTTTTGCGTTTGCGTGCAATGTTAGTGATGACCTTTCAACATCTCTTCAGCATTCTGTAGTGTAGCTGACTGAAAAATTAAATGTACGTATTGACATTTATATCATGTGATTGTGCAGAAAGATTGTTGGGTTTTTTATATAAAAAGTATTGTGTTTAAATGAAACTGTGTTTTGTACCAGTTAAAAATTTTGGTTTTGTTTTCTTCCTTGGGTCAGAATAGTTTTGGATGGTTTATTCATCTGTCAGGCAGGATTTTCAATGTGATAATGGCACCAACATAATTTCAGAAGAAACAAAATTATTTTCTGTTTCTTCCCATTGATACTATAGAAACACATAGCAGATCTCTCTGCTTCTCCTAGCCAAGTTCTTCACATTGCTTTGTTTCTGTAGCAAAACAGAGTAATAGGTTTTTTAAGCTTAGAGAATGAGGAAATTAACTGTCAGTCTTGCTGACATGGGGAACAAAACCCCATGAAACCTTGCTGTCTCCATCTTTACTCAATAGGAACTTGTGTGCATTGGCAGCTTAACAGTTTGAGCTGAGTTTTATTTGTGTGGTATTTATATAAGTATGTTTTTCAGTATTATTTTTTTAGCTTTGGCTGTAGTCTTGTAATATTAGATGTGCATCTGGTGTGTTAACTTTTCTTCTGTGTTTGTGTGTATAAATATGTTGGGATGGAGGAGGGGTTAACCAACTAAATGGCTGTATTCAAATATTTTTCTGGTGTAACTGCTGGCAACCAAGGAGTTATTTCTGCCTTTTTAAAAATAGTTTTGAGTTTTTTTAGTTTGAAAAAGAGTAAAAAGAGTGCCATGAGAATCCTTTTCCATCCTCACATTTGTTCAGTGTATATTCATATGCCTTACATTGTTCCTGTAATTTCATTAAATATAGTTATCTAAAAATGTGACAATAATAAATAATAAAACCAGTGTATAGACTTTTCTGTACATGCTGTACATATATAAATGACCCCCTGGGTCTCCCAAAGTAAAGTTTTAACATTCCATATCTTTTACTGTGCATATGCTACTGGCATGTAGCCACCCACCCACCCAGATTTAACTGAAATAAATGAAATTTATTCTGGTTCATTTAAGTAGAAAACTTGTAAAATACAAAGGTACTCTGCTTATAAGGTTACTAAAACAGTGTTTTCTTAAATGGAGTTTTGTAGGGTTTTTTTCTCCTGCAGCACTGTGCACAACTTAATAAATTCTTACCTTATACATTCCTTTTGTTTTCCTTTGCAGATGGGGTTTATACAGATTAATGAGGACTTCATATTTATTGAGCCACTCAATCGCACTTTGGCTGTGACAGGACACGCACACAGGGTGTACCGACGAAAAAGATCCACAGAGGAGAAAATTTCTGAAAAGCCACCTTCTCAGAATCAGTACTGTGGTGTTGTTACAGGTAATATACAAATCACACTGGAAAGTTGTAATGTAGCAAACATATTTTTAAGAAAAGTGGATAGTGGTTAAAAAAGAACCCCGACAAAAGCATGTCTGATTATTCTTGTAGCAGTACCCTGTGGTGGACTCTGAGGTGCAAGCTGAGGCTGCAGTTTCTCTTGTCAGGAGAGGGAATTGTCCATTAGGAATAGACGCTGCTTCTTAATATGCCTTTGTATTTGAAAGCAGAATCTCCAGGGCATTTTTAAATTCAGCTTAATACTTAAAATCTATTTTCTGTTTCTCTCTGTCTTCAGAGCTGCTTAATTGCACTGTGTGCAATGCTTGCACTTAATTTTCTGTTTTAAAACACCATTAAAGAGTCCTTCCTGCTTTTGTTTAATAGTAAGTCTTGAACTTCCAAATGTGTCTGAATTGAAATAATTGTTATAAATGTTTATGTTCTATGAATGCCACTTAGAAGATGAGTATGAAACAATACTAAAGCATCTTCCTTAATGGCAGGTAAAACAAGTTGTTGAAGTAGAACGGTTTCAACAGAAGTGTGCCACATAGTGATGATTTCATAATTTCCAGTGGAGAAAGGAAAAAATGTTTTTTGTGAAATATGACATTTTGCTTTTTCTGCTTCATCATGAGCTTTCATTCTTCAAAGGATTCTTCTCAGTTCTTTGACCTTAGCATGAGCTGAGGGTGTTTCTAATGTTGTTGTGAGAAATTATTTTTCTCCTAGGAAATAAACCAGAATGAGTGCAGATTTTTAGTCATGTTTTCCATGCATGAATGAGATCCTGGCAAAATGCAAAGAAGTGGCAGAAGTGCAGTGACGTGTTTAGGCACCTGGATTATATGACATTTGGGATGAGGAAGAAGGAACTAAGTTATTTCAAGTAGGTAAGGAAAGATAAAGGAAGGATGCAGCTGCAGTTTTCTGGTGCCTAAGGGTTTGAAGAGAGAAGATGAAGCCAGACATTCCTTAGAGGTATGCTGTGGCAGACAACAGTTGTAACTTGTGTTCAAGGAGATTTCAATTTCCACAAGGAAAAAAAGAATCTCAGCAAAAGTGCTTAGCACCGGAAGAGGTTGCCTAGAGAGGCTGTTGAGTCCACATCCCCAGGTATTTATAAATCATGGCTGGAGATGGCTCTGAGAGCTGATTGTTCTTTGACACTTGCATTGACTTGAGCAGCAGGTTGGACTAGCTGCTCTCTGGAGATCATTTTCAGCCTAAACTTTTCCATGGCTGTCTGATCCTTCCTGAACATTTATACTTCTCTGTCCATTTTATATAGTTACAGAATGAATGTGGCAGGTTTTGTGGTGGGTTTTTTTTCCATTTTTGAAGTATTGTTTTTGTGGTTAGGCATCCACCCAGAGTTTGAAACCAGAGACAAATTAGCAAAGCAAGGGGGTTTTTTTGCAGTGGGATGAAATAAATGACACATAACTTCCTCTGGTTGGCTCTATATTCCTTTTCTAGGCATAGTAGTACCTTGACACTGCTTATCTGAAAGTGAAATTCTCTATATTAGTAAAAGTTGTTCACAATAAGTAAAGCTGTTTATTCCTCCGTATTAGTGAAAAGTGAGTTAGAGTATGCATGCCTGTTTATGTATGGGAATGAGAAAGAGAAAATGAAAAGTATGCATGGTGTATGCACTGGAAAAGGTGGGGGAGGAGTATCTAATGTAGCATGATGGGTATGAAAGTAAGTAAAGATGCAAACTCCTCTGTAAGGACATTATTCTTCTGTGATGTTCTTTATCAAATATCCCCTCTAAAATGGGAAAGTGAGTTTATTCTTTTGTAATAATCTTACACTCAAAGCTCTGATTTGTTGTAAATGAACTGTCAATAGAGAATCAAGTATCTGCTTGAAGGAAGTTTCATTGTATTTACTACCAGCTTTGAAATTCAAGAGTTCAAGCTGTGCATAACTGAGCAGCATCTTTTGACACAACGTTATTGCCAGGGAGTATAAATACCTGCAGTTTCTAACTGATGCTGTTGTTCTAGCAAGACCAGTCCCTCACTCCACTCCTACAGGTTGTTTTACTAAGAGGGGCTGCAGTAAGTTACATGCTTAAAATTTCTGTCTATGCTGGGAGGAATTTGTTAGTGTGACATGAAGTTAGTATCACCAAAATATTCATGCTACAGACACAGCCTTAAAGGTGAATTCAAGCATCAAAAATAAGCCTTTACATAAATATTTGAGGACACTAAGTCAAATAATAAGCTAAGTGGATCAATTAAACAAAAAAAAAAAACAGATGAGTGTGTGGTGCTCTGAGATAGTCTCAGCTGCCTTTGGTAGAGATGCAGCTGTGTGACACAGAGCAACTACAACCTTGGTGACACATCAACTTCTCAGCAATATGGTCCTCTCTTAGAACCATATCTCTTGCTTTTATGGTATTTGTGTGTCAGAAGAGGAATGGGTATTTCTGCTGCTGGTTTTGATCCAAACTGATCTCAAAGGCTGGCTACCTATCAAGTAAATATGTATTGCCAGTGATGAATTGTAATTATCAGAAGGAATGAATGTCTGTGCTGGAGGTGCTGAAGGATCACTATTGGGAATAATAGCTTTTCATGGAGAACTAGCAGAGGCAATCAAAGAAGGTATTGTTTGTTGTCCGTTACCATTGAGGGCTGGATTGAAAGTTGCTACACAGCCAAACTTGTTTGGAGAGAACAAAGAACTTGTTTTTGTGAATGGGATGGTTTTCTTATTAATTAGGCAAGGGAAAGAATCATATTGACAGAAGCAGATGCTTTCTTGGTTGTTGACAGTGTGCATGTATATTCTTTTGTTGAAAGTGTGTATCATTTATTTACATATATAAGCCAGTTGCACATACACAGACCTTACACTCCACACCTGTCTTTAGCACATGGCCCATGAAACCTTTAAAAGAAACCAATTCAGAAGTGTGTGACAGAGAAAAAGTGAGAGAAGCAGTTGTAATTAGAGCAAAGGGCCACACTGGGAAGCTAAGATATTTTTCTTCTTCCTAATCTGAAGCACTTGTTCCGGACTGAAGTTGTTTGTACAGTGAACTGAACTCATGGTTAAGGCATGGGGCATTTTGGGGAGAAAGACATCTCTTATCCAGGATATGAAAACTGTGAATTTAGAATCCTCTCTGAATTTGTGAGATTGGAAGACTCCACTTCTGCTTCTTAGATCTGGCAATAAACAATATACTGTCCTGAGCTACAAGTGCGCTTTTCCTCTTAGAACGATGTCATTTTGTAGGAAAAAAGCAGCTAAGTTTCACTGACTCAGAAGCAGAAGTTTTACTTTATGGGATGTAGATTGGGCAGTCAGCTGGGAGAGCTCCTCTACAGCCCATTTTTATGTGATAGTTATGCAGTAAAATGTGCATACAATCCAGGTCATGGATCTATGAGATTCCATCGGATGGAGGCTGGTGCTACTTGAGATGTTCCTTCCTACTCCAGAAAAAAGTTGTCACTCTGTAGGAAAGTGTTTAAATCCCTATTCAAATTACAATAGAGGTATATCTCATGTTTTCTTAAGCTCCTGAATATTCCCTTCGTGGGCAGAATGCTGTAATTTCCGTATGATTAGGCTACCCCCTGGGGAGTGATGGTGATTCCCCTATAGCCTGGGCCTCGTGTGCTTGTACTCAGGAAATGCTTTTGTGCCTGAGGACTTGAAGGTGTCCAGGAGTCCTGTAGTCAGAGCCTCTTCTTAATGTCTCAGATACTTTATGTACCTGTGATTATAGTAGCTGGATTTTAATCCCTCTAAATTTTTTTTAAGGTGGTTTATTAGCATTCTTGTTGTTTTCTCTTAATTGCCTATTTTCTGTCAAATGTACTTGCTGCAGTATGTCTAACCTTCTTGCTGGAGTAATGCAGTATCCCTAGCTTTCCTTTCACTCAACTGCATTTATGTAATACATGGATATGGAATCTTCTTATTTTCCATAGTTGCACAAAACAGAAGTCTTATTGCACAGAACCCTCCTGTAGAATTTCCTTTTTATTTTGGCAATATAATTAAATTGTTAAGATTAATTAATGCATCTTTATTCTGACTTTTATCTTGTTAGCACATGCATTATTGATGTAGCTGGGGTTTTTGTAGCAGTTGTTGTTTCTTACATACTTTGCCTTCAATAATGACCAGTTCTTTGTAATTTTTACTTATTTATGAGTATGTAAAGAAACAATTGTTTTTGCCTAAAGCCTGTTTTGCTTGTTATCTTGCAGCAAATATGGCAGTTGTTTGAATACCAGTAGTACCAAAATTACTAATTCCATTAATTTAAAGTTCTTAGAGAAGAGCTACAATTTTCAGATAAACGAGATCTCGTGATGGGGATTTCTGCCAGCAATTTGGTAAAGGTTGGCTGGCCAAGAACAGATTGTCCATTGGTTTGTTAATGGGAGAGATATCTAAGGCAAATGATGGGCAGACAGCTTGTCTACAGAGCTGTGTGTTCTTCTCATCCACTACAATCCCAAAAGACAGAGGTTTCAACAGTGTTTGGGACCACAGTGTTTTTAGTGTTTAGCACAATGATGTATTTTATTGTGGAGTGTTAGTTCTGAATAGAAATGCACCACTAGCTGTAACTTTTAGAGAGAGGTGTTGAGAGACTTCCCTGTACATGCTAAGATTAAATTCAAAGTTTTCAATCAGTAGCTGCTGTTTTTCACAAAGAAGTGAACAGTGAGTAAACTGTTGCTGGAAGCTGCACTGTGCCTAGGAGGAAGGCAGATTAACCAGGTGGCTTATAAGAGATCTTTTTTTAGTCCAAATGAGTTTACTTTTTAGGCTTAGATCTATAGCTTACCCTTGCAGCTTTAGGTGTTTGTATGGTGAGCCATAGTTACATAGCTTGGAGTTAGGAGTTGGTTTTTTTGGCACAAATACTAATGCTGAGGTTTCGTTAGAAATTATTCTCAAAAGAGCGATGAAAACATGTGATGTTTTATAAACTAGGCTGTAGATCCACAGCAAACATGAGTAAGGCTAAAGTGTAGCAGAAGTTATAAGGCTAAGGAAGTGTCTGAAGGATCAAAATAAGAACTTTAATTTTAGATAGTCTGAATTTATAAGCTCTTTCTACTTCTAGGTAATCAAATACCAAACATTTTTGTCTGGAGAATACATACTTTTTTCTTTTAGTAAATGTGTTAGTAAGTCTTACACTGTCACCAGTTGTTGGGGGATCAGTAAGACCTTCTCAGATGTAGTGGAATGGACTAAATCATTTGCATATATAATCTTTTATGAATGATGCAGAGAGAGATAGACAACATTTTTTGAGTGTGCATAATTTATGTGTTACATTGAAAAATATATGTCTACACTGTATTTACATAAAATGTGTATTAAACATATCTTTAAATCACAGATCCCTCTTCCAGTGGTATTTTATATTTTAAGTTTAATTTGTGAGTTAATTGACTTTGTGAGTTTATTTTTAGCACTTTCCTGAAGAGTGACTTATTTTTTGCAGAGTGGTCGTGTATTATAAAATGCACTGCAGGAACTTTCCTATTAAATATGAGATTGATAAATTGCAAAAACATTTCCTCAAAATTTCTGAATATTTGTTTGTTTCCTGAACATAATTGACATTTCAAACATCTCTTTTTTTGGTAAAGAAAGCCTGATGTTCCATTGTGGACGCTGGAAAAAACTTCATTTGTTTTCAATGAGATCAGTCCGAGAAGTTTTACACCCACTTAAGAGGATCTAACAAAATTTGGCTATTATAAACAAGGAGTTTAATTTTTCATTTTGTTTTAAATTAGATTATTTAAAATGACATTGCTAACTGCTGTCTGTAAATCTGACCACCTTCTGGCTTGAACAGTTTCTGTGTAATTGGGTGGGGGGGTTTCATACCTATCATACTAGTAATGTGGATTTTGTTGGGTTTTTGGAGGGGAAACTTAACACCATCAGTAACCTCAACCTTGCCATAAATGTACCATAGTTTCAGTTTGTAGCTGTCTGTAGATTTGGAGGCCTGTTTCCAGTGTTTGGTTTTGTTATTTTGCTTCAGCTGCTTATAATGGCAGCAGCACTGACTTCGAAGTCGTGTCAGTAAAATCTCACTTTTTCAGTTCTAACAAACCTATATAATTCTCTGCCATTCATCTGAAATATTCTTTCCTCTTCACAAATCATGCAACTGTTGCATGTATTTACCTAATACATGATTTTGTGGCAAATCTGTATTTGTTGTCTTGTATGCTAAGATACAATTACATCAAGATATTTTGTCTGTGATGTGTGAAGATGGACAGACAACAATTGTGCAATGTCAGTGAGACTATTTTTCCTTCAGATCCAACGTAAGTTGAGTTTTCTCCCACAAACCAGAGTGAGACACATAATCTTTTTATAAATATGTTAGGTGAAAGGAAGCAGATAATCTTTCTGACTTTATTTGAAAAGATGGATAAATTTCTGTTTTCTTGGTATGAGCTAATATTTTTACTTAGCATAGACCTTCAGTATGAGCCTTAGCATTGGCAGAGGCAAATAAACATATGTATATTAAAGTCCATAGGTATTGTTTTCCACGTAACGAGAGTTATAACATAATCAAGGATAACAAATCCTGAAAAAGTACTGCAGGGGTAGTTTGAGGGATGAGTTTCTCAAGCACTGTTTTGGTTTACAGATAAAAGAAAATCCAAGAATCAAAAGGTGTCAGAAGCTGGAAGAGGAAAGCGATACTCTTACAAGTTACCTCAGGAGTACAACATAGAAACTGTTGTGGTGGCAGATCCAGCTATGGTTTCGTATCACGGAACAGATGCTGCCAGAAGATTTATTCTAACCATCTTAAACATGGTAGGAAATTTAAAACTAATTTTGGTGTTTTGCCAGAAGTTCATTCACAGCAGGCTTATTTCATTGCTCCTTCCAATGGTTCTGACTGAGCACCTGTGAGAGTCAGTCAGTACACAACCATCAGCAGGCTGTCAAGACTTAGTCCACATGTTTTGTGGCAGAAAACCGTGGTGCTGCAGGCTTATCTGTACTGTCTGGTCATACATCTCAGGGGAGCCTGGAAGTGAGAGAACAAGATGACTTTTTGGTTAGAAGCCCATGGTGTTGTTGGGAAGGTTGGGATATTGGATAGATTCTGGTGACCTATGCTTGTTAAGAAGACATGACATTTTCATTTCATGACATTTTCCTCTTCAGAGAAGAGGATTTTGTGATGAGTGGTGGTGGAAGAAACAAAGTGATGGACTTGGACAATTACATTCCCTTCCAGCTCTATCTGCAGCTATAGTGCACTCTTTTGGTGCATAAAGCAGTGAAAGATAATTTCTGTAATATACAGGGAAAAATTGTTCTAAGAAGGAGCATAGGCTGAACAATTAATATAAACTTTAATCAGAAGGATAGGACGAAATAGAGAATTAGAGGTTGGCTCAGACCACTTGGTCCACAATCATGGATTTAACTGAATAGGAATTTTCATATGAACACTATTAAATATGCATGTAAATGTTTGGAGAAACAGGCCACAGTTTATAAAATGGTCATGGCCATTGAGAGGAAAATGTCTGTTTTTATGTTCCCAGAATGAATATTGCCTAAGCTTCCCTTTAGAAGACCAACATAGTACGTTATCTTAATGTTCTGTTCAAATTGTGGAAAATAAAAGTCACTGTAGAGTATGAGAGTTTTGAGGTTTTTTGGGGTTCTGTTGTTTTTAGTATACAGTGTTTCTGTTATTTTTAGTGTACATGCAATAGAAGTTCATATTTTTATTCGTTGGTTTTTTATGTCTTAGGTTTTCAATCTTTTCCAACACAAGAGTCTTGGACTACAAGTAAATCTTCGAGTGACTAAGCTTGTCCTCCTTCATGAGACTCCAGTAAGTATTTATGATGTTTGTCTTAGCCTGTAGAGGGTAATGCTACTTAGCTTGTTGCTTCACAAAAGCTTGCAATATTCATGAACTTCAATGGCTAAAAAAATTTGTCAGTTAGCTTTTGTATATTATTTAGTGATTTGCACTATTGAGCAGTCTCAGTGAAGGCTAGCCTTCTTATTTATGTGCTGCATGTATTGAAACTTTTCTGTTAAGTCAATCAAATTAAAATTCAATTAAGTCAATTAAAAGTCAATCAAAGTTTCTATGTGTAAATCAGGTAGATCTTAAGAAAATCTGCTTCTGCTCTGCATTTTGTGCATTTACATACCTCAGTAGAAAATTAATCTCTTTTAAGCCCAATGGATAGTAGAAGGAGGACCGATGTTCTCTGTTGGCCAATCCCTAGACAAACAAAAGCTGATATAACACTAAGTTCTTAATGAAATGGGATACCCTTAGTGATAGTTCTAATTTAAAATATTAGAATTTTCCAGTGAATAAATAAGTATTTCTTTCTCCAATTCCTCTCAGAAGTTGGAGTAATCTCATTTCGTGTTCAAAGTCTGATCTTAACGTCATTATACTTTACCTCACAATGGATAATGAAAAATCAGCAAATAAATAAGACAAGACCTTGAGTGAACATGTGCATGTACACTGTCAATGCGCTGTCTTCATTTGTATCTTTAACATGAGAAAAAGGTGATCTCTGCTCCCGAAGCTTGAGTTGTTTTGCTGTGGATATATTATGTCACAAAAAGCAGAATATTTTTAGTAACTCAGTCAAAAAAGGTTCAGAATTCTATTTACAAAATCCTGTTTTTAATAACATGAACTGTTTTTTGTTTCCAGGCAGATATGTATATTGGACATCATGGGGAAAAAATGCTGGAAAGCTTTTGTAAATGGCAACATGAAGAATTTGGTAAGAAGAATGATATACACTTAGAAATGTCGACAAGCTGGGGAGAAGACATGTCTTCAGTTGATGCAGCCATACTGATCACAAGGTAAAGTAGTGAAAGATGAGCATTAAAAAATAGCCATAACCCTAATGGGAACATAGATCAAAGCAGATGGCCAACACAGTAAGAATTTAGTTTGCAATGAGGAAGGGAGCATTTTGAGGCATCTTGATCTCAAGGGTGTCAGTAAAGTGTTGGTAGAGGTGGTGCAGAAAGCTGTATTTCCCAGATGATAAACATTTGAGATGATGAACAGGTTATTCTCTTGTTTCTTCTTTGGCTGTGTAGCTGAGGCCTTATCTGTATAGCAGAGGTTGGAATCCTTCGTTCATGTGCCTTCATTTCAAAAAGGAGGCCCACCCAGACTTCTAGATACTTTCATTCAAAACACAAAAGCATATTTAAACCTTTCAGAGCTAGATAAGCATTAGACAAATTACTGACCTAGAACTAGGATCTTTCATTGTGTCCAGAATGTACATCAGGTACATGCTCAGCATGTGCTCTGCAGCCACAAGCGTATGATTCCAGATCTGCAGTTCCTTGTAGCTCTTTCAGTGTCAGGCATTTCACACACTGAGAAGGAAAGAAGCCTCCAGTTCACCTTTTTCCTTCTGAGCAGGTACTGTCATGTTTTTGGCTGTAGGTGGTGCACAGGGGGGATGCATGGTGGTATTCAGCCAGCGTGCAGACACGATCCAGAGGAATGGACAGAATGATGAGTCAGCCAGCCTAGGGTTGGACTTAGTGCCATTTTTGAGGTGGAGCTTGGACTGGATAACCTTTAGTGCTCTCTTCCAAAGAAGATTCCTGTGATTGGCTGTAGTGGAATATCACTGTGAAATCCCATGCTGGCCAGTAGTGTGGTATCCCAAAACCATGTGTAAGCTTTACATGACAGAGCACTGTCACTGGGAACTTAATGCATTTTTCTTTTAGATTAGTTGTATTCTGATTACTCCAATATCTATAGTGTAGTTCAGTTTTCTGAAGCAGAAAAATACTTGCCTAAATTTTTCTGTTTTGGAGAGCTGGTCAGTTACAGGAAGCAGGAAATTTAGAAATTTAGCTGTGGCAACAGTTTTGTTGCCATTTTTGCTGTTCAGTCCTTGATCTTTTCTTAAAAAAAACCCACATTTTTTCCTCTATGTCATCCTCTCTATTTAATGTGTATGGCTGTTTTGTGGATAGTTGGGGCTTTGAGGGGGCAGGTTAGTTTTTATTACACATTAATACCTTAGATAGCAGTAGATAAGCTTCTCACAAGCTCTTTTTGTCTCTGGTGGAAGGCATGAGAAATTACGTTCTCTGCAGCAATTTTCATTAGCTCATCAGAAAACATGCTTGGAGTGACAGACTAGAAATAAATTTTGCAGATTAAGACCCCAAACTGATTTTAATAGTAGTGAGTGCATTGTGGGGCAGGGGGGAAGGGGGGAAGTCTAGGTGGAGAAGAAAAGAAGCAAGCAGTAGGAAAGAGTAAACTTGGGCCAAGGCATAAAGAATGTCTGAGTATCATACATGGCATTGCGTTAATCAGGATGGCTAAAGGGGAATAGACTTCCTTACATCTGGATGTTCCTTGTGACTGTTCAAGGATAATGAGCAATAGCATTCTGCTTCTTTGCTAGAAACCTTTTCCCTGGGGTTATCTCTTATTTGAGACAGCTGAGGCAGCCAGCAGTATCTGCAACAGCAGCAGCAATTTGAGCAACTATCAAATGCTTCAAGCCCGTATGGCCAGGAGAGTGAAACTAGGGCTGCATTCTTTAGCTTATGAGGTGTATCTCATGAGTGGCAAGATGCTATAAAATAAATAAAGCATGTGACACCTTTTTCCTCTCATTTTTTCACCTTCAGCTTAATGAGCCTATATGGGAAGAGGCAGAGGCATTCTGTACTGATGCAAGAGGCGCTAGTTAAGTTGACAAGAGTCAGTGGTCTGGTGATATCTTCAACTGTCAGTGCTTTTGGCCACACAGCTTTTAGGATTTAATGCAGCATTTCTGGGAGTCTTGGTGGATGACAACTTCACCATGAGCTGGCAGTGTACCCTTGTGGCCAGGAGGACCAGTGGGATCCTGGGGTGCATTGGGAAGAATGTGGCCAGCAGGCTGAGGAAAGTGATCCTGCCCCTCTATTTGCCCATGTCTGGGGTACTGTGTTCCCATTCTGGGCTTCTCAGTACAAGAAAGACAAGAAGCTACTGCAGAAGGTCCAGCAGAGGACACAGAGGTGATTTAGGATCTGGAGCATCTCTCTTATGAGGAGAAACTGCAGGAGCAGGGTCTATTTAGTCTGGAGAAGAGAAGACTGAGAGGGGATCTCTGTAGTGAATATAAATATCTCAAGGGTGGGTTTCAAGAGGATGGTGCCAGGCTCTTTACAGTGGTGCCAAGTCACAGAAGGAGCGATGACCATAAACCAAAACACAAGAAATTCCACCTCAACGTGAGGAGAAACTTCTTTATATTGAGAATTGCAGAGCACTGGAACAGGCTGCCCAGGGAGGTGATGGAGTCTCTCTCTCCGGAGACGTTTACACCCCACATGGACATACTCCTGTGTCACCTACTGGGGGTGACCCTGCTTTTGCAGGGGGATTGGATTGGATGATCTCCAAAGGTCCCTTCCAATCCTAACAATTCTGGTATTCTGTGACTCTAAATGTGTGAAAGTCTGATCACATGTTAAAATGCTTTTCTGCTTTGTAATAACGATATTCTTATTTCATAGAATCATAGAATTGTTTGGGTTGGAATGGACCTTAAAGATCATCTAGTTCCAAACTCCCTACCACATGGACAGTGACACTTTGTATTAGAACATACTGATCAAAACCCCATCCAACGTGCTATTTAGAATTTCCAAGAATGGGGCATTCACAGCTTCTCTGGGCAACCTGGGCTAGTGTCTCACACCTCTACAGTAAAGAATTTCTTCCCTGTATCTTATATAAACCTAGCCTCTTTCAATTTAAAGCCAATCCCCTTTGTTCTGTCACTATATGACCCTGTAAAAAATTCCTCTCCAGCCTTCTTGTAGGCCTCCTTTAGATAGTGAAAGGCTGTAACATCAACTCCTCTCTTCTCTGGGCTGACCAACCCAAACTGTCTCAGTCTGTCTTTGTTGGAGAGGTGCTTCAGCCCTCAGATCATTTTCATGCTTCTCCACTGGGCTCGCTCCAGGGTTGTCTACAATTTTTTACCTGTCAATTTAAATACAATTTTTTTGATTAAATCTTTGATCAGTTCTAAGGAAATTGAAGTAGAGAGAAGGGAAGTGATTGGTTAGATGTCCAATAGTAGGTAATGCTGGAGCCAGAAATAAAAGATCTGTTCTCATTTTTATTTTTCATTTTATTTTTCAGTGATATTATTCTCTAGACTATACTGCCTCCCACCTGAGAGCTGCTTTACCTGCTAATAAATCATACCAGAGCAGTTTTCTGACTGTTTTGCTAATATCTCTGCATATCATCAGGTTTATGGTATAGCTAACACCATGTGTGGCTCTGCACATGTGTTTTGTTAATTCAGAGTCTCATTCTGTTTCGCAAACATGGAATAAGCTCCTTTGTCACAACTTCCAAAGAGCTTTAGACAGCAGATGTGCTTTACTGAGAGAAATACTTTTGTTCATACACCCAAACACCAACTGCTTGGTGTTTTTCAAGTAAATGTGTGAAGTTCTGGATATGCAACATATTCTGTGGCAGCCCTCCTAAAACTTGCCATATCTCCTGTTTGGTCCTACATGATAATAGAACAGCAAGAGTGCTTTGTAAAAGTTCTCCTGTGCTTTCACATGCCAGTTTTGTGTAGTAACCAGAAAGAGTTAGAAATGAAATACTGAGTGTTCTGCAGAGCTAATTTTTAATGCCTGGGTACAAAGAGTGTAGTGTGGATGTTACAGAGACTTATTCAACAGCCAGAGGGCCATCATAGCCTTTTCAGGAAAAAGGTAGTTTTCAGAACTTATTTTTGCATTTGTTCTGTAAAGAGGAAAGCAACACCAGCTTCTACCTACAGCTTTCTTTGCTGCCCAAGAAGAATTTAATGATACATATGAATCTGCTACCAATTCATTTCAGTTTACTTTGGTCCTATTTCATGATGTCAGCTTTTGTTCAGTTTCCCTTTAAACTGTCGTATGTTGATGAAGTAATATCCTGTTTAAAATATGATGCCATGAAGCAGAAGAAAGAGTTTTTAATGTTCCCTACTGGGGAAGTCAGATATAAAGAGAATGTAAAAAATAAGACAAAATTGATTTAAGGACTGTCGTGATAAAACTACCTGTTTTATCAGGTAATTTTTGCTGTATTCACAGTTATAAATTAGCCTAGTTGAGACAGAGATTATGAGAAATTACTTTCCTCTGAGGAAAAAATGCAGCATGTCGCATCAATGTCCTCCTTGCCTTTTAAATCACAGGGTCTGAGTGGGCAGAGACAAGCCCTGAGTTTGGTGGCCCCTGAGATGACACTACCAGTTGCTATCTGCTTAGGTTGCTTGACCTGAATGAAGTAACTGAAAATATGGCAGGAAAAGGCCCATGTTGCTCCCAGTTGTTCTGTGATGGTACTTAAGTTCTTACATATTTTATTCTAGTGCTTACATCACCTATTGCAAATTAGGTAATGAAGGCTTTGAAGTGTACAGAAGTGGGGTTACAAGAATGAGGCAGAATCTATCTTCACTTAAAAATTATTCATCTTTCTCCTTTTCCAGTGCATTGTCAATCTGTTGTGCCACAGTGGTTTTTAGAAGAACAAGTATGAAAAGAATAATCCAGGAAAAGAGCAATTTGTTTATTGTCCTTCTCAGAAATTGTATTTTGACATGTTCTTACAACAGAAGGTGGATCTCTGATTCTCCTAATATTCATCAGGTAGTGCTGTTCCATGGTGACAGTGTGCCGTTTGTTCATACTTCAGTGTCTGAGGTCTCCCTGCCCTGGGTGACACAGGATTGAAACAGTGCTGTTAGGCATTTTCACTGCAAGAAAGTGCCTCGTTCTATAAAAGTAGGCAATGGCATAAACAGCAACTGGATTTCATAAATATTGTTTCACTTCCAATAGTTCCAGTCGTCCAGAACTCTCCAAAAAAAAAGCTTGGACAAGATTTTTTTAAGTGTTAATATTATCTTCCAATGCACACAAGAAGTACAAGTTATTTTTCTGACTTTGCTTTTTATTCCTTTATTTCCCCAAGAAGGTCAGAGTAAGAGGACTGTGTAAGATTCCTGCATGAATGAAACTGATATTACAGGGTCACCCCAAAATCCTGGAGTGTTTGGCCGTCCCAGATTGCTGAAATGTATTGAGAGAGAGAGATCGGGTTATTAGGCAGCTACTGCTGTCCTTAAACTACTAGTGAATTTCAGCTTTGGAAAAGTGAGTTCTTGCAAATGCATGGTGAGAGATGAGATTATTCTTAGTTTTGTCTTCATCATTGTGATTTCAATACTGCCAACTCTTGATAATTTTGTATTCAGTTTATCAACTCCCTTGATAATTTGATTTATTTCACACCGCCAGCAGACATCAAGGAAGTTCATGAGAATCTCACATGGCCTTACTATTAATTGTTTATTAATCAGATTGTAGATACAGAAGAAAGCAGGAAAATGTGAGAAGAGCATATTTAAACAAAAAGTTTTGTCCTTTTTATTTTTTTTTAAAGCCAGAATCTCCTGTAAAATTGAAGACCTGAATTTTTACCTTGTATATTTAAGAAAATCACATTAATTTTAATCATCAAATGCTGTTCCGTTTTTTTCTTTTTTAAGTTTAAGGTATTTGAGTCTGTGAAGTGGTGATGCTTATGATAATGGATGTGGGAAAAAATTGCATTAATTTACCTGTTGCTCTCAGCTTATTCTTTCAAGCTGTACTAATTAGGCTATGTATGTTATATTCACTAGTACAGATCTGTTCCATAGGAATATATTGACTTAATCTGAATTTAAAATCTCTGAGTATCTAGTGTGAGACCCAAATGTAAAATTTAGACAGTTATTTTTGCATTTTAATTTTCCTGGTGAACAAGAAAGGTAGTTAAGTCTTGAGACAAAAATTTAAAATAAAGGAAGATTAATTGTGTTCTCCAGTTGATTATTGGCACAGTTATTTACTTGCTGAATGGACAGTTGGACTTCTAATTTTTGTTACTTCAGCTTTCAACCATGGATTTCTTTGTACCCTTTGCTGCTAAAATCTGTTAGAAAACTCCTCCCTATGAAAATACTTGTAGGCTGTGCTCAAGTCACAACTCTTTGTCCCAGAGTAACTTACAAAGGCTACTCAAAGTAATTATTCTCTCACATCTTTCCAGACCTTTTCCACTTTACAAAATTATTTTTTCAAGCACAAGCACCAAAACTGGACACAGTATTGTGTGAACAAAGGTAGTGGTGTCATTCTGACATTTTCCTGCATCTTTATCAATGGATGCTATTCTGTCCTACTGCACGTTTTCAAAGGCTCAGTTTTTGCTCTTGTTTTGTCTAATCAAGTCAGAAGGCCAGTTTTGGCTACATCAGAGGAAAATTTACTCAGATGAGTCATCTTTAAAATTTGTTCTGTCTTGATTCCTATGTGTATCTATCAGGACTCATTTAATTTTTAAACTTTACCAGGAATGTTATCGTATTTTCTTCTGCATCATTGTTTAGTGCTAATGCTGTGTCTAGATTCTGTTTGATTCTGCTCAAAAGCACCTTCCTTGGCTTTCTAACTATTCTTTATTTGTTTTGATATGTTAACTGTACATTCAATTCAGCTGTTAGTTACCTTGTCACAGTTATGAACTGTTGTGTTTTAGTTTGACCGAAATGTGAGCTTTAGAAGGACTATTTGTATAATTCTTTTTAATTTCAGTTCAACTTTACAGAGCCTAGGTGATATGTTAACATTTGGAAATATTTTAATATAATATTTCCTGGTTTTCCTGAATTTCACTGACCAGTGCATACTGGTACCTTTGAGATTTATCTTCAAAATAATAAACAGTTTCTGAAATACCATTTACTCTAGTAAAATTGTCCATTTACTTAAATTCTCAACTAAATAGTACATAAGTAATTTTTCTTATAGTTCATTAACATCAAAAAATTTTAAATATAATTATTGTCATTAAAAATGCATATATTAATTAGTACATATGTGCTTTTTTATATGTCAGACTTATTTCAGAATGTCCTATTATTTGAAGAGACAAGAACATCTTCAGTGTTGTAGATACTCACTTTGCACAATCCAAGTGAAAGCATTTACAAGAAAAAAACGCTACAAGTGCCATTAATTGCAACTATTCCTTATAAAAATCCTAGGATTTGATGAAAGTTACTACTTGGGCAGTAAGCCTCAGAAATGTTGTAAGCCCTGGAATAAATAACCGCAGAAGTTGGACTGCAGTTTTAAGCCTGTGCTACATGTTTCAAAATTACAAACGTTAGGGAAATTAGAGTAAAGTGCAGCCAGAATGAAGATCTAGTAGACTGGTAAAATCTGTTATCTGCCCTCTTCTTCTTTTCTCCAGTCTAGCATATGGATTTTTTTACTATTTTGACTTGCAAAAAACAGGTATTAAATTTAACTTGCTGGAAAATTGCTTGCTTTAAATTGCTGGAAATTATTCACAAAAAATAAGTCTGGTTTTTAATTTAGTCTTTCTTTACTGTTCTTGATGTCTTCTGTTGTACATCCCTTCTACACATCAGGATTTATTTTAACAAAGACAATGTACTGAGATACTTTGCATTTAGAAATTAGATAGCCTTTGTTTGCTGTGAAGGTCTTTCGTAATGCTATATGTAATCAATTAAAATCTACTGGCTAAATATAATTTTCTGAAACAATGCATTAATGGCTACCTGTCATTGCTTATTATACTTTCCTCGTGTTAGCCAATTCATTCAAGTGCAGAATTCAGGTATAAATAGCATGAAAGCTCCTCTTTTCCTTCACTTAACTAGGGACCTGTTTTCCCTGCCATGTGTATGCAAAGTAACCATTTAGAGGAATGGATGTTTTGTGCTGGGTACTGCTTAGAGTGGGTGGGCTTTAGCCAGTTTCTTGCTTTCATTGACAGACTCAGTTACTAACTTGTGTCACTAAAGCTTCAATATGCCCTGAGAGCAATTTTAATATCTTTGCCCTGGTTTGCTAAGAGAAAGGATGAAAAGGACAAAGGCAAATAATCTGTCTGAGGTCTTAGTAGTGTGCTTTATTTTTGTGAGAGTCAGTGGTGGGTTTAGCTAGAACTGTAAATCTTTACAAAGGAGACTAGTCTCAACTATATGTAATGTGTTCATATTCCTGGAAATTAAAGGAGGTATTACATTCTTTCAGTGTAAGTTGGGAACTAGGAATGGTTTACTGTATTTCCCTCTTGCCAAATCATAGCAGTATCATTTCCCCCAAGTCCCATAATGAAACCCTGAATGCACAACATAATCATAGTCAGCTTCAGCCAAGAAGTAAAAACAAAAGAAAACCAGCTCAGTAAGTATTTGAGAACAAAGCTATTATATAATAGGGCAGAAAACTCTTGGATATTGGCAGTTTTAAAATGTAACGTGGTATTCTTTTACATTGGAAGGTATGCTCTTATTTCTTGTCTCTTTTTTTTTGTTTGTTTGGTTGGTTTGGGGTTTTTTTTGTTTGGTCGGGGGTTTTTTGGTTTGTTTTTTTGGTTTTTTTTTGGTTTTTTGTTTTTTGTTTTTCTTTTTTTTTTTACTTATTATTACATCAGTTAATATTTATGGCGGTTGGGTGGGCGTGCATGGAAGGCAATCAATGTCCTTAGATTGTCTTTACACATGTTCTCTTGCTTCACCACAACTCCCATATTTCTAATCGTTCTGTCATGTTGCTTAACAAGACAATAAGTCCCTTGTGGCACGTAGCACAAAACAAAGAATTTTCTTACAACCCAGTGCATTAATGCAATTTCTTGCAGGTTTAAAAAACCAAAACTAAACAACTTTCTTGTGTATCTGATTGTAGTTTCTAGTTCACCACCTTTTGTTTAATTTCCTGGGCCCTTTTGAGTGAATCCCAGAGAGTCCTTATCAGTTTACTCACAACTTTATTAATTTATAGCACTGCTGTTCTTCTTCTCTACTCTGTAATTATCTGGCAGTGGTGACTGGTTAATTAAAAGCTATATAACCCCATGTATCTGTCTGCGTGGCCCCTAACAAGTGTCAGAAATTTGCCAACCTCTTGAAATTGCTTTTGGGTCTAAATCCCTATGTAGAAACAGTCCGTGGGAAACAAATAACTCTTGGAGTAGTTACATTTGTAAAAAAGGAAAGTGTCGATACCTTTCATTTCAAGCATCAAACAATTTCTGTATTTTGTTCCTGGAAAATGGGTCTTTGTTTGTGTTTCTTTATCCTTATCAGTCTATGTGTGTATCTGTGTACCTTCATGGACAGAATACAAAAACTAAATTTTTCTGATTCGTATGGTCTCTGTCTAAAAACAGAGAGCTGTAGTCTGTGGCACAGCAGAAAAACAGAACTTCTTTATTTCTGGGATTGCTATACCTGGAGTTCTTTTGTTTTTTTTCCCCACTGGTTCCCTCCCAACCTACCCAGTTCATGCATACCTCAGTAGCTCTTTTTTAATTTAAAATGACAACATTACTTATAAACACTCCAGCAAAAAGCAGTTTTCCCTTTGCTCTTTTAGTAACTTGTGTGTCTCTGAGAAGAAGTAAAATATGTGTAAAATCAAAATGAATCCCAAGCAGATGTTTAGCATACAGTTGAAATATTTATTCTCCTTTATGCAATAGAGCAGTCTTATTTATAGACCTATGACTGGACTAAAATATGTGTTGGAGATAGGGTAGTTAATTTTTATAAGTCTTCCACTGCTATAGGGGATACCCTAGCAGAAATGCTTCTTGTAATATTCCTATTAATCTTTTTAACCATTGACTTGCTAGAATAAAAACTTCCTGACTCTATCACGGATTTAATGCTGCATTTGAATCTCATGTTAAGCACTGAAAATATTTTCATTTCAAATGATAGAAAGACTAGCTTTAGATTTGTTTAGATGTAGAAATTAGGTGCAATGCAATTTGAATATGTGTTACATGTTTTGTCACCTGACTACTCTTAAATCTGTTCTGACAATAAGCTGGAGTTTAAGTGCTCTCTGTAATCCTGGCCTTTGCTTTCCCTTGTTCTTTGTTGAGATTACAGTGTTCTGTATTTATTCATTGAGCCGTAAAAAATGTTTCTAAATAGGTTACACAGTTGTTAACATCTAACAGCTTGACTTGCTTAACATTTTTCCTTTCATCCCCCCAATTCTAGGAAGGACTTCTGTGTACATAAGGATGAACCATGTGATACTGTTGGTAAGTAAATAAACATAAGAGACTGTGTATAAACTACTTAACAAAATTAGTTTTATGTAAACAGAAGTGTGAAACTAAAAGGTGACAGCAAAATTGGTGATGGAAAGCAGTAACAAACTAAAATGAAAAATGCATCTTAAATGCTAACAATACTGTTAGATTGGCGTATGCCTCTAGCAAAATACTATATTTAAATACAATATTTCTGTTTCTTTCACAGAGTGTACTTTAAAACTTTTTTCTTTTTAGTCTCACTGACTAATAGAAAATTCTTCTAGTATTTTAAAATATGAATATGAAGCTAAGAAAATGTGTTTATGATTCTTCTTTTATGCAATGGATTTATCTTTGGTGTGATTTTTATCGTATGTTTATGATTTGTAAAAGAAGTCTCCATAGGAATCTAATGTTTGATACAGTGTTTATGAACAATGTGTTTATGAACTTCTTCAAAAGAATACAGCACATGAGCTATTGTGAAAGGCATCTTCTGACATCTTCAGTTAAAGTGAGTGCATGCTGCATTGACTTTTTCTATAAACATTTATTTAGTTCACACATTTTTTGGAAGACATTTTTTCAGTGTAAAGGTCTGGTGGAAAAGGTAGCAAAAAGTAGCAGTTCTGTTCAGTTGTAATTCTGGTTGAAAACTTGCCATGACCTTAATTGAAGGATGTCATGATATGTTCTTAACAAAGAATTTCAATTTGCTAACAGAAGTCTTTAACAGTTCTGTATGTGAATGCAAGTAATCAGAACCTATTTTTTTTTCAGTAAGATTAGGATTATAATAATGTGCTATTATCATACTTGTGCTCTCTCCTAAGTAGAGAAGTAGATTTTTTTTCCTGCTTCATTTCATTTGCAAAGGTTTGAGGAGGAGTCTTATGTAAACTGTATTATTTCACTATTTGCTGGTCTTTTTTCTCTTATTGCCATATCCCAGATGTCTGTGAGTGTGTCTGTGGGATGGAAAAAAAGACTTGTAAATAAGAATGGAATGTGTTTCACCGCAGTAAATGGTTAAGAATTCATAGTGTTCTTTCACTAATTGGTATATTGGTCTTAGGTGAATTTTGTATGAGTGTTTTGTGTTTAGAGACATATACTTTTGACTTATTGGTCCAAAAATATTTACTTTCAGCTGAAAGAGGAAGCAATGTGACAAAAAGTCTTCCTCATTTTACTTTGATTTAAACTGAAATTTAAATGTGGAGTACTTCAGTATATCTCTATCAGGATAGGCTGCTGCCTGAATTTCAGAATTGAAGTGAATATTGACTGAATCTTGGAGGTAATAGCAGGACTATTTATTTCTGAATTTGTTATAGAATTTTAAATGGATTAAGATTAAAGTGACTCAAGTATCAGTTATTAACAGTTCTGTGGTGAAGACGCTGGGATGAAATTTGGAAACATGGCAGTCTATTACTTGTTAAGTGCACAGGAAGTCAAGAATTTGCAGTCTTAATATTGTGATAAGCAAAATGAAGTCGAGACCTTGGCTGAATGACCTGGCATTTTGTCGATTGGCTGCTGTGGACTTTCCCGTTCTCTGTGTTGTTGTTCAGAGGTTTCTTCAGGAATTGAAACAGTTTGTATGTATCGTTCTTTCAATGTAGGTACAACTGTGCAGCAAAAGTGAAAGTCATTCTTTTCCTTATGTTTCATCATTTATTTTATGAATTTCAGTCATTACTTTGCCAGATGAATATAGCACCTTTCCATAGATTTAGGGTATTGTTTCTTCCATGAATACTTATAGTACTGTGGGTCCATGCTCACTGTTGAGAAGATAATTTTCTGAGGCTTTTGTCCACCATCATTCTGGAGCTCATTTAAGGAAGACTGTTGAAAAACTTTGCACATTTCTCTTGAAGAGAATTTTTGTGTTATCTTACTGGCATGGATATATTATGTCAATAATTTTTAGGATAACACGTCTATAATGCCAGGTTGTTGAAAGTACATGTAGAAGGTGGTTTCATTTTCGTATCTTCACTTCTACTTTTTTTTTTTTCCCCCCCCTAAAAAAACCAAAAGGAAGATTTTAGATTAGATCACGAGTAAAAGTTTGTTGAAAGCAAGTGAAGGGCAATTCGGTCTTCCTATATTAATGCAACAAGTTTATAGGCCAAAAGAGATGGTACATTCCAGGGATGTGTCACATGCTGTAAATTACAGAATTTTCCAAACACAATAAATGAGAAATGCTAATGTCTTGTACAACTCCCCAACGTCCAGACCTTGCCTCACCTTCCTCCACCTCAAAAAATCCAGAAGAACGCACAATAAAGATATAACTGCACAGGTATGTGAAGCAGTCAAGGTGATCTTTGTAGCAATCCAGAAAGTCAAGAGAAGGGAGCATGTACAGGACAGACCTCATTATTGGAAAGGGTCATCATATTGGATAATAGTTCTTTCCATTGATGGCTATTAAGCAGACACATACTGGATTATGGATTATTATGGACTGGATTATTGTTTAGTCATTACATGCCAAGATTCACAGTTTTCAGACTGGACATGAGTATCCACTTAAGCTAGAGAGAGGAAGTGCCAGTATTCTGTTATATAGACAAAGTTTTCATATATTTAGGTCACAAATAACACACTTTTCTGTACTTCCAGTCTTGTTCTACAGAAAGTACAGAACTTATGCACTCTTCAGTGAGTACTTTTTTATTGTTGCTTAAAATAACAGTGATTTACATGAAGATTTTAATGGTTTAAAGGTATAATTAACCAAGAACTCTATTAACCAGAAAAAAATGTTTATTGAAAATCAAAACCATATGACAAATCTCCCACAGAAATATACTGAAATATATTTCATTAATGATTTTGTATGTGGAGATAATCTTCTAAATATACAAGGGTTTTTTTAATAATGATAAAAACCCTGATTTTTATTGATTGTCAAAATACTACAGTCTTACTCAGGAAAAAAAGTCAGTCTATCTTGGAGACCAAACATCATGGAGAAGAGAAGGCTTTGGGGAGACCTCATTGTGGTCCAGTACCTGAGGGTGGCTTATTAAAAAGGAGGAAGAAGGATTTCTTATGCAGGCAGGACAATGGGAAATGGTTTTAAACTGAAAGAGGGCAGGTGTAGATTAGATGTAGGTAAGAAATTCTTTACTCAGATGGTGTGTGAAGCATGGAACAGATTGCCCAGAGAAGTTGTGGATGTTGAAAGCCAAATTGGATGGGCCCCTGAGAAATTTGATTCAGTGGAAGATGTCCCTGCTCATGTCAGGGGGGGTTGGAGCTAGATGATCTAATAGGTCCCATCCAACCATTCTGTGATTCCAAAACTCATTGATACTTCATATTTTATAGTTTTGCAAAGTAGACAGAAAGAGAAGAATTATTTCAGGTATTTTATTTGATTCCCCAAAGTGTGCTGAAGTTTAGGAAGTAGAATGTATTTATTTTATGCCTTTCAATATTAAGTATTTCACTGTTGCTAGAAATATTTGGAAAACTCTGCTGTAGCCAGAGAGTTGAGGGTTTACTTTCTTACTTCATAAAATAAATCCAGAGTAACTCAGATTAATGCCTTCCTTATCTAATCCCCTGTTTCTGTAAAACATTAAGCTGGACTCTCATGTGGTATCAGTCAGCCCAGGTCAATTGACTACAGCTAAGCTATTCTGATTTCAGCATTGTCAATTGTTGCAGCTGCTGTCAAATTCATTCTGGGTGGAGAACCACAAAGTAATTGTTTTAGGCTGAAAATTGACCAGATCCAAGTGTTCTTGAGGTTCCTCTGGTTGGTTGGTTGGCTGTAGCATTCTTTATTCTTTTTGCCCCTCCTGTTCTGCTCATATGTGTGCTTTCCATCCCTTATTCCTGGGACAGAAGTGCTATCAAGTGATACCTTGTGATTGTCACAGTTAATCTATAGCTTAAAGAGAGGTTTTAGACCTTGTTTTTAGGGACATAACAACAGAGGATTACAGCAGAGGATTTCTCTGAGGGTTGAAAAATATGAGGTTGCTTTTATACAAATTAATTTAGGTAATGAGAAGATGTTTTGATATGTAATTGTCCAAGGTTCTTTTCTCCCAGAAGGCAACTGGGTTTTGGGATCACGGCATGTTTCTCCTCCAAACAAGCTTTGTTAACTTAGTCAGAGGAAACCACCTTTTGAATTTGTGGAGATCTGGAGTATTGTTCTTTTTCTTGCACCGATGACAGGTAAAATTATGAGTGTACGCATCCCAGTGAATTTCTAAAAAAATTAAGAAGTAATTCAGCTGTCGATTTTCAGAAAATGAAGTCCATTGCAATAGAATCAGCACAAAATGTAAACTGGGGATTGCACATGCTGTATTGTTCTTGTGTGTGACTTTTCCGGTAATAACATACTGAAGTAACTGAGATGAGCAGTGATTCATAGGGCAAATTGTTATTGGGATATTGTGCAAGCCTTTAAGAGATGGAAATAAACAGATATTTTCTCAGCAAGTAGGCTAATGAGTAAACACAGAAGACTGTTTCTTGAAGCAAGTGTATGCACACTTGAATTTCCCTTCCTCTTGTCTACGTTCCACTTCAGCAATGAAGGTTTTGACTTTCTGAGGCATACTTCTTTTGGATTAGATTTGTTGTTTGCTGCTAGCTAATGTCTTCTGTGGAAACACTATAACAGCGAGTTCTTAGAGTGCAGTGCTACAGGCATGGAAAGACAGTAAAATGATGCTTGTCTTATGCTGGCATCAGTTTGGAGCCCTGTTAATCTGCAGAAACACAGGTAGTGACTGTTTCTGGTTTTGGCCCTGTGTTTTCAGATACCATTTTCAGTTAAAACAACAGCTGTAAGAATATTTGGTTCTATCTAAACTGTTTGCTGAAAGGCATTTTCCAATAAAAGGCAATCTCTAAACAGAATTCCTCTAAAAACTTGTCAGATTGGTTTTGGGCATAAATACAGTATATTAAAAATTCTTAAATTTGATGACAGCTAGTGTTGCAGATAGAAAAAAATAGCAGAAAATTAAGGTGCCATCAGGTCTTTGTATGGTTGCAAAGGAACTCAATGGCGTGGATACAAAGCATGACCGGTAAGAAATCAGACAAACATCTACACAATAAAGACCACAAACCAAAATGAAGTGAAAGAACATATTTTCCATCCAACTTAGAAAAATACCAAAGGCAGATTTATTTACTTTTCTTTCCTAGTATGAAAGCTATCTAATACAAAAAGCTTGGAGTTTTCCTCCAAGTTTTGCTCCTAGGGACAAAGGTTTAGACCAGCCCTATGCATGAAGAGATATGGTAGAAATAGGGAATTGGGCAGACAATCCATATCCAGTGAGGTTTAATGCTGGAAATACTGAAGCTGGATGCTTAGGGCCAGTTACCAATGAACAGGCAGCCAAAGAAGTTGCACAGAACATAGGCAGCAGCACAGCAGAAGTAAACTGAAGAAGTCTTTGCCTGTGCTTCCTCATCTGAATCCATTCATCTGGCATCCCTCCTCTTATCCAGACTATTGCTGTGTTGTAGTCTTATGCAGCTGCCCTTAGCCAAACTAGCTGGTAACAGTTCGCTGAGAATCACAGTGGATCTCCCCATGATGAGCTGTGTGCTGCTGTGTCTGGACTCCACGGGCACTCAATGCTGCTAATTCAAACCTAGTTCAAGTACCTGTGGCTGCAGAACAGGAGCCCTTGAGGCATAAACCATGCTGGCAGGGCCAGTCGTTGTTTGTCTTTGTTTTTTGCTTGTTTCTTCTCTTTTGTTGAGTCACAGTTATTGAAAAAATGCACTTGCAGCAGTTCCCAATCAACACTGTAGGTTATTCAGGTGCTGTCACTTGTGAGGATGAGGAAGGTTTCTGATCAGTCAAGGCAAACAGGAATCCAAAAGTCCCAGAGTCTGTCATCTATGTTATGTCCTGAAGTTGACATGCATTTTTGGAAACAGGTGACTCCACTAGACAGGTAAAGCTGAAACTAGCAAGTGGCCCCTGACTACTTCCATGTAGGACGGAATATAGAACCTGTGTATAGGTCCTGCTCTGTACATAGCAGTCAGTCTTGCAGATGGAAGTGTAGAAAGCATGCTGAGAGGGTGAAATCAGTTAAGGTTAGAAAGATGAGTTTTGTAACATTTTTTTAACACCTAGGTTTTTTAACATTTCAGCTCTGCACACAGTCTAGTTGGATACTGGTGAAAAGCATTATGTTTTAAGTAACTGAATACTATTTGAGTATTTACCATTTTAAAATTTTGTTGACTGAGGTTACCCATACATAGGTATGTACACCAGCAATTTTTTCAAATGTTCATCACTAGTGTAATTAATTTGCTTGGTTTTGTTGTAAATGTTACTGGTCTTGGTGCCACGGGGGATTCAGAGTGGGAGGAGGGCAGATGAATGACAGATTGGATGATGAGAAACAATTACAGCAAGTTTCTCCCAGCGAAGGCATAACTGCAGTCTGTTACATTTCCTAGGTCGTAAATGCTCTCTGACATATCTCCAAGCTTGATGCTAGACAAAATTTGCAAAAACAGCAAAAGCATTGTAAGCTTTGAGTTTTGGTCTCTGAATTGATTTGCCCCATGGAACAAAAGGTACTCTAAACACATCCTATGTAAAGATTTTTTTTTCCAGTAAGATGGCTGACATTCAGAGAACTGGACTTATCATTTAATCTGCAGAAGATTTCCTGTGGAGATTTCCAATGTCTAACCTAATCGAAGTCATTCATATAACATTTACAATGCATACAGTTTTGCATTCTTACAACATTCTCTTTTACAGCAAGATCATGACATTAATAATTCACAGACTGTCATACAGAGGAGCACCTCATACAGTGAGAGCAGGACCATCTTCTAAGTGTTTTTGTGGAAAAGCTAGCTGAAGAGATCTCACTCTGTTTTATTTCCTGGACTTCTGTTTCTTTCAAAAGAAAAGTACTGTAGCTCAGATGTGTAGTCAGTACCTTCAAATACCTCAGTAAGTCCACTGTTCACATGTGGCTTCTGAGCATCGATTTTCTTCTGTAGAAATGCAAAAGTTCCCTAGGAAGTGATATCCATACAATAGTCCAGTGTATCTAGTATACAAATACCTTTAATACACAAGATTTTTTTAAAATCATTGGAAAATTTTTACTTCTGCAGCCTACAGAATAAAATTTGCTTTTGTCAGTGAGTTACACGTCCGCAAGTACAGCAAAAGAGAACCTAATTAATTATGAATTCCAATAAATGTAAAAAACCAAAGCAAAATAAGTAAATATAATTTGGTTTGCCTCATATGTCATAAAACATCAAATGAATTATGCATGCTTGGTGCAGTTTCCCAGGAAAGCAGAATATGGGACTTTGTTCAGTCATCAAATCCAGATACTGCTATTATAACCCTCAGCTTTATTTTTCTTATATTAAATACAGTTCTAAAAATTATTAAGCTTCATGTTTCCAGCAAAACTCTTCACATGAAGTCCTTGCAGAGACAAGGTAAGAACCTTGCCTCTTGTTGGGATTAATGACAAGACTCACTCCAGTGAGACCAGAGAGATAAGTTTTCACATTGAGATATGTAAACCTTTGTTTTCAAGTGATGTAACTCAGACACAAAACAACCAGGTTACAACACATCAGATTGTTTTATTTTCCAGTGCTTTATTTACAGTGTTTAAAGCTTAATTAATCTCAACAGTAGTAGGGTGACAGAGAATAAATCTCTCTGAATGGACTCTTGATGGCAATTTCATAATCGCTAAGCTTTCAATTAGCAACACTTACCATTCTTAAAAAACAAGTCTTTTCTTCATTAAACAATTGACCAAGGACTTGATGCAGGCAACTCCTTTGTTTTCTTTATTTTAATGTATTTTACTTTGAAGTAGTTTGCCAATGCATTTAGAGAGCTGAAAGTAATGGAAAAAAGCTATTTTCTCTTTTGTTTTTCAGATTATACTACAGAGGTCACTTATTGCTTTCTTACTAAGTACATGTTAACAGTTTGTCTTAGGAAGTGGTAAGGCCTTTGAGTGTGTTTAGGAAAATGGGAAGGTTAATTTTCATGTCTACATACAGTTTCAGAAGTTTACAATGGAATCAAGGTAAATGTTAGAGCTGGAAAAAATCTATGACATTCTGTGTTGAACTTCCATTAGACTCTGGATGTTCTAGTTCAAGGAATTTTTGAGGCTGAAATGTGTCACTCATTTGATGTGCAGGATAATTTTGTGTATTTTTTGGTAGTGTTGGTGTGTATGGTTGTCTTTGATATTATTTGTATAATAGTTGTTTATTTGTGTAATAGTTCTAAATAAAAAATAAATATGATATATTTTAGATAGTATTAAAGGTGCAATCATTTCTCAGTTATTAAAGAAATCAACTCTTTCAGATAGTGGCTGTCTTGAAATACCTCTGAGGTTAGATGCCATTTTTTCTAATATTGTAATAATAACTATCAGTTTAGACCCGTATCTAATTCTTGTTGCACATTCCATTTCAGATTTAGTTGTGCTCTCTCTCATTTAGTTATCATGTGATCATTGTTCTGAACATATGTTTAAATCCCAGTGGATTCAGCTCCAAGCTCAATCTCTGAATTTGGCTTTTGACTTGGGTAAGGGGTCCTGTAATACACCACAGTACCATCCACAGACCCTTGTAATTTCATATCCCTTCTGTGAAAATGCAATGAAACTTTGTCATTTTCTACAGATTATACTCGTTCATCTCTAGGTATATATTTTATTTTCTATGTTTAGTTTCAATTTAACGTGAGATATTTAAAGTCCTCTTTCAAAGGAATTTAAACTATGGAGAGACTTACTATATGTAAGAACTGTAACATTACACTGAATAGCATTTCAAATATTTATGTTTTGACCTGGAACTTCAGCTTCCTTCAGAGACAAAATTCCTGCTTCCATCAGAAAAAGACATTCCAAAGTAAGGACAAAAGAATCTCATACATTATTTGGCACATATTTACTACGTGTTAAAGAAAACAGAAAGAAATTCCAAGTTAATTATCACAGTGATTTGTATTTGTCTTCTGAATAGTGTGTACTTTCTAACTTCCTGTGTGGATCCTTCACTTAAGCATGCCAGATGCAGAAGTGAAAAATCAGTGAAGCCTCAGAGAAAGACAGCCATGGTACACAAGAGATGTCATGCTAAGGATGGGGCAGGGTGGTGAGACACAAAGTAGGACAGAAGTGAGCTTGGCTTACTTAAGATTAAGCAAAAATTCTTTCACCAAGAGAAAATTTACCATGTTTGCTAATCAGATTGTAGGAGATAAAAGCATGAGTGATTTAGTGACTCTCTCAGTGCATTGAACAGTGAATTATGTTTTGTGTCACTTTATTCATTGAAATTGTTGAAAAACTGAATCAGCTCCAAGCAGCTGTGAGCACTTAAAAATGTCTTCCATTGTCTCCTGGATTTTATAACTTCACTACTCATCTTTTATAGGGTTTTTTATATAAAAAATGTAAAATCATGTGGGTTGGAGCCGTAAATAATCATGAATAAATAAAAAGTTACTCTATATGCTATAATACTGGCATATACTCTGGGTTACTTTGTATAAAGAATTGTTCTTCACTTAATGTATCCTGCATACAATTAAATTTTAAAAAGAAAAAAAAAAGTGTTGTCACACATTACAAATTAAAGGCATTCAAAATAAATGGCTGCAAAATACCTGTTTTCTAGCTAGCCACCCATTACAAATGATAGTCTTGTGTTCAGCTCTTGGTAGATATGCTTGTGTAAAATATTTTTATCCCTTCAAAAGAAACTTATGCAAAGTTATGCATGAATAGTCAACTTTGTGTAGTGTTGTGCCCAGTGTTTTTTAGTGGAAATGTTTTCAGAACAAGAGAGACAGGTAGCTCCTTCTGACTAATGCATCAGTTTCTGTGTCCTGTAACTATATAATGGGAAGAGGAATTAGAATGTAAAAAGTATAATGGAATTAGATTGTTAAAAATGCATTTTTTTGAAGAATGGGATTGGTGGTCAGTAATACAAGTCCTTTAACTGAGGTGGAAACTAAAACAGCTCCGCATTTGTGGAGAGAACTGCAGATGATATATTCAACTGCATTTAACTTGTCAAAATACAAGGAAAAGTGCTCCACAAATGTCAGCAGAAAAGAGCAGAGGAATAGGGCCAAGTCTCACTCTTCATTTAAATGCCTTTGGGAAGACTTTCAGTTTGAATCGGTTTCATAGCTCCCTTTTGTGACATTTAAGTGGCAACAAGGTTTTTTTGTAGTTTTGTTTTGAGTCCATACTGAAGTTTTTATGTTTGCAGGGTGACAGTACCCTACCCTGAATAAAACATCAGCTAAGCCTTCCTTTACTCAGATTGCTCAAGCAGGGGCTAATGCTGCCTTCTCTATTACCTTGCATCTTGCAGACTATTCAGAGGTAATTTTGGATAATGTGTGCCCTGGAAGAAGAAAGACCTGGTAGTCTCAGTCTATTCAGTTTGCTTTCATTGAACTCAAACTTCCTGAGAATCATCCCAACAAACTCAAAGATATGAAAACTGTTTGCAAGAACATTAAAGCATGGACTTGAAGAAAGTTGTGCCACTGGTCAGTTAACGCTGACTCTTACTGGGGCAACACAAACACTTTGATCACGTGTGATAATACAGCATGAAACAACACAGCTTTAGTCGTACCAACATGGACAAAATGCAGGATGATCATCTGCAGATAAAAATAGTAATTTTAAATCAAATTATTTTAGCTGAGAAGAGGTATGGTGGAAGACCATTCTCAAGATAGCTTTTCCTTTGTTCTCATTTATCAAAAGGTACTAGCTAAGCTATGCATCCATATCTGGTCAGTGTTTTCTGTATAAGGGAACAGTTGGCTATTCAGTTCACATTTCCTAGATGTGCTTAGTAGTGTCTGCTGTAAGCAGCTCCAAGATCAGTCACTTTCTTATAGCACATCTCTCTCTTAGTGAAACAAAGTACAATTTCACAGAAAAATCTTAAATGGCACAAACTGCAAAAACTTTGGCCATAGTGTAATACATTATGCTAAAAAACCAAGGAAAAACCAGTCTAATTCCACTTTCAATCTCACTAGCTGGCCTTGGTCTCACATGAAAGATAGACCACCCCATTAAAAAATGGGGAAAAAATCCTGAATATTTTCATTAAGTGGGATCTCAGCAACAGCAAAATATTCACTTTCATATCACTTTTAAGTTGAGCATATCATAAAAACAGGAGAAATGTTTTACAGGAATTACTCAGGTTACAGAAAATGAAGATACGTGTTACTGTGCTGAAGCCCTGTGTGTCAAGGAACAATTTTATGTGTCTGTAACACAGTGTAATTTCCCCGACATGGGTATAATAAAAGAAGTTGCAAAATAAAGCAAGACAGTCTTGTTTTCCTCACGGTTTGTTGCAGGAAGAAAAATAGGTCTAAATAATGTATTATAGGGTGAAAATTATGGGAGCAATTTCAGGCTGGATTGTTGCATATGGGATGGTATCAACTATCTTCCAGGAAGAAGGCACCAGAAATTAAATTACAGGAGAATCAGCTTAGTAGGATATCAAGGCTGGATTTTTTTTAAGACCAGGAAAAGCATCAGTGATATAAGTAGATCAAACTGGTAAGGGGAATTGATCTTACACAGGCCTTGGAAACATATTCAGGAAAAAAAAAAAAAGATTTGATGGAATGAGACAGTAGGTGAATTCAAAGGTATTGAAATGTGTATAGATGTACAGAACATGGGGTAGCTTTAGCAGCTGCACATTTTATGAATGTGAGAGCTGAAACCCAGATGTCAGGAAGGCAAGAAGGGAGATAAGCACCTGGGTGAGTATTTTCACAATTTGGATGGAGTGACATAATTTGTAATTAGTTTTTCTCTGTGATGCTAATATATTTTGATCCAAGTGTATAGAGTTGTAGGCTTGTGGTATTCTGAAATACCTTAATGTGAGCTCACACGGCACAGCAGTGGAAGTGGTTCTGACAACTAATTGTACCATCTTGTGTTCCAGGGCTGCATTTAGTTATCATATTTTTTATGGAGAGACTCAAGTTTTTTCAGAGGTGGAATCAGAGACAAGGGAGTTGTAAACATACAGCATTTGCATTGAAATAGCAATGCAGTAAATATTTTTTTCTTTTTTGTTTTTTCTGTTTAGAAGTAACTGAGGACATTAAATCTTGACATATGCACCCAAGTTTTAAGGCCAGCACAATTTTTTTAAGGTTACAGAAGTGATGTCAAATTCCCATTTAGAAAATAAAGGCTACCTCAGAATTGATCTTGAAAACAAGAGTAACTTTTAAAACCCCTGCGTAGTTCCCCTGGAAGTCTAAAACCTAGACTTACATCAGCATTTTCATAAACATGCTGTTTCAGTGCACTGTGCTTCCTATTTCCTTAAGCCAGGGCCCATGACATCAAATGATAAGACTGTTTTAAAAAATGCTTTAAAAGAAAATGTTGGGGTGTTTCACTGTCTTCCAGACATCTAATATATTTTTAAATTGACCAAACCTTTCCATATTTTTTTTTATAAAAATATGTTTAAAATAGTGATTAAAAAAACAAAAAGGTGATTTAAACAACTGGCAGCAGCAAGAAAGTATCTGAGAGCAAAGCTGTAACAAATTATTAGAAAGAGTTGTCTACATCAAATGAGGTCAGTTTCTGTTTCTTAATGGTAGCAAGCATTCATATTGTGATTTCTTATACTATGGTATTCTTGGCAAACTAAAACTTCACTTGCCTTTTTGGCAAAGATATCTCCCTTTGAATTCAGACTAGAAGATGTTGTTCCTACTTTCCCTTTTGAAGTCATACCCTCGTGGAAGCTTCAGTTTGTAAGCGTCCAAAACATTTTGCACAATTATACTGGGCTGGGAAATGGACTTATTCTCTCTTTTTTTAAAGTTAACTCTTTTTAAATACTTGTCCTAGTAAATGTATGCCTTCTATTTCTTACAGATTTTTGAATAGACACATACCAGATACAAGTAATCCAGCACTAATCAGGCTGTTTAAGCATGGAAGATTTGTCCCATGTGTCAGGTGTTTAATTTCTAAAAAAATGTTCTAGAAGGAAAAATGGAGGTCTCATAATATTTTTTTCCTGTTATCTGTTTTTACAACAGGACATTTATTTTTAAATGATCTGAAGAATAATTTATCTTTTAAAGAACTTCACAGAGAATTTTTGCTTTCAAGAACCCCTCTATCCTCAAGCTTTTGTGTGGCACTATTAAACACCCATAGCCACTTACATATACCAGATGTTCACAGTGGTCCCACTTGCTTCCTGACAGTTTCAAGAGCTATTATATGCCCTGACATAAGATTAGTTTCCAGCAACTGAACAGAACTTGACTCAAACTTAAAACAATAAGGAAGGGAATATGTTTTAGAAAAGACTGATTCTGTATGTATGCTGTATAGAACAGTATTACTTTTTCTCCTGTCTTTGAAAGAGTATCATCTGTGGAGAGCCTCATGAAATCCATGAGGGTCAGAATTCTCTGACCAGGTTCTATTAGGTATTCCACATGAGGAGGGTTTAATGTCTAAAACAAAATGTACTTGTCTGAAGACATTTGATGTTGTGTGAGATTTTGATTTAGCAGAATGATATGGCAGTGCACTGAAATCAGTGCAAGCCACTGTATATAGCCATTACAATATACAGTGGGATCACAGTACAAATCTCATTCTCACTATTGGCCTTCATTTGCTCACTGTCATGATGCTGAACATCTCCCGGTGCTGGGAAGGAACATGTGAGTCAAAGTCAGCTCAAGCCCTTTGCTCTGTTTAAAGTTCATTTTTTCAGTTGTTCAGTTTTTATGCAGCTCTTTTGGGCTCAGCTACTTACCCCTTGCTGGGCTGGCTAACTCAAGAAGACATTCACACTCCTTTGATTAATTCAGGGATAAATATTTACACAAGCAGTTAATCCACTGAACTGATACAGGCATTTATCTAAAACTAACTCTCCAGTCCCTCTTGAGTTCAGTTTTCTTTCCAGCAGCTGTGGTCAGTCACTCCCTACGTTCTTTGTTCAGCTTCCTAACTACATCACCCTTGCCCACCACATCTCTTTTAGGGGTTTGCTGACCAAGAATCTTNCTTTTTTGGGGGTTTGCGGCCAAAGATTTTTTTTTTTTTTTTTTTTTAATAAATGGGTTTATTTATGAAAAGCAGATGTGGAAAAGAAAATGGAAGATGGACTAAATAAAGATAAAAAGAGCAGAAAAAGTGTATGTATTTATGTGCACAGAAGTGTAGAGGAAGTCAAATGAATAAGTTGCAGCCATCATAACATGCACTTTGTAGCACTATACAGATGTAGGTGTCAGTCTGGAGTAGTGGTGTATGTGATCTCAAAGGTAAAGAAGCAAAAGGGAAGTGTATGCTTTGTTTTACGTATTTTGAGTCATTGTGACAATCCATTCATAGCAGTCTTTCCTTAGCTTCTGTGTTGAAAAGCCTGAAAGACTACAAAGCAGCATTGTGACGTTCCCCACCTTTAAAGAAAATGTAATTGTAGAACAAGTTGGAAAACAGAAAGCAAGTTGTTAAAATTACTTCCTGTGGTGTACTGCAGTGTTCATCATCTCATCATTTTGAACAGTACCAAAGGATTTTGTTAGTGTACATAAATAGTTTTATGGTAGGAAACAGGCCCAAACTCATGATTTGGGGCATGTGATAATCATTCAAAATAAGCTGCGTATCTGTCATGTCTGTCCAATGCATCAGTAAAATCATATCCTCAGCATAATACTTTGTATGTATTTGTAAGATCTGTTCTCATGCTAAGCTTGAAACCTGTTGCCAGCACTTTAAATGACAAGCTTTCCATTTACTAGGAGAGCCTCGTTCAGTTTTGTTGCCAAATAAGTGAGGTGTCATCAGTCACATCTTATTTGACTGTATACAGCAGTTCCATGAAGATTTCATTAGGCACTCTTATAATTCACCAGGTAATTTAAGGACTGAAAATCCTTGTTGTGTAAGTCCTAAAAATAGACATTGCTACTTCTGTCCAACAGTTTAATTTATAAATGTAGATCAAGATTCTTATTAATCTTCTATGCCATGTAAAGCAAACATCTAGAAAAATTGTTCATGAAAATTATGCCATGAGGAAGTTAAAATAGTGGATCAAACTATTTCCATTTCTTAGAAGATTGAGTTACTTCTTAGAAAGGTTACATTTGGTTTTTCTTTCATGTTGGTAGTATTGAGAAAATATGAAGCAAAGAAAATTTTTATTGCATATAACTTCATGTCCAATTTTTCATATTTTCTTCTGAGTTGAATGATTTAGGACCTCTTCAACACTAATTATATACAAGCTATTCAAGTTGGGTTTTTTTTTTTTTCTTTCTAGATTACAGAAAGAAGGTTAAATGAGGAGAAAAGGAAGTTGTGATTTTCTCAGATTTATGACTTTCTGCTTTTCATTTAACACTATGCAGTTTTCTTTTCCATTTGAGTCTTTTCCTGTTCATGCATATTTTTACGGACAAGTTTTCCACTTGGTGATGTTGCCTTAAAAAAAGGGGCAATTAAGACTTTGAAAGTATACTGGCTATACTCAGTGACCATATTTCAGTGTTTTATAGCTTTAAATATTTTCCTTTACATTTTTAAGCATTTTTTATATGTGGCTTATAAGTTAAAAAGAAGACATGGGAATTATTTGTCAGATTTTATGCTAGAAGACAGTATTGCTGAGTTCAGACCTTGCTTCATAAATTATTTGGAATAGTAGTGGCCTGCATATTCATTCATATGGTTTAAAGTGTTCTGGATAGCTCAGTATAAAACTGACAAGAAGAACTGTTCACAGGTACCAAGATACTGAAAAGGAAGTGAAAGGAAAGATGGAAGTAAAGACAAACTAATGCATATTAAGAAAAAAAATTAGTCTTAAGCCTGTATGTATGAAAACATGGTCTTTGCTGCCACACAGGAAAGAGATCAGAGAATGATGAGGAGCAGTTCTCCAAAATTCTCAGAATTGTTAGGTTTGGAAGGCACCTCTGGAAACCATCCAGTCCAATCCCCCTGCAAAAGCAGGTTCAGAGAAACACGTCCCCGTGGGGTTTAAATGTCTCCAGAGGGACTCCATGCCCTCCCTGGGCAGCCTGTTCCAGTGCTCTGACACCCTCACTGTAAAGTTCTTCCTCATGTTGAGGTGGAATTTCTTGTGTTTTGGTTTATGGCCATTGATCCTTGTCCAGTTGTTGAACACCACTGAAAAGAGTCTGGTATCATCCCCTTGAAACCTACCCTTGAAGTATTTATATTCATTGATGAGATTCCTTCTTAGTCTTCTCCAGACTAAACAGGTCTGGCTTTTGATGTCTCTCCTCATAAGAGAGATGCTCCAGATCCCAAATCACCTCTGTGTCATCCACTGGACCCTCTGCAGTAGCTCCTTGTCTTTCTTGGGGCCCAGAACTGTACACAGCACTCCAGATGTGGCCTCGCTAGAACTGAGTAGAGGGGCAGGATCACCTCCCTCAGCCTGCTGGCAATGCTCCTCCCAGTTTACCCCAGGATACCATTGGCCCTCATGATCAGCTGAGTAAACTGAATGTTAGGACTGACTAGGAAAGAACAGAAAACCACAGAAAAATCTTGATGTTGGTCCTCTGTTAACCCATGGTACTATAGTCCTTTTGACAAACCAGTTCTGTCTGAAAGACTGTAGTAGAACAAAAGTAAGGTGTGCAGTGGACTATAAGATATCAAATAGATGTAAATGGCTTCTGCCTGAGGAGTTGCTAAATTCACTAGATGTTCTCAGTTGGTCAGTGCAATTGCTGACAGAGGTCTGGGGAGGCATAAATGACTTTGAATAGATGAAGAGGGTTTTGTATTTGAGTTAGAATAACCCCTCTGCAATCTTCATAAAGAGAGAAATATGGACTGTTGTAGGCAACTACGCTCTGGAGTTAGTTGCCATCACACCTTATGGATCCAAGTAGATGCAGGTAAGAAGGAATACCCAAATTCAGAGGGTAAGTACTTTGCTGACTATTAAAGTTGACAGTGGAGATGCAGCCAGCCTTTAGCTCAGGGCATCCCTACATCCCTTGTCAGTCAAGGCCAGGAATGGGCAGTGGGGAAAATTTACTTGCTGTCTCCTCTGTGTCTTCATCTTGGAAGAAATGTTTTCCATGTGGGCTGCATTTTAGAAGAAAATTAGCATCTTCCAGCATTTCTGCCATCCCATCCCTATAATAGCATTTTAGTTGCCTGTGGACTCCTCAGAAGTTTCAAGAACTAAGAACCTAAAACTGTGTAAACACACGTTCAAAATTTATTTTTCATCTATGACATGCATACACCCTCTCCACTTTTAGAGTTTTTCCCTGCTCTAAGGATTAAAGGGCAGGAGTTTATTTTGAGATGTATGAGTAAGCTGAATAGTCTATTCTGAAACATAAAATCACATACTTATTAGTACGTAAAAATTATTATAGGTATTGATGTTCTCCTGAAAGCAAGGATTTTCTAAGATGTACATAAATCATAAAATAACGAAAGACATGAATAAAATTCAAGTTACATTTGGGGAAAAATGCAGCAGAAGCTGATTTGGTTTTATCCCATTATTTGTTCTGATGACTTGCATTAATGTGTATTTGTAAAGATGCAGCACACACACATGTAAGTATATTTGTCCTCACAGTTATATCTCTCACTTTAAAAGGGAAAAATAAATATTCCTGGGCTTTGCATTTTGCATTTGATGTTTCTGATTTTTTAACTGTCTTGTTTTGATTACTGCTGTATTTAAGAGCTGCTGATTCACAGACAACTGACAAGACTTGTTTTTCCTGGAAGTCATCTGTGGCTCTCTTCAGAACAGCTTGTGCTAATTAGACTTTGAAGTGTTGGCTTGGAGGAAAACTTTTTTCTTAAGAGCACTTGCTTCTTAAAAAAAGCATATGGTCTGCTAAAAAAATCATTTTTTAGATTAGTAATCAAGTGCGGTTAAATAATGGGGTTTTTTATGCTGGCAAGAGATTGATTTCCCAGTTAGTTTTAAATATTTTTAAAGTACTTTTTACTGTAAAGTATTTATTTGTGAATCAAAAGCCAGATTTACTTGGGTTGTAGTGGTTTGTGAGTGATACTGATAATTCAAATGAAGATCACACTATTGGAAGTTCTGAATAAACATAGCTAATACCATGACAAAAAAACTTTAATGTGTTGTGAAACCAAGGAAGTTCAGAGGAAAAGAGATTTAAGAAGGATAAGTAAGTAATTTGGGTGATTAGACTTTTAGAATATTAACTCTAATTTTACAGCAGCTCACTATAAAAGGAAAAGTAAGAACCACTTTCTAACCTTTTGGAATATCTTATTACAGTAATACCTACATGTTTTATGGTCACTGTAAGGAAGACCAATGTTTGTACGTTTGACTGCATACTCTTAATGTGATTCTTTTTGGTTTTTTTTTTTTTTTACTGTGGAGTTTTTGTTCCTGGAGGCAATGGTGACATACAGGCAACTGGCCATGAAAGAGTAGGTAAAGCTAACAGACTTGTTCAGATAGTTTAGCTGGTAAGGTGCTAAGTGAAACACCCCTGTCATCTGAACTAGCACTTTTCAACAGGAAGGGTGCAGATGTGTGCCTGCTTTGAAAGAATAAGAAGGTTGGCAATTTGATGAGGATGTTCATTAGCAAACAAAAACATTTATCTTAGTTTGTAGAATGAAATGCCCGTCTCTATGGGTAGCACTAACAACAGGAGTGATAAACTACTGCTATGACTTGGGGAAAAGTTCTATTTTTCTGAAGCAGCATGCATTTCATTTATATATTTACATGTTTGATAAGAAAATGTAGTCCCTTATGTGGATCTTCTGAGGCATAAAGCTAAAGCTTTACTCTTTTAATTGATGTGGCATGTATTTTATTCTGAATTAACTTGTGAAAAAGTTATCCACAGAGGGAATTAATTTGAATATATTAGATTTGGCGTGTATTCAATCAATATTTTTTTTTTTTTGTTTCAAAACATAGGTTTTATAGATAAATAATTGGTTCCTTCCTTATATTTTCAGCGAGATGAAGTTAACTGATTTCTAGCCAACACTGTTCAGATACTAAGTGTTTTAATTTGAAACAGTGTGTTGAGGCTATGGGGCTCACTAGAAATATCTTAATCATAACAAGGGAGCAATTGTTCATTGATATTTTTGGTTTAGGGGTTGTTTTTTTTCTTTTTTTTTTTTTTTTTAATGTGGATTTAACCTTGGAGCAGTTCCAGCTGTGTTAATAAACTACAGGAAGCTGCAGTGAACATAAATATATTCAAAGAAGAAATTCTGTCTCTTACCTAATGCACAGACAACTAAGCAGGAGCAGCTGCATACTGAAGTCAGCTTCTTCTTCACTACATGTGAAATTCATAATCAAATACAAGGCATGAAACTAGTTCACAGCTAGTAGTTGGCTGATTTACACCCCGTAGTTGCTGTTGAATGTGGCTGGCACATACGAGGTTGACTTCATTTATTAGGGGAAAAGTCATAAAGCATTAGTCACTTTTGATGCTTTCAGACATTTCTAGAATCAGTAATCTAATTTAATCTCAACGAAATTTAAATCTTGTGTTTTGTCTGCCAAATTTATAAAGTTCAAATGTAATCCATTTTCTTCAAAAAATTCCAAGTAAGAAATAATTTTTGGTGATATATGAGGATATATATGAGCATTACATGAGTATTATATGATCAATATATGAGTATTATTGAAAATTTCTAATACTGCTGACTGCCTCTTTTGCAGAACAGGTATAAAACTTGAAACATTCATAATTCTTTGGAAGTAAGCAGTGGTTGGGGGGCAATCAGAATGGTGGACTGCAACTGGTAGTACTGATGTTGTTGTATGGAAAACCTGGCATTTTAGAGCTCAGAAGAAGGTTGGAAACTACTTTTCCCTTCAGAAAACTAGAGATTATCATACAGTTTTCTGTTAGTACTAAGTATCATCAGGAAGAGGGAAGTTTGGGAATTCTCTCCCTGTAGAATCCTGGCAAGTAAGTTTTATCTAACTGAGAATGGCCATCAACACTGTCGTGACTGAGCTCCAGATGGCAACTAAGCAGTGCACAGCTGCTTGCTTTCTCCCCACGCAGTGTAATGGGAGCAGAGAATTGCAAGAGTAAGAGTGAGAAAAGCAATGGGTTCAGATAAAAATAGTTTCCTAATTGAAATAAAAATAACAGTAATGATGATATAATAATGAAAAGCTAAATAACAGAGATAAGTAAAAGCTGAGAAAGACAAATGATGCTGCTGAAAACAATTGCTCACCAGCAGCCAGCCAAAGCCTGGCCAGTCCCTGGGCATCAGCCCCGTGGCAACCAGCTCCTTAGAGTGTTTGCTGAGCAGAGCGCTGCGTGGTGTGGAACATCCTGCCCAGCTGGGGTCACCTGTGCTGGCTGTGCCCTCCCCGTGGCTTGCGCAGCCGCAGCTGTCCTGGTGTTGGGGTGGCGTGAGGAAGGGGAAAAGCCTGGAATCTGTGTAACCACTGCTGGGCAACAAGTAGCGCCTCCCTGTGTTGTCCCACTCTGTTTTCACACAAACCCAAAACGAAGTTCCTTGCCAGCTGCTGTGAAGGCAATTAACTCTAGCACAGCCAAAACCAGCACAGCAAGAAAGGTATTTTGGAATGTTTTGCTGTATAGTAAAGGATTGCTCCCAGCATTTCAAAATGCAGTACTGGGTTTTGTCTATGGCAAGAGTGATTTTTCTATTTCGTTGGAGCACTTCTTAAGTTCACTGATTATGGCTGAATTCAGGACCCTAATGTTCATTTCTGGTATTGTTACCAGGTGTACTATATCAAGCTCCAGCATTAGAGTCTATCTTTTTCAGTTGAGTCATCAAATCTTAAAAGAAGATGCATACAGTTGTGGAATGGCAAGGCCCAAAATGATTTTAGAAATATTCTTGTTTTTATTTCAGCCATTGGAGCATCACATTTTTGAAATAAAACATTACATTTCAGAGCATTTCTTCTCTTATTCAAGTTCATGTAGCTGATACGTACATTTAGCATAAGGTCTCATTTGAAGGATTACACTTTTTTTTTCCTTGTCCAGGTTTTGTTTTTTTTTTTTTTTTTTTTTCTTTTTTTGGTATCCCAGATGGCTTTTTATTCATATTTATTTTGTCATTGTTTTGTTCAGTCCTGGACAACATTTTTTTTGTCAAAAGGTCTTTTGTGTCCAAAAGTTTTCAGCCAGTTCTTTTGAGCGCAACACTGCCAGAATAGTGATGGGGTTACTACTTTTGGGTGAGGTGTTGTGCTCACAGACTGGCAAATACTTAGACTGTAAGAATGACTTCTCTTATTAACTTGGAATGATAATTATGACAAAATTTCAAATATTATTTCAAATATTCAAATCTCAAACATTTCAAATTTGACCTTTACATGGAAACATGCTGAACTGGAGGGCAATATTCCACTGAAAGGAAGTTCCTGGGAAGAAGGCCAAACACTTGAAACAGTGTTTTGGTTGCTTACTCCAAATTTTCAAACGACGTGACAATTGTCCCTGCTAAATGTGTTTGTGGTCTGAAACCCAAATTAAGCTGTGCGTAGCTCAAGCTTTTACAGTTACAAACACTCTACTTTTAAAAGCTGAACTTGAACTCAAAGCCCTACCACTGAGGCTTCATTGGGTTTTTTAGAAAGTAAGGTATTATGTAGTAGAGCCATTATAGCCTCTGCAATAAATATGTTTTGACAGACTGCAGTCTCCTTCTGGGACATCTGACTCTTCTAAACATCTTTGAAACCACTAATATGCTGAGCTCTTTATCAGTGCTTAGCAGTGATAAATGTAGAGACACAGCTCTGTGCTTTGCACTCAGTTCTTCGAAGTCTGGCAGAGAAGCACCTGTTCAAACTTGTGCCCTGTTGTTGCAGACACCTATTTCCATTTACAGCAGCACTGACATCCATACATGTGTTCTCACTAAGGTACTGAGCAATGCTTTTAAGGAATGCATTTCCTGTGCATTGCAGTCCATGTAATCATTGCTGTGAGGTAATGCTACCACTGGTTGCAAAGCAAGCAAGTAAACCTTTGTCAGATATCTCTTTAGGTATTAGGATGGCTCTGACCACAACAAGGTTTCAGTCTTGTTTGGATCTAATTGTGCCGTAATATGTAAAGTTAATAATAACTGAAAATAATTGAATGTGGTGGTTGTGTTTCCTAGGTATAGCATACCTGAGTGGAATGTGCAGTGAAAAACGAAAATGCATCATTGCAGAGGACAATGGTCTGAATCTCGCTTTTACAATTGCCCATGAAATGGGTCACAAGTAAGTATGTGAATGTTAAATCCTAGCATTCATTTGCACGTGATACTGGTACAGTTTGACTAATCTGATGGTGTGCTTCAATTTTTTCTTTTTTTTCTATAAGGAAAGGATTTAAATGAAATGAAAAATTTGGGAAATAATGTTTCTGTTAATAGTAATAATAATAGCATATATCTTTATATAGTATGTAGCTTAAGAAAATGTTTACAGCTTGAAGTAATACAAAAATCTTTATAACTGCAAAATAAATAGATTAACTGGAAAGACTGCCATTGTCTAGAGGAAAAACAGGTGCCCCAAGCTGTTTTTTCTTTTCTGTCTATGGTATTGTGTAACAGATCCAACTCTAACAATTGTTGCCAACAAACATTTTAATGAGATCATAGGCTGGAAGAATCCTTATTTAATTTGGCTTTCTCAGGATAGATCCCATTAAAGTGTAGATAAGTCATTGGTCATTGCAATATTAATACTGCTTTTCTTCTCAGAATAAGAGAAGGATGGCAAAATGAAGGTGAAAGTAACTGTCCTTCACAAATTGGGCTGCATGCTTTTACTCATTCAGTGTCAAATATTTTAACCCAAAGTGAAAAATTCTTATTTCGCAATAATAAAATTTGTTTAAAAAAGTTGATTTTCATTCTTGGCTTCACTACTTGTAAGGGAAAAGAAATAGAAAAGTTCTTACTTCTAACTGAAACAAAAGGGAGGTATGTATTTATCTGTCGTTTTTGTCTGCAGTGTCTGTGCCAGGTATCTGTGTATTTGTATTATAATGTCAGTTTCAGAGAGACAACAGAGAGGGATGTTCTGCTAAATGTGTGGTTAGGTATCTTAGGACAAACACTGAATTAAAAGTGACTTGGTTTAAATTTGGACAAAGATTTCTGAGAATGGAGATCCTAGCATCTAATGTTGAAACATGAAGTTAGTTGCAAGAAAAAAATGGAATTTAAAATATTTCTATTGTTTTGGTTTTTTTCCTGGATGAAAAATAAGCAAATATAAAGCAATCATATAAAGATAGACACAAGTATAAGTTACTGCATGAAATGAAATTGATCTTTCCTGGGTTTTTTTTGGTGGTTTTTTTTTTTTTTTTTTCATTTTCATAACTGCAGAAAACAACTCCTGGTTAATGTAAGCCAGCCTGCTTGCGTGATAGTTGTGATAAAGGAAGGACTTAAAAATAAGTATTATTTGTGTTTTGTAGCTACATACCATTCTATTTCTATTTTTCGCTGTAGTATTTGCTGGTATTAGAAGAGGGAATGGGTAGAGGAAGACTTATTTTCTGTTCCAAGTGTAAGGGGAAAGAAACAATCACTGAATATGATCTGCAGATAAGTTCACTGGCAGAGTAAATTAGAAAATTGCTTGAGACAGGTATGATAATAACAGATATAAGTACTGCTTTATGCCCAACACAGTAAAAATATTTTTAGAGAATAGAGACCTTGATGACAGCATAATCACTGTATTTGAAAAAAGATACATCTTGATCAACAGGAAGTGTAACATCTTATGCTCCCTGTAAAATGGCGATACATTAAATTCTTGCAAATTTATGGGTGGTGTGTTGGTTGTGCAGTAGCAAATTTGGGAATGTGGGTTAGTGATCTTAAAATGTTTATGTAGGTACACAGTTTTAAGGTTTTTGTCTTGCAGCAGACAATCAAACCTATCTTTGACATCCTAAGGTCTTGTAGATGCCCAGCAGCACGTGAAACAAGGGAGACAGAGAAGCTCACTGGTGCTGCTAGCAGTCCTTCCAAGACTGTGACACAGGCCAGGTTCTATAGCCTGTGTTACGTTTCTTTGTGAACTTGAAATACCTTCATGGCCTCGTATTGCTGCTGGACTTCAAAAGAGGAAGGATTTTGCAGGAACATAGAACTTAAATTGCTGATACCTAGATCCTGGGGGAAGAAAAATTACCAGGCTACATCTGAAATTTCAGAGCTTTCAAATCCTTTCATATTAATTCAAATAAACTTGGAAAAACAAATCATTATGGCATCCCAGCCATCATATTCTCACAGGAGAATGGTATTTGGATGTCCTTAGAGACATCCTCGCAATTCTCTGTGCGTAATGTAATAGATATTTTTAAAAAGTGGAAATAAAGAATAAATCAAATCTTGTGTCATTATAAAAGATAGGATGTTGATTGAGCCACTCATTTCTTCAAGAAATCTGAACTCATGAAGGCTAGTAACAAACCACATAGTAAACAGAAGGGCTACCACAAAAATGAAAGAATGGGGGGGTAGCCAGAGATAGATGAGCAGCTGCTGAAAAAAAGAACAAAAAGAAAAAAAAAAGAAAAAAAAAGAAAAAAAAAAATGAGCATCCTTCAGTGTAAAAGATGCAGAGGCAGAAAGGCATTCACCTTGATCCCTGCTTCATTATGGAGTCCGAGTCCTTAGCTATCACAACTGGAAATAGACTGGTCTTGCACCAATTTTAGAAACATTTGTTTTTTCTGACTGCTTTTTCTGACTGTCTCTGTTTGCCAGGCCTTGGCAATTGCAAAGAAGACACTAGAAGTAGCTGAACCTTTGTGAAGAGACAATATAAAAATATTTGAAGACAAACATTTGAATGTAGATCCTAGTGGAAAGGACTTCAGCAGATTCAAATGTATCTAGAGTATCTCTCACAGAGATTTGTCATGCTCATTCTTAACTGTCTCAGAAACAGAGATTAAATGCTCACCATACAGACCAGACATAAATTGTTCTTTCAAAACATCATCTTTTCTAGAAAATTTTCACTAACTCTTTTTGAATCTTGAAGTAAATTAGCTACTACCTTGTTTTTTGTGTGTTATATCTTTAACCATTCTAGTTGCTCTTGTGAAGAGTCTAGTTCAGCAGCATGGAAGCAAATGCTTTCTCAAAGACTGCTTCTCGAAGGATAAAGAAAAAAATAATATTTTTTTCCCTTCTGTACAACAAATATTATTCTTGCCCACAAGTTATCATATAAATAGATTCTAAACTTTCACAATATAGATGCTGTTGATTTTTGTTTTCTGAGAGCATAAACAAACAAAGACATTACCAGTTGTCATTGTGTTGATGAATATAAAGTTTTGATGCTTAACCACCCTTTCATTGAAGAAATTTTTCCTGATATCCAGCCTGAACTCCCCTGGCACATCTTGAGGTGATGTCCTCTTGTCCTGTTGTTAGTTGCCTGGCAGAAGAGACCCTGATATTGAATACTTCTGATACATGGATGTTTATTAAGCATTGTGTTGTTGGTTTTTCAGTTTTTCCAATTAAAACAGAAATATTCTCAGTGAAATACAATGGCAGACTAAACCTGACTTTACAATATGAAAAGTCTTTGTTCTAGCCCTGTGTGTCTGAATGCAGATGATATTTTAATTAAGTCAACAATTGATTTTTGAGCTCTGTCTGTGTAGTCAGTCATTAAAAACTGTATTAACTTGCATTAAATTTTTGTAGTTTAGTGGGTAAGTTCTTTAAAATTTGATAGTCTCTTGTTCTCCTGCATCCACTCCAAAGTAGACATCTGTGTTCCACAGTAATATACTTAGGCTACTTAAATTCACTTGGGGTCTTACTGGGCACATGGGTGTATCATTCCAAAATTCAATGGCCTGAAAATTGTACACCAAAATACACTTAAGATTACAGATGACAGAAAATAATGACGTCTGTTACATACTTTGCATTTCTGTTTACTCTTACTCAAAACTTATCTGGTAGTAAAAACCATGAAAAAGAAAATTAGTTTTGTTAGTCCAGTTCTAGTTCATGGAAAGATCTTTGTGCATCACAACACATCACTGCAATGCCAGGCAGACAAAAAGCATCACAAGCATTTTGCTGGTAGCAGTTCTGGTGAAGAAACACCTCAGGAAGAAATGAAGCACTGAGACGGGGAAGAAGCACTGCATCAGCATTTCAGTAACTTTAAAAGATATGGTGATTTTTTACTTGAAATTTATTTTAGTCAACTCTTTCTCTAGGAGGGTAGAAGGGTCACATTTCTGCCAGGCTGCACTGTTCCAGGATGGATTTGTGTTAGATTTTCCTTAGGATAACACTTGTAAACTAAACAGTTAGTAACTGGACAACATCCTACAGGATGCAAAGGCTTAATTGATAGTCTGATACATTTCAAAGAGCTGTGAAAAAGTTGGCAAAAGATCAATGTCAGTGCTTTTTGTAAATAAGAAAACTATTTTTTGTAGCTCTTCACTGAGTGCATAATAACTCAAGAATGTGTCATGGATGTCATATTTGCCAGAAGCAAATACTTTTCCTGTATTATATAATTTCTGTGAAAAACCTTCAGCAAGAGGCAATTTATATTTTCATGTTATGATGCTAAATACATCTGTCACAGGAAAAGCTTTAAATTATTTATATACTTCAGTCAAAGGACCATGGCATCTTTGTCTAGATCCAGCATCATGGAGTATGGTGGTAGAAGTATTGGAGGTATAGAGAAGAAAGCAGCTGTTCAGTAAAAGCTGCAAAGTCAGCATCCAGTATATGTTATTATCCTTATACTAATATGCATGTTTTATTTTTACCCAGTTAAGACTGAAAATGTAAGCTCAATTGCCAACATTGTGGAGAATGAGTAATGATTCACATAAGAGAAGTAATAATTGCATTAAGTTATTTTTAATTTTTCTGATAGTCTGATTATTAAGAAGAAGATTGAGATTTCCTCATTCAGTAGACTTTCCTTAGAAGAAAAATACTTTCCAAAAGAAATAATGTTTTATCTCTTACCATCATAGTTTTTCTGTAGCTGGGTCAATTGCCTTTCACTTTGGGCTAAATAATTAATTTACAAGTTGAAATATGTCTTATCCCATTTATTCAATGATCTGTGAAGCCCTCATATGTTTTAAAGGACATACAAAAAATCATACACCACTTAATAATTCACAAACTAAAATTTTTTAAAAAGCCACAAAAATTTTAAAAATTAAAAAAAACCCCAAACCTACATATAAAAGCTTATAAAACCCTGCAGCTAATTTGGTCTTTTTATATATTTTTGTCTATAAAGACAGCCCTGTGATATTTCACTTTGTAGAAAAAGTACAATAAAAGCACTAGAAAATAGTATAGCTTCTGTCTTCCTGTCTCAGTTAGTCACATAAGGGGTGTTATTTTCATTTATCAAATGCATCCTCATGATACTGCAAAATTTCAGATTAGAAAAATTCTTGTGAAAATCGTTGTACTATTAAATGCCTTATAAGCTTTTAAACCTTGTCATTTCTGTGTCCATAGTTTAATAATTTTGATCATTCTAGCACACTATTGCACAAAATGATGATGAAAAAGAAGGCAGTGGAAATAACAGATATGATTTGTTTCACAAAATGGAAAAAATATATAGGACAAAAGTTGTAGTGAATTTACAAATACTGTGTAGTAATCACTTTTACTAATATGACTTTTTATAGCTCAGATGGCACCACGATCCCCTTCCACATCACAGGTATAAACTGGCTGCTGCATTCAGGGATTCACTTTCTCCTTCACAAAGGGAAAGTTTTCTGGTACTTTTTGGTCTGTCCTGAGCTTCTACGAATAGTATTATACTTGATCTGCAGTTTATGCTCATTGTTCCTTTGTTCTGTATAATATGACTTGGAATAAATAGCTCTTTTAGTATTGGGGAATTTGTTTATTACAGTGAATATTCTAGTGCTTGTTCCTTGACCACTTGCTCTTGTGCTTTACTTAATCTGTCTCTTGCTTTCTAATCTGTCTCACTCTTAGTGACTGTAAAAATTTGAGCAGCAGTAGTTCTCTTTAATTTTTTTAATTCTATCATTTTTTGTTTACACATGAGCCTAAAGTAATTCTGCACATCTGTCTGAACTGATCTAATTAATTGCTCCTGTATTAAGTTTTTGATACTATTTGATCTTTGTCCCTTCTAAACCTGTTTCTGGTTTAATAGCATCATTCTTGTTCAGCTGCACTACTTGCATTTTAAGTGTAATAGGATGGTGACAACCATCATCTGCCATTTCCAAACCACCAATAAAATAATGAATAAATAATAAAAAGCTTTCACCTGTAAGCATGTGGGGTCACTGAGCAAATTCATGTTGTCATGAAAGTAGCCCATGTCAAAGAATTTTGATGGCCTACTTTGAGGAGAAATATAAAATAGCAATGCACACCTAATTCTTTCAAGAGGGTATGTGCATAACCTTATTTAGCTTATTTAAATATAGAATAATGACTGAGGATCCTCTGTTGAGGCTTACAAGAGCTTTGATTTTGTAATACTCCACTATAATAAGGTCAAGTTAAATTATAATAGTTGGTACTTGTTCAGTATGTTGACACTGGAATGCATTTTGAATGCAAGAATATAACCGATTCCCTAAAATGGCACGAGAGATGCTGTTGTGTTTGATTCCAGATGTACACATGTAATTGCAGTAGTTAATTGTAAAAGAATTGCTTTTTAACTGATATATTGAATGAATAGTTTTCTTCTACTTTCACTGTCCTGAGTTGTTAATTTGGATTTCCAAACATGGAGAATTTAATGATGTTTCTTTCTTTGTATTATTTCTACTTACTTATTAAAGATTTAGGAAAAATTATTCCAGCTTTATACATGATATCACTAAAAACATAAATGATCCTTTAAACAAGGTTTATAGGGTTTTTTAGATAAAATATTTTTTCAGTTGACTTGACTGATACTGCTAGTGGAGTTTATTGGACCAAGGCTCTTTGCCAAGATACTTTCCAGCTGAGATTATTAAAATACAGTTTAATTGCATAGTGTGAATTTAAATGTTGCTAATATTTTACTTAGGGAAGGCATTCTGTAGAATGCTTCCTACTTGTGTATTTTATCTGCTATATATAGCCCTTTACCAGAATGGGTTAGAGCATTTTTATGTAACACTGAATAAATAACCCTTCTGTTCTTAAAAATATAATTTATTTCTATATGTAGACCCTAAGTAAAGTACAGAACTGTCATCTTTGTTAATTGTGTTTTTTCAGGCTATTACAAAGTTATCCCATAATCCCAAACTCCTTTGTCTTCCTCCCACATGCACATGGTGTTGCTTTACTCTTGTTTGAGGTTGAGTGATCACAGCTGTGGGAGAGAGGAGAGGGGACAATGTGCTAAGTGCACAGGACGTGCTACCGGAAGAGACAGAACAGCACCTTACACAGACACAGTTTCTGTGGTACCTTTGTATAAGTGAAGGGATGTAGTCATGTGCTGCAAGGGAGGCTAGAAAATGTGGCCACCACTAGTGGTTGTGGCTAGTGGTTGTGGCCACCACTGCAAGCACTGAATATTGTTATATCCTTGATTGTTAATGGAGAAGTAGGTGTACATGGTGGCATTACTTACTCTATTGTTGAGTAAGTTGGTAGCAATGACTGTTCTGCTTCTTTTTTTCACCATACACATAATGAGAGGAATGAAATCAGATGTCAGTTCTGCTGCACATTGGCATCTCTGTTGTCTTGTAATTGATACTAGGTCAGATGAAAATTTGCAGCCACTACCATTCACAGAAGAGACCAAAAGCATTTCTGAGAATGTTTAAGAGCAGGTTCTGTTGCTTCCTTAGCTTACTTTTCAGATACTGTCTCGCGATTTAGTCAATTGATGTTTACATAGAACCTGTATTTGCCTTTTGAATAGGCATTTTTAAATGCCTGTAATTCTGGTAGGCAAAGGCTTCAGTTCTTGTCTTTACTGTCTTCTGGATTTTTTTCTGTGTACTTCATTTGGAGGTGGAAGAGAATTGATAAATGAATTCCATTGGATTAGTAGAGCTATTTTGAACTACAGTTCAATGTCAAAGCAGAATAGGAGAAGTGTTACAAAAGTATGGGCAGCTAAAGTATTGGATGATTATTAGAATTAGGTTTTTCATTAGTGCTTAAAGAGTTGATATACATGGCTGTTTTAAGTCCAGCAGTTTTTACTACTTCTAACATGAAAATACAATGTTTTTCTCAGAATTATTTTGCTAATAAACTTTACAAAATGCTTTTCTGGTAGTAGATTGGAAAAAGTGGGTACACTGATAATGTGACTGGTGTAATTATTATTTGAAACAGTCAAGATCATGAGTCAGCTCAGCACACATTTTTCTGAATGACTTTAGAGAAAGACTATTTTGTGAAGTCTAGCTTCAAGAATTGCTCTTCAGAGTGAGGGGAAATAATAATAATTAGAAATTTTAGCGGTTTCGTAATTTTTATTTTAAAAAATGTTTTAAACAACATATAAATGTGTTAATTCCACTCCGCATAAATGGGAGCCATCAAATGCATAATAAATTTTGTCAAGATTTTGTGTTGTAAATGTTTTAGTTTAAATACTACGGAGTATATGATACTGAAAAATGAGTACTTTTAAATGAGTACTTTTGCGCTAAGGAAGCATATAACTCAAAGAGCTATAAGCAAATTTTATTTCTTATGTACTCCACAAGGTGAAGTATCATTAGATTTTCTGTGTCGTCCACCATAGTTTCTATGGGTGTAAATAACTCTGGAGATAGAGACATCTTAAATTCTGCATGTGAATTTTTTACAAGAAAAATGGAAAGCAAGTGCAGAGGCACTTCTGTGTAGTTCTTTTGTCCCATTCAGGCAGGCCAGGAAAAGACAGAGGCTAAAATGAGGGTCAGACAGATTTGCTTGCTTCAGTTATACTGTTTTCAGATAGCAAAATATCCAATTTGTGCAGAAGCCACTGTTCCAGAGCTCCAGACTGTGGGGCATACACATCAGTGTAAGACACAGAGCACTTCTATAGGCAAGGTAAAGCCCTACATGACATTTCAATTCATTCCATTAGTAAACACAAAATAAAGCAAGTTGCAAATTTCTGTAAAATTTGGTCTAGTTATGAATGGATTTTGGGATGGGGTGGAGAATAAAAGTGTTGGGAGACAGGCCTTTTTTGCCATTTGCCACTGTGGTGTGGTGAAATAAAGAGAAGCATGACGTACTTCAGTGTTTCTACAGACACAGCAAACTTATTCTGTCTCTGCAGTCTGCAAGTGAAAGAATCAATACAAGGCATAGAGTTTTATTAATCCTGAAGCTTTGCTTTTCTGCAGGGCAGACTAGTGCTACAAAATTCCAGCACTACTTTACCCAGTACTCTGGAGAGTATCTCATACGCATTTATAAATCTTCAAAAACAGCTGAGTGTATTTATTTCTTGTAATGCGAGTCAAGCATGATCCACTTAGCTAATTTTGAAAATCTTATTTAAGCATATCTTATTCCTCTCTGTTTGCTAATTGTGAATGAGAGTGACAGTGAGTCTTCGGTTAAAATAGCAGCTTCAAGCAGATATTTAGTAGAATTTTTTATTGCAGTGCACTGAGTGTGAGAACTCACTGGGATGCATATGGATGCTACGTCTTTAAAATCAAAATCTATTTGATTTCTTCATCAGTGTTACTTTTAACAAGAGATTGAAAACACGTTTAGGTGGGTTCTGTTTTAGAGACAACAATTACACATGAAATGAATAATAATTTTACAGTTCTATAAAATTTCAATCAATCAGTTCCATATAAAATGAAGATAGAATCACTGCCAAAATACTCACTAATCTTAAAAAATAAATTTCCAGTATTTTTGTTGCCATTTACAAGAGAAGTAGTATTCATTAAACTTGCAGTAATTGTGTAGTTTTGAAAATTCAAAAAGGTTTACAAAATATGTTCTGAAGTGCATGATTAGAATGCAAATGAAACTATGATTAGAATGCAATATTTCTCATCAAATAAATGCAGCTCCACTTTCATCTTTAATTATGGAACTGGCCTCTACACATGGTTCCATGCACTTCTATGAAATACAGCATGGGAAAAATAATCAGAGTTCCTACATGCAATATATATGAGCTTTTTACAGCCCTTTGCCAGAGTTATAGCTTAAAAAGATTCTGAAAACAACCTGTTATTTTGTTTTTCTTTGTTTTATTTTTAATAACTTCAAATTCAGCATGGGGATAAACCACGACAATGACCACCCATCCTGTGCAGATGGTGTCCATATCATGTCTGGGGAGTGGATTAAAGGACAGAATCTTGGTGATGTTTCGTGGTCTCAGTGCAGCAGGGAAGATCTGGAAAGATTTCTCAGGTATTCAAGAAAATAACTCTTACTGTATGTCATTTACAAATAGTTGCAATTAATATACTGAAATAATAAATTTTCAATATCTTCTACTTCTGTGGGAGATCTGTTTTGCACAATCCATCAAAATATTTTAAATCACCACAATTTAATATTAGATTTATTAAAATCTGTTTTCAGCAATTACCTGGATTTTTGTATTTTCATGTCTTAAAGTATATGATTATACTTTTATATACTTATATACACATTCTATATATGTCACTATGTTTACAATGTATTAATACGATGTGTACTGAAATGTTTGGCTACCAAAACATTAATCCATTAATTAAGTTATGCTAAAATGTTGTCCAGCACTTCTCTGAAATGCTGATAAATTATCTTTCTGCAAATGCGCAACAGAACACTTTAACTTAAAACAAGTGGGCCACGTCAGTTTAAACATGAGCAGCAGCCCAATGCTGATGAATAAAAAAAAATTGTAATTGTCCACATATTTCAAATGTTGTACGTAAGTTTAAGTTGGCATGGCAGTCAGACTCTTGGATTGCTCAGGATATGAATCTCTGCGTATTACCAGGTCAAAGGCCAGTAACTGTCTGGTACAGACGAATCCTCAGAGCCTCAATTCTGTGATTATTCCCTCTAAGCTCCCAGGAATGACATACACTGCAGATGAGCAGTGTCAGATCCTTTTTGGACCAACTGCTTCCTTTTGCCAAGAAATGCAGGTAAGGCTGTGTCTGTACTTCAGAAAATGTATCTACCATCCAATTTTTTTTGTGTAAGAATAGCTTTTGTACATGTGTTTGATAGAGAATGTAGCACCTTTGAAGTAGGAATTTTACACTTGCTTTCCAAAAATTAATATGTACATTTTCATTTGTTTATCTTGTGAGTCTTGTTTTGTGTCTCTAGATATCCTGAAATATGTTTTATTGATACTTTCTTTGCACTTTAGAAACAAAAGATGGCATAATGTTAAGACACCTTGTTGCAGCAAGTGGAATATTTGCAATTTATTACTTGGGTTCCATTTTATTATGGTTTGGGTACTGACTGGCCGTTTCTGACCTCCGGAAGATTATGCTGTGCCTGTGCACACTGTGAGGAGTAATAGTGGTGTTAGCTGGGCTCTCTGCACCTCCCAGGAGGCCCCTGTGAGCCCAGGCAGAGCTGTACAGTGCCATGACAAGAGGCATTACAGCTCTTCAGTCAGTTTGCTGACGTTGCTTCATGCCACTGTGAAGCAGTGTCATTATATATTAACCGTAAAAAGACAGGTTAGCAAAATTGAACGGGTCTTCCTAATTTTATGAACTAATACTAGTAGACATCTGATTGAAGGAGCAGTTTAAGAACTGTTTTTACAGGGAAAAGTCAACCTTTTTTAACATCAGCAGGTGAGACTAATCATATTGGATGCCCTTAAGACAATAACCAAGACAAGATGGGAAGATGATATACAAATATATAAAGAGCATGGAGTGTGGATTGATAGAGCAGGGACTAGTGGGTCTGTGAAATAAAATTCCATCAGAATCAGTGGGCAGATAGCCTGAAAAGGTTAGGAATACTAACTAGGGAAACATAATTCCTTTCTCCTTTAGTTCTTCAGTTCTCTTTCTGTTTTCAGTTTGGAAAAAGTACTATTTCTTCAGAAACTTTCACTGAGACTAATCTTTATCTAAAAGACTCTCAAAAGAAACATTACTCTACATGTATGTCTAAGGCATGCTGAGACTGGTAGAGTTGAGGAGAAAAAAAAAGCCATAGTTTCTAGATTTTGTTTTAGCTGTCTTATCAAAAACACTTTCACTCTGGACACGAGCAGTAAAACTCCATGTTGCAATTCTGCAAGTGTTCTTCATTACTTGCAAAGGCTTTTTTCATGAATGTCAACCTGTTTCTTGCTTTTTAGTACATTGTTTTCAATTGAAGGATGTGATTTCTGTTTTCCGTTCTCTAGAAGCGTATTTTGAGCAAGAAAATGGTAGTGTTTAGTATTTCTTGTAGATCTTCTTTAATGATTAAAGATTCTCGAAAGTAATTTAGAAAGAGATAAACATTTTGCTGAGACAAGACTTGCTGTTGCATAATACCTTTGTATGCATAATACCTTTACATTTGTCTGGATAAATCCCTTTCTTATTACCTTTGTGTTTTGTTCTACTTCAGATATTTCAGTTCAGATAGTCACATTGTCCTGTACTTGTTGTTTTTTTCATAGAGGCAGTGAATATTTTCTTTTGACTTCCTGACTCTGAAGTTTCTTTGGTTTACATTATTATTTTAGAAATATTAGGAAATTAAATTGAGTGAATATTATCCAGGTAGTGTTCAACTGTTTGCACAGAGATTACTTAGGTTCTAAGTGCTCATAGCTAATTGTCCATTTCTAGTCATCTTCAGTTGTATTCCCCTCTTCTGACATTCTTTGTGTAAGAGGACACCTTTCAGCTAAATGACTTATTTTAAGCTAAATAAATTATTCTGCTTTTTCCTGCTTACTGGATCATTGCTGTATATTTATATTAAATATTTATATTTACAGTAAAATTGTCAGAAATTTCCAATTAAATATTGGTATCAATATACCATTTTAATTTAAATCCAAGAATGTGGGTTTGCTGTGAAGAAAGAATATAGTAATGATGCAAGACAATAAAAAAGGCCTGTGTTCATTTCAGCTATTCTTTTTCCTGACAAACTGCAATATAATTTTAGTTCTTGTCATAAAACTAAATGTGTTACTTGATAACCTTATGGTTTTAACAGTTAGAAAAAGAGAGCCCAATAGCAGTTTCTGAGAAGAGAGCAATGAGAAGAATCGTCTGCAGTTTTTCCAAAATCCTCTGAAAAACTGGCAACCCTGAACTGGAAATTGTATAATGAGATGTTGAACCAACACATTATTGCAATGCATTTTAAAAACCTTTAGATCTATTAGAAATGACATATAGGTGAATAAACAACACTAAGGACAAAATGGAGAAAATTGAGAAAATGTGGTTCAAAAGTTTCCTTGCCGACCTCTGTCACCTTGTTGGTTTTCTTCTGTGTTCTTTTATTTGGAAGCAAAATTTACACTCTTGCTTCCTCGCAATAAAAAAAAAAATCCAAGAAACTTGATCCTCAGTTTCTAGACCTGACGAGCTACTTACAGCAAGCTTAGGCACTTTATTCAGATCACCTTCTTTTATTTGCTGTTATGGGTCTTAAATTTATCTCATTCTCTGGAGAAGTTTCCTGCTAGTCCAATTAGATATGGAATTTCTAAATAATAGAAATAACGTTTCTTCGGTGAAGGGGAAACTCAGAGCAATGGATAGAACATAGCTCAGAGGATAAGAAAGTCATCCTTCTCCTACATGTTTTTTTCTTGTGTATGAAGAAAAAGGGGAAAAAATGTTACCATTTGAATTGGGCTAGAGCTAAACCATTTAAACTTCCCAGAAATCCTCCATGAGTTCTAGCACATGGACTGTGCAACACCAACATCATCTAACTGTGAAGCACTGTTCTTCAGTATCTCAATTTTATCATCTTCTTCAGAAATAAAAAAAGATGTTAGACAAAAATAACAAATATGTTGAATCTAATCTTGCAAATAATTGCATTTTACTTAATATAAAGATGACTCAAATTTCTCTCTGTTCCATTGTGCAAATTATTTTAGCTGCCATTGGAGAAATCAACATTTAGAAGACCTTTCTAAATTGAATGCAGTATTTCATTAGTTGTTGTATTAATTTATTACAATAATTATTTAATTATGCATAGGTGACCACTGAATATTCTGTGATATCCAGACTACTTCCTTTAATCTCTGTATAGTGTCTCCTACTCTGCCAGTAACTGGCAGTTTATTATGGTTATAGTTGTTGTCTGCAAGCCAGGAAATGAGAGAAACACACTCCTCGAAGGTTCATTTAAATGTCAGTATATCCAACAATTTATAGCCCAGGATTTTTGGACATGTTCTACTTGCTGAACAGTTCATGCACTTCAGTATAACTGTGTAAAAGATAAATTATGAACTATGTCACAGTCTTGCATTGAGACTGGAAGATTATTTAATGAGCAGAGTTCCATACAGTCTTCTACATTAAGCAACTGTATTTCATATATAACAGCTATTAAACTAAGAAAACAGTGGAGTAATGATGAAAAATAATCTTCTTAATTCTACAGGTATCATTGGTACAGTCAACAGTGCATTTGTGCTGAGATGTCATTTTCTACAATTGTTAGTACTGAGGAGCACTTTCAGACTGCTCTGTACAGTTACATTACATGGCAACCTCTGAGAAATACTACTGATGCTAATGATGTTCCCTTGCTATCAAGAATTCCTCATTATAATTTAATTTATTGAATGAATGAAGCAAAGAACTGAAGGAACCACTGAGATCCTACTTCTGTATTTTCCTAAGTGAGATCCTTCCACTCCCCTTTCATAAATGGTGTCCAGACTTTATTTTTTCCTTCTCACCTTTATTTCAAAGACTTTTTTTTTTTTATATCCAAAGCAAAATTTTTAGACCCCAGAAAAGTGTAAGTGGATCTCCAGGTTCAAGATTTATACCATGTCTCCATGCTTGCCTTGTAAGGGAGCCAAGTTTGCTTTCATGCCCATGATGTCTCATGCAAGAGTCAGTTAGATCCTAACATTGTTTCACATAACAGATAGTGAGATCATGGCCCAGAAGTTGGTGATTAAATGGGATTGTAAAACTTGACAATTTAATGCAATTGTTGAGCTATTAAGTATTGGCTTTTAAGATTAAAGTCCAGGATGTGAATGCTATCTGGTCAGTTCCACTAAAACAGTTCTTGTCATAACACAGCTGTGATCTCTGCAAAGAAGTAGGAGACTGGTTATATTTCATGGTGACTTTTAAGGCATTTCAGGGAGAGATCACAATGAAAAGGACAAAAGTAATGGACATAGTACAGTCCTGGTGAACTACATGTCCTCATCTCAACCACCACATTTTAAACTATATTGACTTTGCACAAATATTGTTCTAAAATTCCCTTTTTGTCTCTGGTCATTCCTCTCAACTGAACTTTCTTTCCATATGCTTGTATAACTGGAAATGCATCCTTCTAATTCACAGAGACCTGCCTCACTATTTTAATTAAAAAACCCCAAACAGGCACAAAACCCCCACAAAACTCCAAAGCTGGAATGACCTCAGCTACTTCTATAGTACATTGTGACTTTCATGTTTTATTTTACAAGCTTTTGCTGCTGAAAGCTCATGACTAATGCATTCTTTTAAAAAAAAGTTCTTTGTGTGTGCTTGGCAATGTTTTGTTTTCCAGTGTCCATGCAGAGAAATACTTTACAGATTGTGAATAGTGTAATATCACAATTGTAAGTTTTTAATCTCCAAAATCTATTCCTTCCCTTGGCTCACCTCAGAAGCTGTAATGGTTGTTGAACTGTACTTAACACAGAGAACCAGTAAACCTTTGTGAATGTTAGCTTAGCTATCCTGATTTTGACTAAGGAAAGTTTCTTACCAGAGGAGTAAAGTCCTGGTGTAGAAGTCTGTGTCCTGATTTTGGAGTGACTCCAACATTCACACTGGCCTCCAGATTTCTGTTTGTTTTCAAATCAGTCTGGATCTGCTTCATTGCAGGTTGCTAATGAAAAACCCACATGGTGTGTCATGGTCTTTCCCTGGCCTTATACAGAAATCCTTAAATGCCAAAACTTAGATGCTGACAGTAATCTCTGCATCTGCTACCTCTGCAACAGAAGTACAGTCTGAACAGTAACTAAAGAGTCTATTTGTGATTTGACTGAAATGAAAAGCCAGAAAAAAACCTACAAGGAAACCACAAATTTTAGTAATTCCATACATAGTTTTTTGTGGGTTTGGAGAATATTAAAGTCTACTAATATTGAATTCTTATTTTAACAATTGGTGAAGTGAGTGTTTTCAGAATACAGTTCAGTTACAGCTCAAAGGGGTTTCTATCTGGGGGTTAGGCTCATGGTTTGTGGGGAGGTGATATACAAGTATTTGTAGAAACTTGAAGATGTCTACAATGCAGATTAGCAAGCAAAGTGTCTTGATTTGATCTACTTGATTTAGTTTACATGGTTCAAGTACATCTCTATGTTTAGGTACCTAAAATACCCCAAACCCTGTAAATCTGACTTAATGCCTTTCCATATTTAGAAGAATTGTTCCTAGATGTGTAAAGAGCTGTTTGTTGTAAGCCATTCTGCAGTCATATGCAATTAAGCACATGAAATTAAGCATAAGATCAAAGTGTTTATGGGAAAAAAAGAGAGAAGGACAATGTGCTTAAAAATCTGATGACACAAGAAAAAATTTGACACTATTTTTTGAAAACTTGGATAAATCTGGATGGCTTTTCCACCATTGTAGTCACTCAGAAATGAAGGTTTAAAGATATTCCAAAAAATATTAATTAAGAACAGTATATTAACATATATATTTTGTGGAGTAGTTCCAGCAGTATGTCCCTCATTTTGTACTTGGTATGGAAGGACTTTGTCATGAACTTCTGATACTCTATCTCATCTACTGCTCTCACCATCCTCATTGCTTGGAAAAACAATGAACAAGAACAGAAATTACAGTTTGTTACTTGAAAATACTAAGATTACACAGGATCAGGATAGAACTTCTTTTGCTGTTTTTTGGAGACATGTGTAAGCTGGTCTTTGTGCTGTTAGCTCAGCTTCAGCAAAAAAACTATTACGGGATGAATCAGGAGTGAGTTTGACTGCTGCCATCCTGTCTCTTGTTTCCGTATGATGCTTCAGACCTCTACAATCCTTAATTGTTTTGGATAACTGATGTTACAGACATTTTTATGTGCAAGACTCCCCCTGGAACTGCCCTGTTTCTTGGTTCAGACACAATCTTTTGCTGAATTATGTTTTGTCTGCTTTTAGTCTTTTTTCAAGGTAGCATAAGATTTATGACACGTTTTTCATGTGTAGTGTATAAGGCACAGAGACTCATACTGGGTGTACCAATGTAACAAATCATTTCACTCAGAAAAAGCAGGTCTTCTGGCAGCCCTGGTTTGAAAAACCCAGCTGTTCTTTATCTTTTATCCTCCTTGCAACGCATTCCCCTCTCCTGATCATTTTTGTCCCTCTTTGGGTGATAAACTTCTTGAGGAGGATCACTGTGCCCATGCAGTAATATTCAGGCCACAGTTCAGCCCCATGTGACCTCTCTTCACTTCCACTTGGTTTATTGTTAAAGGGGGAACAGACAGCAAGGAGAATGAAGTCATGACTGAAAGCCACGGGAGAAGAACTTTTTAGAGAAAAACAGGGAAATCTGCCAAGGAAATTTGGGGAAATGTGAGCCAGCATCCTGCGAGGTTGTGCTTTCTTTTGAGTAACGTAAAAACTCTTTTGTTCTGGTACTTCTGAGGGATCGAATGAGCAGCTTTTCTTTCCATCACTAAAATTCACTGCTGACTTGCACCCCTGTCATCTCCTGTCTCTTCTTTCCAGCAAAAATTCTTCATTTGTCAGGTTACTTTGTGTCTTCTTTGTGGAGATCAGGTTCGATGGCTTTTGGAATTTTTTTTCCTAGAGTAATAAATGAATTCTAGAGGAGCTATGGATCATTGGAAGAGCGTGATAGCAGCAGTCATTGGGACACAAATAGGAGGGATCTAGAAGTCCTAGGGAACTATTAGTAAAAGTCTGAGGAGACTCTGCCCACTTGGAGTTTTTTGCATGTTTAATGTGTCTTTAAACATATTTCAGTACCATCAAACTAGTAAATTTAGACAACGTTAGTGGACTGCATGCAGAAAGTAATTTTGCAGAAGATAGATTTTGTGCTTACTTTTTGTTTGGTTTTCAGCATGTCATTTGCACTGGGTTGTGGTGTAAGGTGGAAAGTGAGAAGGAATGCAAAACTAAACTGGATCCACCAATGGATGGAACAGATTGTGACACTGGAAAGGTATGCCTCTGGTGGAAAAGCACTATCAACTATACTGAACATCTATCTAATAGTTAAGCAAACAAACTGAATAGGTCTTTGCACTTCTTTTAAGTTCCTATTTGCCTCATTTATCACAAAAATAAACAGCATATATTTTAATTTATTTTATGTGATATATTTTATAATATATATATGAAAAAAGAACATTTCCCAAAAAAAAGGGTAGCCAAAGAGACAGATGTTTTAATATTTTTGCTGCTTTATTTCAAAATCTTTCTCATTTGTATCATAGTTATTAATAAAATGCAATTGTTGCTCTTCTAACTGTAAATAGGAACTTAAGCTTTTAAAATACAGAGTTCTCAGCTATGATCTAAGACTTGGAAAAGAGTCTCTTTGAAGAAATTGATACAGATTTGTGTTAAAACCTTTCAGGATAAGTTTTATCAGGAAATATTTTTAGTGTAAGTGCATGTAAAACAGTGACAAAATGCCATTAAAAATATGCCATCACAGACAAATTAAATAGTCATCCAAGTCAGATTTACATTAAATGTCCTTCAAGAGTTTTCCGGTTCAAATAGTCTGTAATCTTTGTGTATATCTGTAAATGAATATAAATAACCTCAAATAGATTGTTAGAGAAAGAGCATATATATGTCTTGGGATTTTCATGATATTGTGCTGACAGCCATTTCCCACAGGAGTGATTTGAGTCATACTACATTCACCAGAACTCTCATCATTCTCCTAAAATCAAATCAATTAACTGAGATGAAATGTTCAAAAAATATAATTTTACATGTGAAAGGAAAACCAGGTTTATTTCTGTTCATATCTCGGAAATAATGACAATTGCTTCAACATTTTAATTCTGGTAAAATTTGTAGTTGATACTGTCTGAAGTCAATATCTGGAAAGTAAGGGACATGTCTTTTGTTTGATCGGGTGTTTTACACTGAGACTGGGCTGCCCATGCTATGGAATAAGAAAGCAGAACCTCTTATGAAGATTATTCAGAATTACTGATTGAAATTAAAATGGTTCATTGAGCCAGGCTATAGAGATACCTTATTTATGTCTAGCAGTAAAAAACTAAGCAGACATCACCAAAACATCCCAGGGGATGGGGAAGAATTATTCTTCTTGTTTGTTATCTGTCCAAGATGAGCTTTAGGTTACACAAATCACTGGCTTTGGGGTTTTTTAATGGTATTGTGGAGATGAATTATTGTTGTCTTGCGCTCCTCTTGGGATCTTAGGAAGTGATGGAAATGTTATTTGCATAGCCTGTCCGACTTGGTTGGGGTTTAAGTCAAGGATTTATAAGCATCCCTCAGACTCCACATATGGCAGATGTTTTGTCTGTTAATCCATATTTTATCTGAAGCAATACCTGTAAATATATATGAGTATTTTTGATTTGAAACATCCAAGAGCATTACAGAATTTATAGTTTCTGGTTATAAATCTAATATAAAAGTGAAGCCATCCAACATGAAGACTTTTTGAAAGTGATATAATTATGCCATCATTTTAATGTGACAATGTAAGAGAGAAAATTAAGATCAATTGATCAGTGAAGAGCAGCTTGAAACTGTAGGTGAAAATGTTACCAGACAAGGATTTTGCACAGAGACTAAAAGTTACGCAAGTGTGTTCTAAAAGTATAAAAACCCTTATTGACAGAATTAGTGACACATTTTGTTTTGCTAAAAATATGTGAACTTTTTTCTTTAACTTCTTTTTGAACTTTATCCATTATAACAGTAATTCACCAACAGTTCAGAAAGAAAAAAGAAATGAGTGAAATTACTGATGTTAGTAACAATAAGTGTCCATTGTCTACTTGTAGCCTCATTGCTTTGTAATTGCTGAATCACAGAATTCTGAAATTGTTACAGTTGGAAAATACCTCTACTTCATAGTACACCGGACTGGTGTATTAGCTGGTTAATTTGGTAAAGCCCTAATTTCTACAGAGTTTATGATGATCTATATGAGATATTGACATAGTTTATACAGAGCATAACAATAGTGAATGGATAGTTTTTGAGTGAAAAATTGCAGTTGTCTTGGGAAATTATATATGCATGCAAGATCATTGAGTTTATTATTACTATTAAAATAAATGCCAGAAATTCTCTTGGCTTTTTCAACACCAGCTTTTTGAAGCTTCCATTTTATCTTTGAATACAAGTTGTGAATAAAATCTCATTTTCTCTATTATTTGTAATATATTTTTCCACTGAAATTGTCACTGGATAATCAGGGACAATGAAGTTCCTGCTGGTGGGAACTGTCATGCTGACAACAAGCAACTCCTGAGAACAGCCCTGGACACTGCTGTGATCATCTATACAGTTCGGCAGGATGATGATCCTGCAATAAGTTTGGGCTGGACCCCAAAATGCTTTCTTAGGCAGTGCCTAATCTCAAATTAAGGGAGACAGCATAGTCTGGATACCTTTTCTTTGGAATATCTTTCTGGATACCTTTTCCTTCATTGGAAATGAACTTATTTTTGAGGTGATGGACAAGAATCTAATCTGCTCCTTGGCTACTGAACCAGAGAAAAGTCTCTGGCTGCTGCATTTACTAGGATAGATAAAAAAGCTTTGGAGAACACTAGGCAAAAATATACCTGACTGATATGAAAACTATATATTTAACCACATGTTCATGTTGTGCTTCCTGTGTGCTTGTGGAGGAGTGAATTGTTTTGCATATGCTTTGATTTTTTTACTTAAGAGCTGAATTTTCCCCTAGTGGTGTAAGGCTGGAGATTGTATCAACCGGACCTCTTTTACGGAGCACACGGAGGGCGAGTGGAGCGCGTGGAGCCCTTGTAGCCGTACTTGCAACACTGGAATCAGCAGTCGACAACGCAAATGCCCTGGGTAAAAACGAGTTCAGGTTTCCGTTGCTGTTCTTCAGAATTTCTAAACAAAACTTAAATGAGTACAGAAAACCATGAAGAAACAGTTGGCCTTTAACTGAAGTAATTAATACTTTATGAAAACTGAAAAACTTAGAAGAATAGGTATTTCAGGTTTTTTATCGCATGGCAACACTATTTTTCAGCTTTTCTGCATCTTTCAAGAGCCTGGAAGAATTAATATTCTTCCATATTAATGGAAGAATAAAATTTCTTTTTAAGCTTCACCTGAAGAAGCAACAGAAACTTAAAGTCACAATTTCTGACTTGCAGATCATCAGTGTGCAATTCCAGTCTTTAAGTTTTTTAACTGCAGAAGATTGACTTCTGCATTACATCTGGAGAACCAAAGAACTGAAACTTCTACAAAGAGATCTTTCTACCAGTTTCTCAGACATTTAGATAGACTATCTGGAAACGGAATTTAGATTCCCTGTCTTGTAAAAATGAAAACCTTCTTCTACTGGGGATAAAGGGTTTTTAACTTTTGACTTTAATGAAATTTGTTTCAGTATATCTCAGTGACCAGCTAAAAGGTGTTTTCCTTTTAATTACTTAGTACCAACTTGATTTTTGTGGCTCGTTTGTACACCAAGTGTAAAAGAAAAATAGTCATGGTAGTGGGAACAGAGTAGAGTAATGAAGGCAAGTATAGGGAAGACTAAACCAGAGTGGATAAGAGTCGAGTCAATGGTTTTAAAAAAATAATAATACAACAAAAGGGGGAAATGAAGAATTATGGAGGACAATATAGCAGATTTTGGGGCAAAATAGACAGGGGGATTAAAAAAGAAAGATTTGCATAAAGAATGTTGTGGAAAAGTTGGATATGGGTATACAGAAGCATATAAGCAAAAGTTTAACAGAAATTCAGATATGAAGAATGCTTTCATAGTTCATGCCATCTAAACACCACTTGCAGCCATATACCTTAAAGCCATTTCTAGAATTTACGCGTTTCTTAATTTCACTCTCATTAATTCATTTTTCCAGGCAAGGTTCCAAATAATTAGCTCCAGTTTCTGCAGTTCTCTCTTCTTTTGCATTTGTTCATTAGGACCTGCAAGCACAACTGGAGTGACCAAAAGGAAAAAAAGCATTTGTCTGAACCCTGTAACACCACACTTGTTGAAAGTGAAAAAGGAGAGGTAGCAAATCTGCAGGTGTTGCTTCCTTTCAGTAGCCCCTTTGGCTTAGCCCAGGTAGAGAGAAATCATCTCAACTGTATCAAAACTACAGCTGAGGTTCTCCTTACTGAATTCCTACTAGTCCGAGTACTCTCCTGGGGCTAAGTGTAAATTACAGCTTAGCACCCATCTCTCCTACATGTAATGTAACCAGTACAAAGAGAAGGCAAACATGTTTTGTTCTGTGACTTTGATTTTTTATGGGTGATTTCTGGATGCTAAGTGTCAACCAAAAAACCTGCTATTTTCAGTTTGTGTCTAACATAAATGAACTATGCTGTAAATTTGACAAAATACTGCCAACAGTAAAGGGTTGCATTTATGTCATCTTTTCTAGTTCAGGCCTTGAAGGAGAGTGTCATGGACCCACAATGCAGTATAGGGTATGTGAAAATCCTTCTTGTCCTGCTGGTGTTCCTGCCTTTAGGGACTGGCAGTGCCAAGCTTTCAGTGTCAGATCTTCATATCAGAAGCATGTGCACCAGTGGCAAGCTGTCATTGATGATGGTAAGTACCCAATGACAACAAGGATCTCCCTTATTCTTATCATCTGCTATATGACTTGTAGCTTGTTGATCAAGAGAGATAGAGTTGAAACTAAAGCAAAGAAACAATGAAAGAAAATTGAGTCAGCTTTTTTCTATTTAATCACAACTGTAGTATGAAGTGACTCAGAAATACAGCTTTCTAGAATAATGGTCCATCATTAAACATGCATAGGTCAGTTATATTTTTTACCTACAAAGACAAAAACACAGTGCAGATGTTGTGAGCCTCTTGTTTTTGAGGAAGAAGAGAACTTACAGCTTAGCATTGTGAGTATTTCACATACCAGTGTTTGATTTTGGCAGTGCTCTGTATGTAATACATGCTGTAAACTTCGATAAGATTTCTTTAAATACTAAAAGCTACTGCATGGAAAATCCATGCTTCCATGCAACAAACTTGCTTTCATACCATATCATTAGGAAAACACTCTAAGGGGAGTATAGTAAGATTAGACTTATATTGTATGCAAAAATAATGTTGATGTCAAACATGAGTGACTATGAAATTCCTATGAAATGTGAACAATAATTGCCACCCACTGAATTTTCTGTAACTTTTAAATTTTGTTTTTAAATTCTTTTAAATTTTGTTTTTAAATTAAATCAAACAAAGGAAAAAGCACAACAAAAGCATATTGGTTATGAAAACAGTGACTTGAGAACCTAACAAAGTCATAGCAACCCACAGTAAAGAAAACCTTGAATGACACAGGAATACTTGAAGTGTGTGTTACCAAATTTTAAGTAGTTCATTACTATAAATTGTTTCAACTCTTGAAAGAATTTCTCAGAAACCATCAGAAAGCACAGATGACTATTTTGCTATCAACATATTGTCATATATGCCTAACTAAAGAAGGTGGGTTTCTTTTTTTCTAAGCCTTTTCTCAAGGTGCCAAAGGGAAAACTTGTGATACTATTTTCATTAGACTTGTATATTAACTCATTTCATTGTAAGAAGAACTCTCTCCAGCTGTTACATAGGTGCTTATCGAGTTAATTACTTTTGGTTTGTTTTACTAAATTTCATTTTAGCATAGTACTACATGATTTATATGCTAAAGGACCTAAATGTTTAAGTCTGACTTTGAATAATAGGATTTCATTCAGATTAAAAAATCTTGACACTCTCCTGTGCCATGCATGGATGGTTGCTTTCATCTGACTTAATTGTGAATGATCCTACTATCTTGAGGTGTTCCTCAGGGGCAAAAGTGGACCAGAAAGAGACTTCCAGTATCCCAGTATGCATTGTTCTCAAATCCTTAATTGTTTGCTCTCTTTGTAGACACTGATGGTGCACCATATCCAAAAGACTTACTGTATGAGGTCTCCTGTAGTCTTTTGACGTTGTCTGGTGTTGTTTAATTGCTGTCTCTTTGAGTTCAGTGTCTTTAAAATAATGTTTATATCATCAATTGTGTATTCCTTTAAAAAATGCTGATACATGCTTAAAGGCCCCAGGGAAAAGTCGAGGTTACAATTTAAGGAGTATAACAGGAATGCAGAGGGCACAAACTCAGGCAGCTTTTTAGCTGGAGATGGCTTGTGTCTGACTAGCTTCACATGTTGGCAGAAGAGATCACATCTGTTTCTACTGGTCCTCTAGCCCTGAGGCTCTGTCAATTTTAGTAATTTAAATGTGCCCAGACCACTCTCTGTTGTGTAAGTCAGCTGGCACAAAAGTCCTCTGTCTGTACTTTCCTACTCTTTTGCATGCTAAAACTACATTTTAGAAAACAGTCCTTTGCAGATGGCAATTTCCAGTCTAGACTGAGCTAGTGCTAGTTAGCACATGCAAAAAAATGTGGCATAGACTGTTTTACAGTTCAGCTGTATAGACAGTAGAATTCCAGTGCCCCTGAATGTTTCCTGGAACTGTTTAATTTACTAATAAAAATGCACTCCAGGAATCTAGAAGTCAGTATGAAGTCAGAGGGCATAGATTGTGTCCAAGTGAAATCAGTTTCAGGTTCAGTATTGACTTTATCCTTTTAAAAATCTGTAACAGCTTTAGGAAGAAGTTCTGAGTCAGTACATTTGCAAACAAAGATATGAAAAATCCTGTCATTTTGTACTTTGTTTATCACTGAGAAGAGACTTAGTTTAGCGTATTTTATTCACTATTACTTTCACAGAGGTGAAACAAACTTCATTGTTTATAAATGAGGCCATTAGGAATACACATAGGATATTACTACTTTTTATGCGCTTTCATAATTAGAAATGATTTCCAGAATGTTTTAGAAATTTAGTAGAAAATTGCCTGAACTTCGTAAAAATATTAGAAATAATGTTTCCGGGAGGTTGTGGGGTTTTTTGTTTTGGTTTTTGTTGTTGTTGTTGGGGTTTTTTTGGTTTTGTTTTTGTTTTTTTAATATGGAATTTATAAATTCATATAATTTTCTTCCCAGGGTGTGTCAGTTATTTCATTTTTTTCTCATTGACCTGCATAGTTAGGAAGTCTGGAAAGTGTTAAGGTTTTTTTTTAACCAATATTTATGATCTGCCAAAAATATAGGAGAATAAAAGTATAGATTACAACCAAAATATTTCAACAGCTGTAATGTGTATATTCTTAATTGCAACAATGAGCATGACATGAGTACTTTGTAGGCCGTTTATAGCAACAGCATGCTGTAGGAAAAAAAAACCTCAAGCTTTTCAAACAGTTAATGAATGGATCTAAATATTTTTTGTTTTTCCTGTGTCTAAGATAAGTTATTATGCTAATATAGATGTGTGCCACACATAAGCAAGTATCAGATTTAGCAATAGTGTTGATGACAATTCTGTATTTCTGAAGTTCCCTTATTCCAGTATTGCATGTTTTTCCACCCATTGCTGCTACAGAAAAGCCATGTGCCTTATTCTGTTCTCCGGCTGGAAAGGATCAACCTGTTCTTCTGACAGAAAAGGTGATGGATGGGACTTCCTGTGGCCAGCATGGGCTAGATGTCTGTGCAGATGGTAGATGCCAGGTATGAATTACTTGTTTTGAACCTGGATATAAAGGCACACACCAAGCACACTTTTGTTAAGACTTTAAAAGGTTTTTATTTCATATCAGGCCCACACATATTAACTTTATTGATGTTGTCAAGCTACCCCTGATATTAATTCATAGAAATATGTCTAATAACAATGTGGAAGTGCTTGAGCAAACTTACTCTGCTTTAAACAGAATGTGTTTTAGCAAAACACGTATACAATTTGTATTTAGGTATTCTAGACCTGTTTATGCCCTACTCAGAATAAGGTCTTACGCTGACATTAACAGCACTTTCCCATTGTGGGCATAGGGAAGAACCACCCATATTTTGAGTATAAAGCAGGAGAGGCACATTGCATTCACTTAGTGGGAAACCCTGTGGTGTCTGTGTTGCACAGGGGGTCTGATGTGCCACAGGTCCCACCAGGAGGTGGGAATGAGGTTGTGATCCTCTTGGAGAGCAGCTGGTAGAGTTAGCCAACCACACAGGAAGAGTGAACACAGCATCTACATAAAATCACAGGGGAGTTCTCTATGGGACAGATCTCTGCCACAAGCTGGGGCAGCCCTCATTCTCAGCCGGGCTGGGTCATGTTGGCTAGGCATCTAGCAGAAGGGAGAGGTGCCTGATAACTGGTGCCTGGCAACTTTATGAAAAACATAGCCTGTGTCTCAATCACTTTTACTTTCTTCTCCTGCAGAAATTTGGCTGTGATGGTATACTGGGATCTCTGGCGCGTGAAGATCATTGTGGCATATGCAATGGCAATGGAAAGTCATGCAAAGTTATTAAAGGTGATTTTAACCATACCAGGGGAGCAGGTAATGTCTGTTTCTTTATTTCAAATACTAAGGAAATCAGTGGCTTGTTGATTACTTTGAGCACTGGGAAATGAAAAAGCTGTATTTCTTAAAACTTTGCTGATCCTCAAAAGAACTATAGATCTAGCTTTTTAAAAATAAGACATTGAAGATAAGACTGCATCAATAATTTTAAAAATTGTTGCAAAATTATTGCATATTATTTCAATTGCAAAATGAAGGCAATGTCTTTCATTAAGAAATACTCTATTTCATAGAAAAGCCTAATTTTAAGGAATATGAGAAATTAGATTTAAATCTTTATCAAAATAGAAGAAAAATAAATTCTTTTTAGTGTTTAGATTAATTTAGTATTCTTCAAAATAAATATCCAAATTATGATTTGTTACCTAGAGTAATGTCATTAAACTAATAATATTAGGCAGTGACAGATCATAAAGCCAAATACGTGAAGAAGTCTAATACCTCTTCATTACTCATTGTTTTATCTAATAATAAAATATCTCCAAAAGCCAATAGATGTTATGATGCAGAATGAACATGAGCTATCTACATGCTGCTGTGATCTGTCCTGTGAATGGGAATAACTTACTGCCTCCAACACAATAATGTTGACAGAGTGGAGAACTGAAATCCTAATAATGTGCACCTTGCACTATGAATACAAGTTGTTTCTCTGAAACAGCATTTGACCAACTATCAGCACTTGTTTGCCGTTACACTTCCAGTTTTTTGAGTAGAAAATATGCAGAATTTAAAGGTGGTAAGTAAATCACAGCAAAAATTACTGTAATTAGAAGCAGACAGCTTAGTTTTGAAAACATAAAGGATTCCAGTGGATTTTATACTGAGGTATAATAATTCAGGCAAGAGAGGAAAGTTAGGCATAGTCTTCAAATGTTTATGTCTAGCTGAATGTAAGGCAAAGCAGCGATCCCAAACCCCAGATGAGTCTGGAGGACTACAACATATAAAAAAATCAGCAAAGAAGGTTCCTGCTAATAAAATCACATTATGTCAGCTCTCTTCTATTGAATTTGGAGCTGCTAATGTGAATATCCACACACTTTCAGGTTTTTTCAGGGTGCTGTGTCAATCCTCAGTATTGTGGTATTGCCATCTTAACACCTGTGTAAGTTATTTTCCTTAAGAAGCTGTAAGCGATACTTAAAAAGTGTTACTAGCTCTTACAGAAATGAAAGATGCTGCTTTAATTTTCATATTTCAGGATTACTGAAAAAGTTTTGCAAATGCTAAGTATTTTATAGTAGAATATTACATAGCTACACTTAATAAAAGATGGGAATATTTTTCCTTTTGTGAAGTGCACTTGGATAATCTAACATATGGGTTCATTTATTTTTACATTCCTGCTTGCACAGTGGTTTCCACCTGCATTGCCTTTTCACCATTTTTTACTTAAAAGGAATTGTTCAACATCCTCTCTTAGTCCCACACTATCAGGAAGCAATGTCAATATGAAGCAAATAATTAATAAGTAGATTTCAAACCCAAAGCCTATTATGACAGGGTTTGTATATGTTAAATCAAGAAGGATATGGAACAAAAATATATAAAACAAACTAAAACCCAAGCAGTAGGAGGATGCTATACTGTCTGTCTTTATGCGCTGAGTGAAGCTGGAATTCTTTTTTAGTCATCTGGTGGTCATGGTGACACTGAACTACTTAGCCAGAGTACTTGCTCCAGCCCCAGTCTCTCAGCCTCACTAGTTCTTGTTATATTTTTCTGTGCAATGCTCTTTTAATTGTGTAGCGTTGTATACATATTACACATAAGGCACAGGTCCATCGCTTTTTTTTTCAATTTTGCAAGAACCCTCAAAATACTGGTCTATAAATTATAACTTCCTACAGTGAAAAAGCAAAATAGGGGAGAAGAAATGAGAAAACATACAAGATGTAGTTTTCTATGTTTTTCAAATTTTGTATTTAACTTGGGACATTTTGTTTCATGTTTAGGTTATGTAGAAGCTTTGGTGATACCTGCAGGAGCAAGGAGAATCAAAGTTGTAGAAGAAAAACCAGCTCACAGTTACTTAGGTAAACATTATGTATGTTTTAGTGTTAATGTCCAGTTTTGCTCAATGCTGAAATGTGCTATCTAAACATACTTTTGTGATTGAACAAAACTCTGAGTAGAAAAGTAGATCTGTGGAAAACTTGTCTAAAGAACTGAAAGAATTATTACAGAATCATTTTTCATATAGGTCACCTTTTGAACTTTTATCTCATCTTTTTTAGAGAATATTTCAAAGACTATTTTAATTATGCAAAAAAAAATTTTGTGCATACTCTCTCGTTTTTAATTTTTCATATGAGAAGCACATTAAAACTACTGAAAAGAATTTTGTGCTCAAACATGAAATAATGTGTGCTCAAGACACAAGACACACTTTGGGCAGCTTGGAGCAGTTCCCTAAAAAAGTCAAACAGACATTCTAAAAATTAGACTGAAAAAGCAGAAAAGTATTTCTTTGCACTATTTTGAATTGTCTAAATCTTTTCATAGGCGAAGTTAATCACAGTGATTTTTTTTCTTTTTGTTTCTCCATTTAAGTGAAATTGTCTTTCATTAATTAAAAAAAAAGTGTTTCTCTTTCAGTGAGGTCTAAAGAAGATGTGTAGGATAGTACACTTTGCTACCATTATTGTTACAGTGCTTAAGTGAATATATGAAATATCATAATTGGTGTTGTTTTGTGCAGTGTTTAAATTTAAGTTGAGGGACACATAGTATGAGAAGTAGACAATCATATGAAAAATTCCCTGGTCTGGTCGCAATTCTTAGTTACTTCAACTGAGAGAATGTTGAAGAGGGTGGACTTTAATTAGGAGAGTCTAGATTATCAATAGGTGACTGCTGGTTTGTTTGAGGCCTGCACAGGAGGTTTTGAGATCTGGAATATTTAATTGTTCCCCAGTGAACCACAGACATGGATAGGTAAGAGTGTTGCAACAATACCTGAAGTTTGTCTTCCTATTAATGTATGTAGAGAATAGAAATACTATTATTTTCTATTTCTTGAATAGTGCATAAATAATAACTAAATAAATGCTGACATTTCATTTAGGGAAATTTATTCCTTCTTTATGAGTAGCAAACTGATTTATCCCTTACCATAAAAAAAGCAAAAAGAAGTAAATGGTTTTTATGCCCATGAAATAAATGTCAGTTATGATGCTCATTTGTGAAAGTTGCCAATTAGCTCCTAGTTGCTTGTTACTTTAATATTATTTTCATTAATTTTAGTAGTTTAAGTGTGAACAAGGATCAGCCAGTATTCTGTGCAGTATCTTTTGTTGAGCCTTATGCCTTATTTTTTTTTAAGCATTTATGGGGACCCAGTAAGAGGTGTGTTGCCATACCTTGAATTAAAACCTGTGTTGTGGCACCATTTTTGTTTTGTTTTGTTTTTTTTTTAACCGGCAAAAGGTATTTAAAATTTCTTCATTTGCAGGTAATTTATTCTGAAAGCATCAGAATCTGAGTTGAAAAGGAGTAATTTTTGAATAGGCATAACATAATGAAAGTTCTGGGGAGAAAGCATAAGTCTTTAATTGTAAAAACAATATTCTTCACAATACTGGGGCTAAAAATGTGAAATGTAATACAGATTAAACTCTTCCATGTTTCTGATTGCTTTTCTATCTTACAGTTCTTTATGTTCATTTTGTGCTGTGCCATACTTGGTTATGTACTTGAAATTAGTCAATACGGGCCAACACTATTTCTGTTTTACTAATTGTCATAAACTCATTTTAGGATTGAGGTTTGGAAATAATATAGCTCCCTATACAACTAATAATTGTGTAACAGGATGAAGTGTAAACACAGTGTCTTCAAGCATATACTAATAGCTGTTGCTTAGAAAGCACTTCTAGCTGAAGGAAAATTTGATCGTTGTACAGCACAGGTCAAATACAGAAGAAGTCAAAATACAATGTCCTTCTCTGGATTTACTTGATGGTCAGGTAACAGAGTCACTATGATCTGGAAACTGCAATGATTTTGCTAAATAAATTAGTAAAACTACAGCCCACATCATTGGATAATTGTGCTGTTGAAGCAAATCGTCAGAGCAGATGTCTTCTTTGTGTGAAGTGAATCAACATCCACCACAGAAACAGGAGCTCTGGCATAGCAGAGGAGAAGACATGGTATAGCTTGAAACTGTGTTTACTGAACCAATTGATCTGTTGACAACTGTCCTGTCTTTCCTCACCTGTGGAGAAGCCGAAGCAGGGATACAGCCAAACTGGGTAATTCTCCCCACAGAAATTGTATTGGAAAAAGCACAAGAGTTTGTGGTCCTTCTTTTATTAGTTCAGTATTCCGGAGTGGGAATTATATGTAGTGGTACAGTGGGTGGGGAGTGTTTATTTAAGTCAAGAATATTTCCTAAAGCATAAACCTACTGATCTTTGAATTACAAATGATTATTTTTAGAAATATTTTTGTTATTTACTTTTTAAGACTGAACTAGCAGTAATAACACTGTTTATAACTGTTTTTGAGATTTGGTTCACTATCAGATACTTAAAAAAACCATTATAAGAACAGCTATAAAAAGTTTTTTCAAGCATTATCTAGATTCCTATGGTATAAGATAATGCATTTTCTATTGCTAAGTTTTCATTTATATTTGGCAAGTGTTACAAGTGTCTTTCAAAAAGAGAAAATTCTTAATAGGGAATACAAAAAGGAAAATTAAAGTATTTCTGTCTTAGAAGCCCTAGGCTTTGAAATTAAAGAGCTCATTCAAGAGACACTTGAGTAATGGCACAACAAGTCCAGGCTTTAAAATCAATTAATGTGATTGGTTAGTGGAATAAAACTATAGAAACTACCTACAGTCTAAAACCCCAGAATTTTTTGCGCTAATCAGAAATGAGAGAAACAATTCATTTTCAGCTGAACTAAAAAAGTAGATTACCTGTGTCATTATTCTCAAATATGTAATCCATATATAGACCCTTCTGATATGCAGTGTAACACAGTATGACATTGTAATTGCCAGTGCTCTTTTAGGCATCCAGCCTATGGGTGTGCTCTGTTCCTTTTATGTGATTTCTTTTATGAAATGCTTCCTAGTTTAAAAAAAAGTATTTTGGGCCACATTTTGAGACAGGAGGGTGTGGGAAAGAAGATGGTGTCTGAAAAAATTCGAACCCCTAATTTCTGAAAATGCTAATAGTTTAATAATGCCTGGAATCAAATTTGTGTTATCTTTGCAGACTGTGTGATTTCAGTTTTTGTGGGAAGCCAGTTGAGACCCTGGTCCCAGCTCCCCTACCAAAGCAAAGCAGAGACCAGAGTCTGCTGAGATTAAACGTGTTTTCCTTTTATATATAAGAGGACCACAGAAAATGGTTGAGAGGCTATGGGTAAATGGCAGGCCAACAAAGGAAACTTCTTTGTTGGGGGTTACAACAGGCTGCCTAACCAAGAGGAGTCTGTTGATGAAGTGCTCTTACTTCAGCTGCAGGAATCATCGTGCTTGCAGTCTCTGATCTGGCTTGGGGGTCTGATGTCTGCTAATGTCTGATGTTTGCTGGAAAAATAGCTCACCAAGGTGTAAACAGTCCAGGAGACTCTTGAAGTGTCTTGAGGATAATTTTTTCATTGAAGTGATAGACCAGAGTAATAGTGTTCCTGGACCTTGTTGGTTGCTTCCCAACACAGATGAACTATTTAGAGAGGTCAAGTTTGGCGGCAGCCTAATCTGCAATGATCATGCCCTGCTGGAACTCATGATTTTAGGGATATAGGCCAGATGAAGACTAAAGGCAGGACTCTGAATTTTATGAGAGTAAACCTTCAGTTGTCTAAGGAATTGATAGCTGGTACCCCCAGGGAAACTGCCCTTGAGTGTATAGGAGCAAAGCAGACCTGGCAGCTCTTTAAAGATTTAGGATAATAACTTTTAATAACAATTAAGGATAATAATTTTTCCTAGATTGCAAGAGCTCTTGATTCCAACATAAAAGAAATCAGGCAAGGAAGGCAGTAAGTACCTCCTGGTCCAACTGAAGTGTGAGAAGGGAATGCATAAGCAGTGGAACCGGGGACATATATCTTGGGAATTATACAAGGATGCTGCTCATATTTGTGGGGATACGTTCAGGAAGACTGGGGTACAGTAGAGCAAGGAATGGGGAGATTAATAAGGATTTCTACTGGTTTTTAGTCAGAACGGGAATAGTAAAGAAAATATACACATCCACAACACACACTGAAAAATAAGACGAGAAGAACTAATGATGATGTTAATGGAGAAAGCTGCAGTGCTTAGCAGATTTTTGCCTCAGCTTGAGTGGTAAACACTTCCCCCTCATCTTTCAAATCCATCAGCATCAGGGCAGGGAATGGTGGAATGAAGTTCCTTCCATGATAGATCAGTTTTGAGACCACCCAAGAAACCTGAACATAGACAAATATCTGGAACCTAATGAGATGCATCCCATGGTCCTGCAGGAACTGGCTGATGTAGTTAAGTCACTCTCAATTACATTTGAAAAGTCATATTAGCCCAGTGAAGTCCCCAGTGAGACTATTGCACCATTTTTGAAGAGGATGATAAAGAGGACACTAGCAACCACCAATAGACCTTACGTCTGCTGTAGTTTTTAAAAAGTTATGCAAATCTCAAATCTAATGTTCTTAAGATGACTTGAAGGGACATCTGATAACCTGAATGGAAGTGAAACAATTACTTCCTTGACAAAAAAAAACCAGTGAATGTACTTTTATTTAGAATTGAATTTCAGGTATCTTTTACATTTTCTATGGAAAAGTAGGGATCAGTCAGAATGGCATCATTTTGATACTTTTTTGGAAAGTATGACTATATTTTGGACAAAACAAAACACAAAATTCACAAAGTTAATACAGCAAGGTGATTTGTCCATAGAAAAAAAAAGGGTTAGTATGTACTGATTTACCAAGTGGAGGAGCAGAACCAGGTCACTGTTGCTCCCCACTGAGAATTTGGAGGTGCAATAGCTAAACTGTGATTTATTGTATCTTTCTGGCTCTGTAGCCTCTTGCACCTCATTAAACTTGGTAGAATGTATAGCCCTGGTACAGTAATTAAAAAATACATTGCACTCATCAGCATCACTTAAATGCTGTTGTTATGACGGCTATTTTATGCTCTAGAGAGATACAGTTGTAATTAGTCCCCTTGGTTTAGCACTGAAATTGTGGTTGTGGTTACAGTTGTGTTAGGCTTTCCTAGTCCAAATGTTCTTTTGTTGTCTTTTCAGTTGTAGGTGTATTGCTTGAATTACCTGAGAGAGGATACACTTGTGTGCTGAACGCTCTTCCTATTTTGGGTTACTTTGTACAGGGCAACCTCCTCTGTCAAAAGTTAAGAAGAATAGGAATATGTGTGCGGTATGGAATAAAACTCAGTGAACTTGCTTACAAAATGGGGTGTGACAGAGTCAAGAACAGAAGCTGCACTGCCTGAATCCAAGTCCAAATTTAAGGCTTGAGGACACGCTTTCTGACTTTGTCTAAGACCAGTGACTCATATGAGGAATCTGAAAGCAGAAAATTCAAGATCTGGCATATTTTTGTATTCTGGAGCTGGAATTCCAGTTTCCTGCACATGTCTGCAAGCTATGGCACACAGGTTAAAGACCAGACAGAAGGATTTCTGCTGCTCTCTGGGGAGAGGATGCTGCTCCATCTGAGCAGCATGACCCGGCTGGACCTTGGCACATTCGAGTACATTTTTTCTTTATTTCTCCACTGAGAAGAGGATTAGCTCCTACAGTTTGAACACTGAATGGAGCTTAATTACTATTAACAACTGAATGTTTAAACCTGAAATACTAATTTTTAAATCTTTTAGAATCACTGGTTCTTTTTAGTACAAGACTGTTATACAGTGTTAATGGATTTTATAGTCTTAACATTTATTACACAGTGCTGTAGTGGTACACATCAGTGGTGTCTTATTCAGTTGGATTCCTGCCAGTCCATAGGCTTGTTGCCATTGTTTCCCGTAGAAACAAAACATAACAGTATAAATATGAATAGGAGAGGACATGATTACAGGAGTGACTCACATTAACTTACAACTTTAAAAAGGGAAATTTTGGAACATGTGGAGGTTGTCTTACAACAATCTCATGCCAAACATGCAATTTCAATGAAGACAAACGTGTAAAACTTCTTGTCCAGAAGGTGATTTCAAGCATATTTTACTTCACATGACTATTCAGAACTGATTGGAACAAAATAAAATAAATATAGTAAAACAAAATAAAATTACAAATCATTCACAGAAGAATCTATTCCATTTACTAATGTAAAATCCTTTGTTATCAGTGTACTAAATATATCTTACCTGGCTTGATCATGTTTTTAGATATAAACTAAGTTAGCATGAGAAATGATTTAGCCAAAAAGAACCAGCTTTTACTACTTGTTAGAAGCACCCAATTACATGGTAAAAGTGTATGAAGTCTTATCACATTCTAAGGTGCAGAAAAGGCAAGTGTAGTTATCACAGAGGAAAGAATTCTTGGCTAGAATTTTTTCTTTTTTTAAGTTTTAGCCTAGTTCCACAAATCTTGAAGAGTCTCTTGTGAAAATTGTGTTTCCCATGCTTTTATGGATTATAGAAATGACCACCCTAGGAATACAGAATAGTTCCCTTTGCCTTAAATTAATTCAGTGTTCAAATTATGAATTAAGCTGGAGCCTATCAGTCTTTTTAGGCATTAAAACACTGTTGTTAACTTCAAGCAATGTTAAATGTTAAACATGGTTTTACCAGGCGTTTCCTCCAGAAGGTGTTTCTGAGGTATACACCAATTGAATTTCAGGTACAGGTGGATCCATAAATATCTTTACAATCAGAGTGAGGTGAATTTCACCTACTTTTTAAATTATCCAAACAGGAAGTGAGAGGAGAAGAAAATCACTCCTGAACAGGCACCTTTTATATTGAGCTTTTTTCATATATTTTGCAGCTCTTCGGGATGCTGGAAAACAGTCAATCAATAGTGATTGGAAGATAGAGCATTCTGGAACATTCAATATTGCTGGGACCACAGTCCATTATGTTCGGAGAGGTCTCTGGGAGAAAATATCAGCCAAGGGTCCCACAACATCACCTTTACATTTACTGGTATGACAATTCATGTTTTACTTGATTCCTATGATATAGCAATGTAACTAATATTTTTTTCCAGACTGCTCAAGATAATGAGATCCATGTAAGCTGTACCTATTTTTGTGTTTATGTATATATCTTCAAAAGTGGGAAGGGGGTGGTGGTGAGGAGAGAGAGAGGTCTGTCAGCCTGCTTGTAAAAAAATGCATTTAAATCTAAGATCAATCTTTACATTGTTGAGGCAGGATTCAGCATTCCTACAAATGTCATTAAAAGCTGATGTACCAGCTAAGGAGAGAGATTCGAATTAATTTCAGATGGTTTTAATCTTGCCTGACTATAGCACAACATCACCTTTTCAGAATTATAGTCACCAAGTTCTCCATAAAAAAGTTGAGTTTTGATGCATTTCAGTGCAGGGGAGGAAAAGTTCATAGCCTCCATAAAGAAAGAGGGAGAGATGACAGGGGAGTACTTCAAAATTAAAATCCTTTAAATTAAAGGAATTTTTAAAATAAAGCAAAATATTTTTTCCCATTGGATTGCTTGATTTGGATACTCTAATTAATTTCTTCCAGCAAATCCATTAGAGGGCTGAAAGGCATCAAGTCACTCTGCTGTGCTTTTCAAGATTATCTCCTTGCAGTTAGGAGTTTGTCTTCCGTAGTGTCTATGTTTTCTAGGAAGGTTTCCCTTCTTTGTGTCTTGCAGGTCCTGCTCTTCCATGACCAGAGCTATGGTTTACACTATGAGTACACAATCCCACTGGATCCTCTCCCTGAAAATCAGAGCTCTAAAGTACCAGAACCCCTTTTCATGTGGACACATTCTACCTGGGAGGACTGTGATGCTGTATGTGGAGGAGGTAAAATAAAAGAAAAATGTACAAACACACACACACACACAGACACATGTATCAAAAATGCATATGTGTATACAATATGCATGTATATACGCAGTGCAAATGTGTATGCAGTATGCACCTGTATGTATAAACACTGTGTGTTTATATATAGTTACGATTCTGATGGTCAGTGCTGTATATTTAATACTAATATCCTCATTGTGGCTCGTAGGATTCCATACAATTCCATACATGAGTCTCATGCTTCCTAAATGCATTAAAAAAAATGTGATATCTGCAGGAAAAGATTCAGACTAAACATAAAAAGTAGCAAAAGATGGTAATGAAGGAACAAAATCTAGACTAACAAGCAAATTCAGGACACAGTTTCCAAGAAGAAATATAAGTGCAAGAGCTAGAACAAGAATAGAAAGTGCATTCCACTCTGTATTTGGAACTACTGAAGATAAATGATCTGTAAGAGACATTTCAAACCACAGAAAAGCTGAATCCCAGTCTCAGATCAAATAAGTACAGTTAGTAACATAAGTTGAGGATGATCCAGAAACATATGGAACAAATATTACAACAGCAGATATTAGTATGCTTATGTGATATTTTTCTTATGTTTATTAACCATAAAAAATGTGATTTTGGAAGAACAAAATACAATTCTGAAAACAAATATTGGAATATGAACAGTATTGATGCAACAAAAATCTTTAAAACTCTTTTCTAGAAGATGTTATTTAAAACAATAATAACACTGAAAAAACACTTCAGAGAGGGTTTTTTTTAAATGAATGCAATGTACAGTGATTTGTTCATACCTTGTGCAATTAGTCAGCCTGTGAACACTGTCCTGATTTTTGATACCTGTCTTTCGTGCTTACAACATTGATAGTCATGGTTGCACTGATCAACAGTTCTGAAAACTGCCATGCATGTTGTGATTGAATAGGAAAACCTGGAAATGCTTTTCTTTCTCATAACAGCAGCATAAGGAACACAGTGTTCTAGCTCCTCTGACTCTGTGAACAATCCTGGTGTCATGAAAGATTGCTGTAGTTTCCATAAACATGCTTTTTGTGGTTTGGTAAGAAAGCTTCTTCCCTAGAAGAAGGGTACATGGTGCTAGTAGCATCCTGTGATTCTTAAAAGTGCATTCCTGTTTACTTGTGAATTCAAACTTTTTACAGTTTCCTGGTAGTTTTTTAGAATACTTTTAATGCTACTACAATCTGTCATTATTTTCCCAAATATTTCTGAAGTTACCTATCATCTGCAGAAATCTTAAAACCCAGTATGTCAGTAATTTATTCTACATTAATGCTTAAATAAATATTTAAATGTTTTACTCTAATGTTTATCATTTTTTTCTGTTGTAACTGGCCTTCATTTTATGTTGTCTAAAATAGCTGAGTTATTACGAAGTTCCATAGAAGTTATTCTTACTGCAAATATTCTGAAATACTACTGGAAGATTTTTCTTACTTTAGACAAAACTATTTTCACTCTTCTGTCAGTTTCTGGTCAAGCAATATCAAGCAATAATGAAATTAAAATACTGCAGCTTTTACCCTGTCTAACTATTTGTGATTAAAATTTAGCATCAATATTTTGATTAACCTGAACAAATAATATAACAATTATCAATAGTTTTTCTTAAGTGCTCCAAGTGTGTTCCAGGATGAAACTATTGATGAAGCCGTGTGGTTTAGTGTATGTTTATATACGTAGTGGGTCTGCAACCTCCTATGTTGCGGAAAAGCTTTCTTCGTGTGGAAGAGAATATGAATACACAGATGTATATATAAGTGCAGAAAGAATTGTCAAACATTTCAAAAGCTGTGGTAAGATAGATTAGTTGCATGTGCTCTCACGTACACAAGCACTGTGTAAAATGTCAACTGTGGTCACGCACATAATGTGCATTTATAACTTAACTGCTCCATCCACAGGCTCGTTTTTGACCTCTGGTGAACATTCACGCTTAAGCCTGCCCTGCTCATACATGCGGCCCCTTTGCCAGTAAACTTCCAGACAGAGTGTTAAAAAGTAACTATAGGAACAAATGGTTGTGAGCCTATTTTCTGCTAACTGAAATCCTGAATTCAAGGATTGCTAGTTTTCTAAAATTTAGGCTCCAGTCTAATTACAAGTTGCTGCTTGTGGTCGGTATGACATTAAATTCTAATTTCTAATGCTTCCATGTTCAAGAGACACCAGGCTCTAGGCCACCCTTCAGGACAAGGATTCTGTACAGAGCATACCCTGGATATCTGCAACCATACCCAGCTTCCTAAACGGGTACCCTGCAGAGCAGGGCATCAGGCCTCTTCAGTTCATGGGAGATAGAGCAGGCTCCCCACTGAAGGATGCATGTGCTGGTTCCCTTTATCTGAGGGCCTGCCACAATTTGTCATTTCTTTTGTCTTCATATGTAGTAATTAACAACCTTACTTTTCTTTGTAACTTCTGCAAGCTTTGCTCAGCGCTGGGGTTTCAGTGGTTGAGAAAGAAAATTATTGCAGTGAGAGTAAGAGTTTGGCCTATAAACTAGTTGCAGGAGTAAAGCAGAAAAACTCTGTTGATGGTAGTGTTCAAAGACCAGGTTAGAAACTCACAATATTGCCTACAAACTGTAGGATTTTTTTCAGGCTCCCTGCTAGCTTTCTGTTTCTTATACTGGTTTTGCAGTTCTTTTAGCCAAACTGTATATGAAATAGCTCTATCTGTGTCCTTCCTTTAACAAAGTTGCATATTCCTAGTTTCCTCACATACCTGCTTCTTTTTTCACTAGGTGAAAGAAAGACAACAGTTTCTTGCACAAAGATTATGAACAAGAATATCAGTCTTGTGGACAACAAGAAGTGCAAATATCTAACAAAACCCGAACCACAGATCCGCAAGTGCAACGAACAGCCCTGCCAGACCAGGTAATAATGATTTGGTTAAATTAAACTAATATCTAGATGTAAAAATCTTACAGTGAACTGCTTCTGTCAATGAATGTGCAGTTAATACATTCATCCAAAATGTTATAATGCAAAATTTAGGGAAAACAGAAATGCTGGAAGTTGTTTCTTCTGAGCTGTAGTGGAAGAGATTAAACACCATGCCAAAATCAATTCTTACTCAATACAGCAGCTCATTACTTTCCTCAGGAACTGTTGTCACAGATTGATCTGTGCTACAAAACTGTAATTTAAATGCTGTTTATATAAAGATATACATGGGATTTAATCTCATGCTCTTAATTAATGATATACTTTAGTGAGCTCTTTTTCAATCAAGGCTCTGCTTCTTGAAAGCTCTTGATAAACTCTGGGTAAATAGTAAATAAATAACCACTGTTAATCACTGTTTCTACATTTATGCAACTTGAAATACAGAGAGCTTGCCCCTTGCTCCTCTCCTCCCCCTTACCCTTGTATGTGGCTCAGTAATTAGGTGAACTAGATTCTGATGGCTGAACACTGGGAGAGGCAGGAGGCAGCGCCGCGTGCAGCCCGTGACAAGCAAAGGCCACCACCCACTGGTGTCCCTGCAGCTGAACTGGCAGCCTGCTCCTTGCACTGGCTCACCAGGACAGCACAGCGGCCCATTTCAGAGTGGTGGTTCTGTTTGGCAGCTAAGAATTGTGAATTGAGGAAGTAATCAGGAATTGTGTGGACTTGTTTAAAGCAAGTTAGAGCAAGTCCACACCATTCAGGGAGGGGAGAGCAGCTAGCAAGAACTGGCTAGCACCCCCAGGAGTAAGCACTGGGATCAGTCCACTGCAGTCATCTGGAGGACAGGTAGACGGTATTTTTAAACAACACAATGCAAAATAATTTAAGTGCAAATACTGTTGAAGAAAGTACGTGAAGTGAACTAGAAGACATTGCTTTCTTGGAAAGGATGCACTGAAATTCATAAAATGCAAAGTGTACATTGTAAGATAAAACCACTGACATTTGTACTTTCCCAAACTAGGGCATTACCCTGTGGAGGGATTATATATATTTCATTATATGCATATTTGAAAATACTTTTGTTTTATTTTATTAACATCATTGTTCACTTACTGCATAGAAATGGAATAATCTGTTCTTTTTCTGAGTCATTGTCTACCATAAATTTTCAACATTCTGTGTTTTTTCCAGCTTATTAAGTGAAAATTTTAAAATGTCGGTAATTGATACTCAGAGATACTGTGCTGAGAAATGTAGAAAGATTTAATGATCCTTAATGATCCAGTTTTTAATACACTGTAAGTGATCATTACAAAATATTATTAGCTTTCAACAGAAATGTTACTAAAGCATATACTTGCACAACTACTTATTTGCTATTGCCATTTGAAGAAATATCTTGAAGTCTATTTCATTATCTTGACAGGCTCTGATTTTTAAATTATATATCTGGACAAATAACAAAAACTCCCTTAGTTAAATGTTTTATTTTCTTGCTACAAATGCATGACAGAAGGTTTAAACAAATTTATTAAAACTCAGTTTCCAAAGAACTCTCCTTGCAAACTAAGTCTCCTTGAATACGCTTGTGTACTGCATCAGGAGGAGAAATGTTTGATTTTCAAGTGCACATGGCCATAATCTGGATCTACAGACCATCTGGGGAAAATTATGTTCTAGAACGATTGCTTTCCAGGTATGTGGGCTTTGCCAACTGCATCAGCCTTCCTTGCTGCTGTGATTTAAACCATGCACCCTGAGTTAGGCCTGACTCTGAAGAACATGAAGAATTGTGGGCTTTTGTGCTTTCTCCAGAGCAATGGGTCTTTCACACTTGAGTGATTCTTGAAACAGAACATTTTCAAGGAATACTGGATTTTACATGCATGGCATACACTTGACATAGATAGACATACAGAGGAAAACAGGCAGGTTTATCAAGGGTCTGTCATCTTTAAAAATCTTTACATGTATTTTGGAAGTTTTCTAATTGGAATTACAATTAGAGGGAAGTACTTTGAAAACATAAGGATAGTGGACTGCAGAAGGAATTTATATGTAAACTAACACCATATTTAAGGTAATACATGGTAGATTAATAAATACTCCATTAGCAAAATGACAGTAAAACGAGGCTGAAAATATGCAAGTGTGTCTTGAGTGTATACACTGGTGAGAAAGAGAGCAAGATAATATGATGGTAATTTTCCTTTCCTGATTTCTTCCTACTGCATTGCCTGTGTTTCTTTGCAGATGGATGATGACAGAATGGACACCATGTTCAAGGACATGTGGAAAAGGAACCCAGAACAGACAAGTAGCCTGCACACAGCAGCTCAGAAATGGGACCCTGATCAGAGCTAGGGAGAGGGATTGTCTGGGGCCAAAGCCTGCTTCTGCACAGCGCTGTGAAGGCCAGGACTGCATGACCGTGTGGGAGGCCGGAGTCTGGTCCGAGGTGCTGCATTTATTTACACAAATACTCCATAGTGGTTATTTCTGCCTTAGTATTTTTTGGAAATAAGGTTTTTTTCAGCATCAAGTGGCACAGCTCAGCCTAATGATTTTCACGGTCCTCATGCAATGATTTGGCAAAGGGTTCAGGGACTAGGAAAACCAGCTGTGTAGAACTACTACATTTTACCTAGTTAATGTTGTGGAACAGTTTCTTCTGGCCAGTTCTCAAGCACGTATAATCAAGTATGACTGTAGTAGTGGGGCAGAGAGGGGCAGATAGAATTAAGGCACCACTTACAAGCTACAAGACCTTGGGCTCACAGTGGGAACATCTGGGATATACTTTTGTACTAAAGGATGTTTATCAGCTGATGGTTGATGCCATCCTGCTTCAGAGAGGCTTTGAGGAGAACTTCTGGCAAAGAAGCTTTTCGGCTCTTTTTCCAAAGCAATGGCAATAGGCAAATGGGCTTGTAAATAACACAGTTTCACATGTTGCATCCTGAAGGATTGCTGTAAAATGTAATTATTGTTCAAAAAGCTTTATTAATTTAAGGTCTTTAAATGTGCTTGTCCATTTGGCTTTCTTCATCTTTCATTTAATTTCAAATTAACCATGGAGGAAGAAGAGTGTTGTTCTAACTGCCATCTGGACAAGATGAAAGGGTTATTTGGAACTTCCGTTTCATTGGAAGAGCAAAGGCAATTCCGATTGCCTCCCATACTAGAAGCTGTGCTATGGATCCCTCTGTGATCAAAACAGAAATAGCAGCTTCTGATTGTGGATGCAGTCCCTTTGAGTTGCTGTACTCAGCAGAACCCCTTGATCCTCAAGCCAGAAAGAGCTAACAAATAGGGAATGTTTTCAAAGATGAAAAGCAGATGCTAAGGTAGGAGATCTAAATAGCATCAGTTTCTGGTGTGGTACACAGTTTTATAATCCTAGGGCTGGTTGTGAGAAGAAAGGCATCCATTTACAGAGGTGAGAAAAAGAAATACACGGATTGTTTAGTCAGTTTGCTTTACTTCAGAGATGAGAAATGAGTGAGCATGTTTTTGTTGGAAGCAATAAATATTTTTTGAAGAGCGAGGTATTTCCCATGGCCATTCCTACTGCCACAATTATGTAGGAAGCTAGCCACTACTGCTTCCTACGGTTATAATCAGCTTGGCAAAGGAGTTTTGAACTGCAAGCAGTGGGATGATCAAAAGCGGTGATAATGTTTTGAGAAGGAAATGGTATCATTTTTGGCAGTGTAAGAGGGAATGGTGGAAAAACCCCATAGATTAGGACCTTCTGAGCAACTTGAAGAGAGTTTTCACATGCTGTCTCTATAGTGACTTTGAGTTTTCAAGTTCAGTTTGGATTCATGCATAGTTTTGGAATATTTGCTGTTCCACTCTACACTTTTTCCCCCTCTGAAAAAAGGCCTGTTGGACACTAACTGAGCTTTTCTGAAGTTGCTTCATACCTTATTCCTATGCACATTATTTTAATTTTCTTTCATTGTATTTCCTTTCATTTGAAGAAGAAAAACTGCTTAATATATTTAGTATAACATTTTTCTTCCATTTAATCATAACTTTTCAGATATTTTCTTATTTAAAAGCCTATTTTTTCCTTAAGTTTTGATCTAATTTTATGTAAAATTGAATTGATTATCATTCTGTCCCATAAGGAATTTTTTGCTCAGTTTTTATTTTTCAATATATCTAGTGTTGCTGTGATTGAAGGTTGGCAGTCAGGAGATCACTGAAGCTGTGAAATATTTGTGTTGGCCTAGCAGAAGGCATACAGAAGGGGATGAAATGGGGTAAGTGAATTTTGCAGAAATCTCAAGAACATTTTTTTCTGACAGTGCTCAGTGAAGTGTGGTAAGGGAGTACGGCATCGGACTGTGAGGTGCACCAATCCACGCAAGAAATGTGTTTTGTCCACAAGACCTAAGGAGGCAGAGGACTGTGAGGACTATTCCAAATGCTATGTCTGGAGAATGGGAGACTGGTCTAAGGTGAGTAATCCTTGATACTCATGCCCCCCTGCATAATACTTTTCACAAGTTTAGTTCTTAATAAGAAGTACTCTTATCAAATGTGTCCTAATGTCCCAGCTGAGGGAACAATAAGGCTATAAACAAAAAAACCCAACCCTAACACTGGTAGTCACAGTGAGCCTACAGTATAAAAAAAAATCAGTAATATGATTTTTTGTTTGAGAGAAATCTTCAGTATGATGCACATCTGTATAAACTTAGTGTTGTCAGTAGGCAGGCAAGCAACTTCAGAAACTGCAGTTAACTCCAACCTTACAGTTTACGTATTTTGTTAATTTGTGTTTGCACATTTTATTTGTGTTTTCAATAAGTACACCCTCCAGCCTTATACAGTAGCACCTTTAGCCTATTAGATTTCCACATAAACCATTTAGCATCTAGGAAGCATCTATTACTGTTATTGTTATTATTCTTTTATTATTATGGCCACTCAACTGTCATTATATTATTTCCTTGGCATATGGGTTTTGATTTAGTGAAGTGGATAAGCATAGGCTAAACAGTAACAAAAGATATTGGTTGGATCTGCGATTGACCTTGAATATCTTATACAGTTTTGGAATATGCTAAAATTCTGAAATTGAACCTTGTCAATGTTTTCTCTTTCTGTGTCACAGACTACACTAGCAGAAAGATTGTAATCTCCTTTTATTTCCTTTGCTTCTCTTCATAACTTTGCACACAGCACTTTTACTTTCAGCACCTAACATTACTGCAGCATTTTTTTAACTTGCTTGTATGGAGAAGTATTTAATGTATTTTTAGTTGTCTTTCATGTGATGTAGGAGCTGGAAACAAGGACTAAAGCCAGCAGTGTATGACTAGCCAGCCTTCCAAGAATTAGCTGCAAGTACTTCATGAGTAACTAGCTACTTCAAAAGCACATAGTATAACCATTAATTTTTTTAAACAACAGAAGCAACTAACTTTCAGTAGCAGTATTACTTTTACAAGAAGATACACTTGGAAATAAAGTTCAGTATTTCCATTTCTCTACCACATAACTACAGTTAAAACCTGCCTCATTTAGCACGAGTACCAGTAGGAAGTAAACCATGGAGAAATGACCATCTGCTTTCTTAATTGACGCAGTCATTCAAATTGGGGCTGCTGAGGCTATGTGGGGATGCTCAGACAGTTACACTGTGTTCCCAGTGCCCTCTGGAGAGAACTTTTTTCTCTAATTCAGTACTTTGCACAAACATCCATGTCATGGATGAGTGTACAAAAAAATGACGTGTTCCTGTTTAAAATTTACAGGAAATCTTGTATTTTCTGCCCTCCTCCTGGAGTCAAAGCTGTAACACTCTCACCTAAATTGTACTTTGAACTTCACAATTAGGACATGAGGAATTATGGAACTGGCAAAATCTTTTGAACAGTTAACATACAGTCTGACTCTGTACAGCAGAGATTTTCCAAGATTTATGCTAAAAAGTAGATTGATTTCTCTACAGAGACACAAGCTTAATTTAATATACTTGGATTTCTATTTCTTTTCTCTGTTACTCTTCTATTCCAATGAAGGACTACATAGCAACATGAAGTCATGGCATACATGTTATGTCTGCAATGGTGAAAACAAATTAAAAGCTCAGATAAATGTTAATCTTTGCTCACTGTTTGTTTCTAACCCAGAGGTTCAGTGCAGCCTTCTGTGTTCACTGTTTTTACTCTTTAGAATTGTTCTTGACATTGACAGAAGTCTGTTCCTTTGAGCAGAGCCAAGTTCTCCTTAGCTAATGCCAAGACTTGACTTGAAACATTTAAATGACGCTTCTCACACATTGAAACAAGAGGCTTAATGTGATCTGTACTCGCTTTGCTGTTTTCCTTGAACTCCTAAGACATAATTTAAAATTAATCTTAAACTGCACTATTACTGAAAAGATAACATGATTAATAATTATGGAGTGCTGCAATGGGGTAAATTTGTTTTATTGGTATAGTCACATAGAGATCAAATTGTTTTTAAGCTCTATGTTTTAACAGTACCAAGATCAAAGAAAATTTGACCAAAACTCCAAGCTCCAACAGATCAGTAAACACAATAATCCTTTTAAAACTCAAGCTTAATCTAAAAGAAGTCTGTACAACCTGGCCTATGTTCAACATGTAAATCTGTAATGGGGTTAGAGTCAGTACAGTGGGTCAGTATGCTAAACATCACTGCTCCTAACATCACTTGGGCTGTGTGCCCACCTTTGTGAGGAATGTGAGTATGATGAAAAATGAAAGAATAAAAGCTCAAAATGAGCTTCTGTAGCCTGTACCTAGCAACATTACCAACGACATTGTATTTTCCCAGAGAATGCCATCCATGGAATATCCTGCCCAACAATGTGAGCATTACCTACAAATGAGGAATGCTTACAGATCATAGCTATTCTAGCACCAGCTAGGGCAAGGTGTTGTTAGCACCACTGTCCCATGCTAAGCCACCCACTGTCTACCCATTTCAAAGCCATACAAGGACAGGATCATGCTCAGAAGCATTCATCAGCTCAGTATAAACAAATATATAGTAAATAAAATTGAAAAAAAAAAAAAGAAATAAACAAGCAGAGGTGAAATGAAAAGCATATGAATCGCATGTTTACACGTCTGCACAGCGTACTACAGAACACATTATCATAGAATTCACTCTCCAAAAAACACTTAAATTTCAGCAGCTTAGAGTGCTCAAAGGGCATTTTTAAGGTATTTTACTTTATGTAGGAAAGTGTATATTTTTTTCTGCTACTATCTAGACTCTTCGGAACATTGTCAGAATAAATGAAGCAGGATGAATTTTTGAACAGAGAATGATTTAGAAAAGTGGGTATTGAAAATGGTATTTAAAAACTTAAGTTTGATATGGTATATCATTCAGCAAGGAAAAATAGGATCAAAAGACTGGGCAACAAACTAGAATTTAGGAGCAGCACTTTGTAAGATGATGAGATATATAATATGTGTGTGTAGGAGACCAGAGAGGATAATGTGGCATAAGTTGTAAAAGATTGGGAAAAGGATGCATTCTGTAAACACTAAAGATGGAGCAGCAGGAGAATTTTAAGATAGTAGCTATGTGTTAGATCAGAGATGCTGAGGAGTCAAATACGACATTTGGGGAAGTGGTTTCCTTGATTGGGATGCAGTTCACTTTGTCTATAGCCTGAAGACGCAGAAACCTGAAGCAAAGGTTAATCTCCTACTCTTCTTTCCACTGAGTCTGAAAGGGCATCTGAAGCAACTGCTCAGTTTTTACACCAATGAATCCGAGAATTCAAGGCCTATTCCAAATTATTTATTTCAGACAGTACATGCAATGCTCCCTAGAAAGTGTGTAGGTGGAGGAAGTCAAGTCTCCAGCTATTAGTGGGAGACAGAATCACAGAGGGATCTACTAAATGAGTGGTACAGAAAGCAGATGGCAGTGGTAAGGATGGATTGTCTTCTGCCCCAATCAGAGATCATGTGTAAACAGAGAGAAGGTAAAAACCCACAGACTTTTTTTGCCAACTATTCAAGAGCATGGGACATTCAACCTTTAAATTGTGTGCTTAAATATTTAAACAGCTTCTAAATTCCCATGGCAAACAAACTCAACTGATTTAATCTCTTCCAACTATTAAAAAAAAAAAAAAAAAAAAGGATGATATTAATGTTATGATTTTACTGATAAGGGAATTAGCCTTGGTTTCTTTCCTTGTATCCCCATCCAAAATCATTAAGGTCTTTTAGATTCTTGGAAGGGAATAAGAGCTGGCCATGAGTCAAAATATAACACTATCAGTAGATTTATGGACAAAGAACTCACATGATGTGAAATACTATACATTAAAATAATACTGTCATCAGGTCAATAACTTTCATATTGATTTACATATTGTTAATTTGTAGCAAATGAGCAATGTCTTTGTTTCAGAAGTGAAGCATGAGCAAATAATATGGGAGATGTCAATATCATGAAATGAGATTGGGAAATTTTGTCCATTTCTAACCATCCTGTAATATTAACAATGTTAACACCTTGTGTTTCAGATAAAGGGCTTTTTAGATCAATATGCCGTAGTATTTTGACTGGAATAAATGTAGTGTCATGTTAGTCTCTAGAAAAACAGAATGAGACCACCCTTAATGATAGAAGAAACCACTAAGAAGACTGGAATGGATCTTAAAAGTAGGAATCACCCATGTTACATACACAGAAAATCACACATAAATGGGAAATTCTACTGTATCACGCATAAATCTATCTGTATCACACATAAATCCACTAGGATATCGTGGTTGCTTTTCTGCTACTATCATCTTTAGGGCAAGAAGGTTTTGGGGAATACCAAAGTGGAATCTAAAGATAGCTATGAGTGAGTGTTGTGTTGTCTCTCAAGTTGCATTATCTGTAACTGTGGTTATATTAGAAAATAATTAATTGTGGTACATCTTAATAGTTCCTATGTGGATTGAACCTTCCTAGGCCTCAGAGAAAAACAAAGCATGAACAAACAAGAGCAAAAGAAGCTAACAGCTGCTCCTGAAAAATGCTTGCAATCTTACTTGACATGGTAATGGAAGAACTATATAATCAACTAAAAAATGAATAGGAAAAGAAAGAAAAGAAGTTTTAAATTAGCCTCATACTACATACTATATTTTTTCCCGTATGTCCTAGGGGAAGGTCTTAAGCAAAAGTTAGCACCATTATACATTACTTTTTAACTTTTCCAGCAAGAAGTGAACAAGTTTGTTCCCAAAATGACCTTCACATGGAGCACAAGAGACGGTATGGTGCAAAAAGAAGGGTGCATGTGCAGAAAACTAGCCCTCATAGCTAGAAGAGGGTGCCTGGAAGATGGCAGCACGTAGTGGAGGCAAATGCAGCCCTGTGCTTAAATGTGTCTGTACAACGTGCTGCACAGGGCCACCTGAAGGAGCAGTACAGGGAAAGAGGAGATTGACTTACACAGCCACTGCTGGGAGACACTGCTGTGTTTCTGACACTGTTTGACAGAGAAAAAAAAGGGCAATATTGATGCATTCAGCAATTGAACCAAATTGTTTAGGACTCTGATGACATTAAAAAGTTGTTTCCCAGGGAAGCAGGTTGAGATGTCTTCTGTAGAGACACAAATCAGTAGTGAAAAGATTGACTTCTAAGTCACCTTATTAAACCTGAACAGTTAGAGAAAACCCAGGAAATTCCAAAAGAAAAGGAGCTCTGAAATTTACTTGAACAAGCTAGGGTTTTTTACTCCTTGGTAGTAGAAGTAAAATGATAAAAATGGTGCTAAAATAGATAACTGATAACATTATAAATAAATTTTGTTTCCTTCTACTTATGCCCAGCAATATTTCAGAACTAAATATTGTTAATATTAGTATGCATTCATTGACTTTGAACTTTTAGGCAGCTCTATAAATTTTCTGCGTGCTCCTTCACGCCAAATGTTCTGTGATTCTACCTGCAGACTGACACCTTTGCTGTAAGCAAAGCAGTGGGGCTGCTATTTCCTGTACCAGCTTTTGGCACTCTTTGAAATTGACAAGTATGTTTGACTGGGTTTAGCAATCCTTGGAAAGCCAGGCGAGGGAGATAAGCTGTGTCGTGCAGCTCCAAATGCAGAAGTTACGGAGAGCAGCTTCCCACCACCTCCTTTGATACTGCTAATGCCTTCCAAGCCATTCTAGTGCAGGCTATACCCAAGCAGATACAAATTTTAAACTTTTCTGCTTGTGATCTTACAGTGCTAGGCCATGCATTACTGCTGCAGGGGATTTACATATGCACACATATGCATATAAACATAGATGTAAGTGAAGAAAGCCATTCTTGAGAATTGCTGAAGAGAATAAATGTCCTGTGTCTGCTATGTGCTTTCCCAGAAATGCCTACCAATTTTTTTTGAGGGCGCTGGGATTGAACAGTGGATCTTCTGGAAGGCTGATGTGTATTTTAAGGAGGTAGATAAATGGTCTGGTGCTGAGACTCAGTGCATTAGGCGTTCTTTGCCTGCTGTATCTCCATCTCTAAGGCCATCTCTCTCTTTCCAAATCTGCCAACGTGTAACTCTTACAGCTGATTCACTTGCGTTCTGTTAAAATTTATGCAATTTTTTTTTTGTGGGACCTAGCTGATTTTTGTTTGTTGGAATTTTTTTTCTTTCATGATTCTATTATCCAATATTTCATGCAGCTAAAGAAAATACTGCCTCAGGTGTTCATTTTTGTGATAGACTTCATCTTCTCTGAAATTCTTATTTTGTCTCAGAAGTATTTATTTCTGGTTTTCGTTATTTTGTTTTAACCTGTGTGGTTGTCACTTTTTTGATGCTTTCTGGTAGCTTATGACTAGTGACAAGATGAAAACACTTTAAAAACATAAGAAATAACTGAATACCTAGGTGTTCCCTAGGTCTTAGTATAGGGCCTGTTTAACATTTTTATTGATGATCTGGACAGGGGGATCAAGTGCACCCTCAATAAGTGCACAGACAACACCTAGTTGCATGGGAATGTTGTCTTGCTGAGGGTAGGAAAGCTGTGCAGAGGGATCAGGACAGGCTGAATTTATGGGTGAGGCCAATGGTAAGAGGTTCTACAAGGCCAAGTGATGGACTGTGTCCTTGGATCACAACAACCCCAGGCAGTGCTACAGGCTGGGAGCAGAGTGGCTGGACAGCTGCCTGGCAGAAAAGGACCTGGGGCTGATGGTCAGCAGCAACTGAACATGAACCAGCTGTGCCAAGAATGCCAAGAAGGCCAATGACAGCCTGGCCTGTATCAGCAGTAGCCTGGCCAGCAGGACCAGGGCAGCAATGGTCCCCCTGTACTTAGCACTTGTGAGGCTGTTCAGTTTTGGACCCCTCACTGTGAGAAAGATATTGAAGTGTTGGAGTGTGTCTAGAGATGGGGAACAGAGGTCGTGAAGGGTTCAGAGTACAAGTCCTGTGAAGGGTGACTAAGGGAGCTGGGGCTGTTTGACCTGGAGAAAAGGAGGCTCGGGGCAGACCTTCTCTCTCTCTACAACTGCCTGAAAGGAGGCTGTAGTGTGGTGGGAGCTGGTCTCCTCTCCCAGGTGACAAGTGATGGAATGAGAGGAAATGGCCTCAAGTTGAGCCAGCAGAGGCTTAGATGGATACTAGGAAAAAGTTCCTCATCAAAAGGGTTATCAAGCATTAGGACAGACTGCCTAGGCAAATAGTGGATTTACCATCCCTAGAGGTATTTAAAGACATGTAGTTGTGTTACTTAGGAACATGGTTTAATGATGGACTTGGCAGTGCTAAGGTAATGGTTTGACTCAATGATCTTAAAGGCCTTTTCCAGCTTACCTGATTCTATGATTTTATTCTTGTATTTCAGCTAAATAAAAGTCCTAAGGGCTCAGTTTCCCTGTAAACTCATAGTTTTTTATGGTTTGGGTTTTTTAATATCTTTCATAGTCGTTTAGGTGAATCACCGATTATCATTTCAGGTCTTCATTATTTAAAATTTGGTAGACACAGTGACTGGAAGTAAAGTCATTATCAGAAAAGAGTTCTTTCATTTATTCAGCCTACTGGAAAAACTTGAAAATGCTACATAGTTTGATAATATTTAAAGGCCAGTGCTTAATTATATGTTGTACAATGAAGGTTTTTGTCATGTTTTTCTTTGATTTCTGAAAAGTAAATAGGTAAAATAGAAAATTTTAAAAGAAAGGATTTTCTCAGAGGTTTCATTTTTCCTCCTTTGAAATTTCCTTTATGTCCTTAGTAGATTCTATGACCTATATATTCATTAGAAATACCATAATCCTTTAATTACTTCTTTGAACTGTTGAGCTATGCTTTTCCCCTCAAGGTTTTCTACTGAGCATTAGGCTAGCATTGCTGATATAATTATATACTCAAAGGTTAATATTTCAAATTAATTTAAAGAATTCATTTTCATCTGTCCCGAATAGTGCACTCAACTAATTTAATCAGAAAGATAAAGATAATTATATCATGAAATCTAACTGTTTCCAGATTCTTGTTTGGATGTGTGAGAGTTAAAAAAAATGCCTGCCAAATCTCCTGCCAAAATACCATGCAATGATATTTTAGATAAAAAATTTGAAAAATAATAATGTCTTGTTCATTGCTAAGCACTAGTGGCAATAATATATCCATGGGTGAGTCAGCACAGGCAGGCATCCAGGACAACCACAAATCCAAAGCTAAAATTTACTTCTGTTTCCTCACTAACAGGGGTCCCTGCAGCAGTGCCCAAGCAGAGCTGCAAAATCATGGCTAAAATTTTTAAAATCCACCAGTGTTATGATGTCAAATACTATTTAGCAGTGGTCCTGCATAAGAATAAATAATTATTTCAGGTGGCGGTATACTTCAATTGCCTGAAAAACTTGGATGTGTTTTTGTATTAAATACAGATTTATAGAAAGCATAAATACAAAGTTTTAAATGGTGTGTAATTACATCTGGAGCACATAGACAAACTTGGCTTTCTAGATCTGTTATGGTACCTACAGGATTTGCCCACGTTTTAATATAGGTCATTAATGATGAGAGAAAAATGCTGATACCTTCCATGATAACAAGGGGAAATGGGAGGCTGTAATAGGGTCTCAGGTTTTTTATGGATTTGAACTCCATCTTGTCTCTAATAGAACAAACCAGTGTCATTGGGATAATCCTGGTTTTTAAACCATGAAGTGGATGATTGTGTTTCATTAATTCATCCAAGAAAGAAATTGATTGATGGAACCTGGGTTTCACATAGATACAAAGAATTTTCCACTTCCAAGCTGAGTCCAGAGAGCCCATTCAGATTCACAACTATCAAACCCCTCTACTGATTCAGAGTAGATAGGTGATGATATTCTGAAGGATAGTGCATATATATTGACTTGGAAAAAATAAATTTTCTTTTGTAATCAACTCATAAACTTTGAGTTGCTTCTTGTCTTGATACCAAAGGCAGTTTTGCCTCCTCTGCCAAACAACCAAATTGTTCTGCATGGGACCTTAAAAGGGATTCAAGGAAAAAAGAAAAAAGGGGAAGGAGAAAAAAAAAAAAAGAGAGAAAAGAAAGGTCCAGGTTATTGAGATGAGGTAATGAGGATTTCCTCCATAGGAATCCTATTGCTAGTTTATCAAGGGAACTGGGCCTCTGTTTGACTTAATTGAAAATCTTATCTCTTTCGAAGAGCTATGTAGTACATGCTCTTAGCCTAGAAAGAAGAGCTAGAAAGAAAAAATGGAGGGACAGGGGGCAGAAGAATAAAAAAAAAAATGCAAAAATGAAATAAATATGGAGAACTCAAACTTTCTAAACTTAGAAGAGACCAACAGCAGGATTTTTTTTTTTTTTAGCTAAACTTAGTACAAGTTCTGAATTTTAAATTTGGCGTGCTGAGGTGTTGGGTGTGTCAGAAATGAGAGAGGCAGAAAGACCTTCCTGGAAATGATGCATGTGAGAACTCAGACTCCATCTTATGCTTGTATCCATCAGTGCCTCTTTTTTCTACACTATTCAGAAATGCCTGTATTAAAAAAAGAAAAAAAAAGACTTAAATAAACTCCAGATTATTTTCTTGATTTTGGTAATCTTTAAGAATATTGCTGAACTCAGTAAAAAGCCTTTGCTAAAAATAAATGCACCACTTTATCTACTACCTGCATTCAAATGCAAACTTCATAAAAAGACAAAATAGGAAAAGATTTTGCAAGCATGTCAGCAAATATGAATCCTGTGCTGAAGTCTGATTGCTTATTATTCTTGTTTCACATTCACTTCATGAAAAGGTTGAAACCGCTTAAAAGCTGGAACTGATGAACCTATACATAAATGATTAGGAATGCTCTGCTAATAATTTCCAGTAAAACTCATCACTGAGTTTCCTTAGGAGCACGTCAGCCTCTGCTTTGAATGCTACTTAGACTTGTAAAACCTTTTATTGAACACTCCCCTTCTTCTTGAAAATAAGTTGTCCAAGTCAATTCTGTTAACACTGTCACAGATTGGCTTTTTCATTGTGGATTGTATCAGCCTCTTCAGTGATTGCCTGTTGTCTTGGCAGAAAGATGCATTTTGACTGTTACTGTCTGCCAGTGACAATTTTTCCCTTAATTTAGGAATTCCTACTTCTCATGGAGGCCAGCTGGAAGCAGCTAACACATTACAGCAACTTCCTCAGCTGTTGGCCTTGGGAATATGTATTCTCTCCAGAATATATATCGTTGGAAGGGAACAGAAAGAGGGAATCTTGGGTAGCGGGTGTGTGTGCCAAGTGTAAGGATTGTTATATTTAACGCCTAGGTTTCTGTCCTTGAAATTATGCCTAAAAGAAGTTCAAAAGTAGGACAAAATTCAAACAGGGTGGTTAGAGGGTTTTTTTGAAGGAAAAAGAAGATTAAAAAATAGCTGTTAACTATCTTTACACAGGATTTTTTTTGTAATCTTTAACAGGAATGTTTTACATGTCTTGCTGCTTGAATGGTTTTACAGTACCTTTATGACTGTGTCCAAAATGCACAGCTTAACAGCCACATAAAAAACCCCCTCTGGCTGTGTATTAGAACATTTAGTCTAAACCTACAAATACAATTGTCCTACGGGAATTTTTGTTAATCAGCTGCATGGCCTTAAAGTGTAGGTCATCTGAACAGTGAGAAGCAAAATGCAATTAACCCCCACAGAAATAAAGTAATGCATGTGCAGGACTGAAATTTTGGAGATAGAGTGGGTGAGAAGAAGAACTATAGAAGTGTATTCTTTCTTCACTGCTAATAAAAGCTGTGGCTTTAAGTTAACCTGAGACCTGCTAAATTAATGAAAATGCTACATATTGGTTTGGAGTGGGCATTTTCTGGAAATCTCATATGTGTAAGCTTTACCTTTATATATATATATATTTAAAAGCACATAAAAATGCAAGCAGTAGCAGTTTTGACAGATACATTTATTTCTAATTAAATTCACTGCTTTGTATGTAAAAGTGAAAATATTTTTATTTCTTTGAAATTGAAAGCTTTATTAGCGTTTTAAACATGGAAATTCCAGAAATATGCAGAATCTATACAGCTTCAAATACATACCACAAGCAGTACCTAAAATGTGACAGCTGCACTGTGGTAGTTAGTGATCTGTGTTGTATTGGGATAACCAGAGAGTTTCTGCCCCATCCTGCTATTGTCAATCTCCCCGTTTGGCTTCCCCAGTTGGCTGTTGGCCTCGGCCTTTCACCGCTCCCCCAGAGCTCCCCTATTGGTCCCCATTCCCCTAATCCCACCTCCTCCTGAGCCTGGGAAAAACCCAATGTTCTGTTTGTTGCATGGTATTTGCTTGGAGATTCTGAAGAGCACAGACACATAAATCCATGCTCTGCTGGGATGAACAGCAGTACCCTTCCCAACTCCTTACTACTGACATATTACTGACCCTGCCTGTGCTCTGTGGGTGCACGCGGGACCCCACAGAGCCAGGCCCAAAAGGGACTAAAGTAATAGGTGGTGCTCAAACCGTGGAGCAGTCTCAAACCGCCCTTGGAAGAGCGCGTCCAGCACGTGCTCGTCACTGGAAAAGAAGTCGCCTTTCTGGCTGCTACCAAGCCCGAAGAATCCCTGAGTTTTATCAGAGATCTCTGAAGGAGAGCACTGGCAACCTTCTCAGGACAAGAGAAGATCGGTGCAATGTCAGTGGACTGCCTTTTGAGAAATTAATTTGACCCTGAGGTAAAAAATGGGTCACCTTTGTATCCTTTTCTTTTAATTCATTTTATCTCGAATTTTGGGAAGAGAGGGAGATAGGGGCAGGATTCTCCATCTTCCTACGGGAAATAGTTCTCCCAGTTCTTATAACTGTTGTTCAAAAATACTGTCATTATACTGAAGAGGGGTTTAAACAATGGCTAGTGGAATATCTAAAACGTTTTGTCCGATGGCTATTTGCATCTGGAAAGGGATACCTGCTTTGTACAGTGGCCAAAGCTGTTTATAGTCTTGTAAACCAGTTGGGAAAAGTTCACCGCAGTTCAAAAAATTGCTTGTTCCTTCCCTCTTCTGGTGTTCCTGTTCCCTCTGCCCCAATCCAAGGGAAACTGAGAGCTCTGGATTGAGAGCCGAAGGGAGCTACCGTCCCTCTCCTCTCCCCCGGTTTCCTTTGTCCCCTGTCCGGGATGGTAACGGCCGAGCCATCCCGGATTCTGCCCTAAATTTCTGCCCTAAACCCAATTCCCCAGTTTTCCCCTACTTCGGCAGCCCCTTGCGTGGAGACTGGTCCTTCCTGTGATTCCATGAGGGAGGAACCGAGGGAGAGCAAGAACATGGCAGCCGGGAGGGATCTGGGACGTTTGTGAAGAGCGGCATACCTGTGTGTCCTGCCCTGCCTCCCTTCCCGTTGTTACACAGCTGAAGTACGGCTACAGCTGTGTGCTCTGAGATACAAAGTGCTATAAAAGCTGCAAGCCCAGGTAGCCCCAGTCTAAGCCAAAAGTAGTGCAAATGTAGCTCCCCCCTTCCAGTCCGTGGAGTTTCCCCAATCCTTCAACACCACCTTGTTCCAACCGTGCTGAGATGAGCCCGCAGCCAAAGTCCCCGAGCAGTGTGAAAGCCAAGCTCAGAAGGAGATGCCAGAGTCACTGCCCAGGGATGTCCTAGTGCCAGGACCCAGCAGTGGGTGCCATCCTGGGTTAAGCACTCCTAAGCAGCCCCAGGAAAGCTCCAGAGAGAGCCCCGAAAAGCGGCTGCCGCAGGAAAAAGCAGCCAACGGCAAGCAAAAGGCTCAGTCCGAGCAAAGAGCTGCTGGCAGCTCTATGCAAGCTGCTGCCCGGCACCCAGCTCCCCTGCCAGCGCCGCAGCTTAGACGAGGTGTCCACCCAGCTGCCTGTCACCCCTGCCACCGAGTGCCGCCCGCCCCGCTCCGACCCAGCAGTGGCTGCGAATGGCGCAGCGGGGACCGAGCAGACAGTGCAAGGCGCTGCTGCAAAGTTCCCCCGAGACCCCCAACCGGCTCACGCTGGGCTGGCTTTCTCTGCAGAAGTGGGAGCATTCCCAAGCCAGTCACGCTGCTCGCTGCAGGTCAAACCCCGCGCCACTGCTTGTCACACCCTACGCCATCCGTCCACGTGGCGAAGCAGTTAAAGAAACAGCTTATTTTTGTGCTTAAACTAGTTGACTCAGACTTCATCACGTTTGCTGCGGGTGAGAATTTGCTGCAGCACAGAAACTGTGTCCCCGTGGGGCTGGCTGGACCCAGCCCCCTCCTTGCTGCTAAAGCACAGAAAGACTCCACTACCGCTCCCCACATCGCTGCTGGTTCTCAAGTGCCGGGAGGCTATGCAGCCGCCACGCAAGTGCTACTGCTCCAGCTGCGAGAGCTGCATCCGGGTGCTGCCTCTCAACTCAGCTCCAGCCCCCACCCCTGTGCTACAAGAGAAGCAAGAAGACAAAGAAGAAAGCAAAAACCAAGATAAAAACCCAGAACTTTTCCCAAAAGATTGCAATAACCAAAAGACTGAAGTGAAGAAACCAAAAGCTACCGAAGACGCCTCAAAGCTACAAGAGAAAGCAAAGAATAAGCCCTGCTTGCAGCCAGAAAATGAAAACACTGTTGCCTGGAAATGGAGACACCGCAAAGCAGAACTCATCTCCACCTCAGAAAAAGACACAACATTCCAGAAAGAAAACTGCAGACAAAACTTTGAATGGCTAAGTCAAAACAATTGTGGTGTATCCCCAGTCTAACTTCTGTTGTTTTTCCCAACAATTAATAACTAATCCTCTATCAGTACCCCTTTGGTTTGTTTTTCCCCCAGCCACACCCCTCAATATTCCTATTAACAAGTGCTCTGTTAACCTGCACTCCTTTCTTTGTTTATTAATTACTGTCAATCCCATAACCACCCATTCCCATATCTGCCCCCAAACCTCTATGTAAAAGAAGGGGGGAAAGGAAGGCCCCCCCTCCCACTTAAAATTGCAAATTTCAACTGTGTTTGAAACCCCAACAGAAGCCCACTGCCAGAGCTTGTGTCTGCATAGAGCCCAGCACCCAGCATCTGTCAAATTGCTGTCTCCTGGATGCTCCTGGTACCACCAGACAAGAATGCCTGAACTGTGCCACAACCCTGAGAGAACTGTGTTGTTCCAACTCCACCATTGCCTGTGAAGGCATACAGTCCAGCATCCAGAGAAAAAAATCCTCTAAAATATTTGAGGACTTGTTAAGACACTGCGTTGAGGGTGCTTCTGATTGTTATTGTTGTTTTATGTATGTTTGATTTGTTAGTTCATCGGGGTTATGGGTATTTCCAATTGTTTTTATTGTTCTATGTATGTTTGGGTTGTTGGGATGCTGGGTTTTGGGACCCCTAGAGAAGGCCCTTTTTATTTATAACAGAAATAGGGAATTGTGGTAGTCAGTGATCTGAGTAGTTCTGGGATAACCAGAGAGGGTTCTGCCCCATCCTGTTATTGTCAATCTCCCCATTTGCTTCCCCAGTTGGCTGTTAGTCAGCTCCACCCGTTCACCGCTCCCCCAGAGCTCCCCTATTGGTCTCTGTTTCCCTGATCCCACCTCCTCCTGAGCCTGGGAAAAACCCAATGTTCTGTTTGTTGCATGGTATTTGCTTGGAGATTCTGAAGAGCACAGACAAATAAATCCATGCTCTGCTGGGATGAACAGCAGTACCCTTCCCAACTCCTTACTACTGACATATTACTGACCCTGCCTGTGCTCTGTGGGTGCACACGGGACCCCACAGAGCCAGGCTTATAAAGTAATAAGTAATTAAAGGTAATACTGTACATCCGGTGGAAGGTATTTACCTCAGATTCAGTATTTTCAGTGAGATAAATCCAAAGGTGAGGCAAACTTGGGAGGCAGTTTTGGAAGAGTCTACTTCAGCTAGAATGTAAAATGGGGGTCAGAGCTGTTGCTCTGAAGGTGCATCTGGCTGATCTGCAGAAGTTGAGGTGTCTCCTTGTTAAGTCAGACAAAGTCTGTATCTTTTTAGGGTAAAGAAGAAAAATATTATGAATTCTATTTTTCAATATTCAGTGTCTGCTCTCAGTTAGGACAGCAGTTGGCTGATATGTTTGCAAGACAAATTCATGTTTAAGACCACTTCATGGTGACAGAAATCTCACTGTTTGTCTGTGTAGCTAGCAAGTTCACTGCTAAAGGCCTGCTGCTTTCCCTATTTCATAATATTTCATAATATTTCATAATACTTTGAATGTGAGATAACATAAATATGGCAAAAAGATACTTTTTTCCTGGCTTCCAGTCAGTAGAATTCTTAATTTTGAAGTCAGACACTGCTGCTGCTTCTGCTGCTGCTGCTGTGTGAATAGAAGAGCACATTGTGCCTATCAGATCCCTCATTGATTTTAAAACCCTAGCTGTTTGAAAAAATCTTGCTTTACTTTCATACTGAGTAGGTTGGGTTTAAAAGTTCTGGATTGCAAATCACAGTGGTAGCCCTGCCTCTTCTCAATTTTCGCCAAACATCTTACAAGACTTAGTAAGTTCCCGTTTTTTTAATCAGGATAAATGCACTTTTGAAATCTAGTACATTTTTGTGGAGAGAAAAGAAGATAGACCATGAATTACTTTATTTCCTGCTTTGACACATATTTCCTATAAATTGAGACATTTCATTTCATCGTCCTTTTTTGTCAGTTCCTTTGTCTTAAGTTGTGATATTAAAAAGTAGGTCAAGCAAGACTATAATTAATTGTTTGCAAGGTCTCTACATCTTTGGATGGAAAACTACATTGTAATGCTTCACAACACTCTTTGTAACATCTCACCAAGCCAATGGAGGCTCAGTTATTAAAAGGATATTAATTCACCAATTAAGATTCTAATGCCAAAATCTTGCCAGATTCTGCCTAGAAACTCAGCACCTAAACACTGATTAGCCTAGAGAGATCTGTCTGTTTGTTACATGTTCTGTCAGCTGCAGTCACAGCAAACTTGCAGGCCAGAGCTCATCTGATGGAGGGATGTGACTGCTTCCAGAATGCTTTCCACAAAGGCACCTGCCTACATGAATTGTTTGGCTTTATCAATTAGCAGATAAACCACTGGAGCCCATTTTATTAGCAAAAATTACAGTGTTTTCAAATCCCATTCTCCCCTCCAGTATTCCAGGTGGCTGGATTGCCACTGGAATTACTCACTCTAGGATAACCAAAGGTTGAGGGCAGATAAGTTATTTTTGGAGATCTTAAGTACCAGGTCCACCTGCCCATGTTCTCCTTCTTTGTAGATGACAAAAGGAATACCAAAAGCTCACACATAATCTAACTTTGGTTGAAAAACATGCAAATCTTTTACTGAAGGGAAAAATTGTCATACTGTGTGCAATATTACTCTAAATTAAGATCACCATGATAACATTTAAAGATTATCTTCTTATAAGCCATCTTCAACAGACTAGCTTCATCATATCTCCTTCATTTTCCCTTTACTCTCACATTTGTTTTCTTTTTGTGTCACAGTCTTAGCTTTGTCTTTTCTTTCCCCCTTGTTAATTTTGCTATTTCATTGTCTCAATTTTAATTTCATTAAAATATTCTAAAAATAAAGATCTCTGAAATTACGATGATAGGAATTTAAGGAGTGGCCAGAATTTTGACAAGATTAAAATCTATGTTCCGCCTGCTATTGGGGATAAAATTCCTGTAGGTATATGTGTGATTCTTCATGTTGACCATGTGCATAATGTTGGCTATTATAGGAACTCAGATTATTTTTAGCTGTACAGAGAAAAGGCAGAGAATTCAAGAAAATGGGTTCTGTTGAGAGGCTTTTCTCATGCAGTTTTTCAGCAGTACACTAAATTTAAAGTTGATAGCATACTTTAAAAATTCTTCAGTACTAATTGATTTCCCTCCTCTAAACCATGTATTTGGTCATGTGTTAAACTGTGGTTGATACTGGATAGACAACTATGTGGTTGTAATTTAATATCTTTACATGCCTTGGCTCATGGAGGCTGTATCTGATTAACTCAGCAAGATACAGTTCTATATTGACTCACTGAGAACAGAAGCAAAATTGAGTCCACTTGCGGCCTTTATATAATGCCAGTGTTTGATTTCATGTGGTTACAAGTTCAGTCCCTTGTGAAAACATCCAAGTGTATATCCCAGTCTCTTGTACCTCTCTTGAGCTCTTATGAGTCCAAAAGATAGGAGTCTCACTTCTCTTCATGTTCATTTCGGAACACAAGCCCTCTATTTCTCATTTAGCACATGTAAATCTTTCAAGTAACATTGTTTAAAGTGTCACTCAAAAACACACATGTAACAAAACCAGAGGGTAAAAACTGGTTTAGTGTTTCCTATAGTCGAGGTTTATTCATAGTTTGCAGAATACTATACTTCTCCATCTCCATCTTGAGATAGGATGGGTGGGAAACTTTTTTTGTTATAGCATCTTCTCCTTGTCTTTCTCATTTCAGTTTTTTTTTTTCAGCTGCTTCTTGAAGCCTCACAAGGAAATACGTTCTGAACATTTATGTAATTAAAATTATTTAGAATAACATTTTCACGATTATGTGGCAAAATTTTCAGCCTGAGGTCTCGTTTTATTCCTTACAAGAAATTGATTAGTGTTTGAAGATATTCTCTATAGTACATTTCTCTAAAACTTGAGATGTGAGATGTGTGGGTACTTGAGTCAAAATCATTAGAGAGTAGGAGGAAATTCCAACATTCCAATCTTTAATAGATTTGTAGTTAAAGCAATAGCATGTGTGTCAATGGACACAAAAGTAATTCATGTTTTATGAAATTTTGTTCACATAAAGTCAGAGGAGGGGACAGCATGTTTTGTTTTTGTTTTTTTTTTTAAGTTTGGAATAGGTTTTCTAAGCATCTGTACAGCACTGTCCTAGTTTTCACTCTAACATACTACATAACTGATAGAAGTAGAATATTACCATTGTTACAATGCACAGTTGTTTTATTTCTTTACTCATTCTCTGTGGCAACAAGATGGCAAGATTAAGTAAAGGCCAGGCATCATGTATCACACTGTTTTATTTGTGAGACACATGTGAAAACACGAAGATGTGATGCAAAGACAGGAGGCTTATACTCTGCTTGGCAGAAAGAGCACTTTTGCTGTCGTTAATTAATGGTGTTATTAGAAATTCTTCTCTCTGCTAGTATCTGTGATTTTTTTTCCCCATCACTTTAACCTCTAATAAGAATAAATTAGTATACAGATACAAGAGAGTAGCCTTTGCTTCCTTCAGGCACATTGCTGTATTTGAGTTTCATCACAGGCTCTACAAAATGGACTTTGATAGCAATAGGGTTCTGGGATGAGTCCTTCAATTAGTAGTGCTAATTTATTTGTGCTTTTTAAATTGATTTTCATTCAGCTAACTCAATAGAATGCAGAAATCTTGGAATGTGGAAGAAGCAGCCACTGACTTCACCTGGACTGAAATTTCACGTTTCATGATTATGGGCAAAAATACCTTTCCACTGAATGTGTCTTCTGTGTGTTCCAGTGCTCTGTCACCTGTGGCAAAGGAATGCAGTCTCGAGTCATCCAGTGCATGCACAAGATCACAGGAAGGCATGGCAATGAATGCTTTTCTTCAGAAAAGCCTGCAGCTTACAGACCCTGTCATCTCCATCCCTGCAATGAGAAAATTAATGTTAACACAATAACATCACCCAGGTTAGGTAAGCAGTCAAAAATGACAAATCTCTTTTCAGTTCTTTCTCTCCATACAGTAATGATGATCTCAGTTTAAAAACAGAAGGCTAGGACTCAGGAGATATTCAGGAGATTTAAATTCTATGCAGAGACTGATCTTCCTGCCTTAGTTTTTGAGCATGTACATTAGAGACTGTAACTAAGAATGGTGAAGGGTTATGAGACTGTCTGGTATTATGGGAACAAAACATCCTGTATGAAAATATATTTTTATTATTAGAGACACTATAAATATATATGTTTTTATATATTCACCTATTCAATTCTATCAAACCTTTCTAAAGTAAGAAAATACCTTCTTTTCTGTTCAAAAATTCTGCAAACTGTGTTCTCTTGATATTTGTGGGATCAAGGAGGCCCTTATTTGTTCCTCAGATACAAAGCTCTTTCCATTTTTCTTTAGTTCAAATGTACCTGATGTATTAGGTTGTGTGAAGGAAACATACTTTGAAAGAAGAGATTAGCTGCACCTGGCAGAAGTCAGGTCTCTGCTGTTCTTAAACAAATTATGTTATTGCATTACTACAGAGCTGTTAATTCTGGTAGTTTTTATTTCCTGGTGCATTGTTGGTGATGATTACCATTAGTTCTCCTAACTGTTCATTTGCATCTTGAGCATGACAGGAATATTCAAAGGCTTGCTGTAAGACAGTACACCCTTTCCAGCTGATTTTTCAGAGCCCTTATTAAGATAAACCTTCCTGTTCAATAGATTACTTCCACATGGAAAACAAGACTGGCATTTCAGATTATATGCACTACTTCCTTTAAGACAGTGAAGGATATTTCTCTTTGAGGTTTTTACTCTTTAAACATTTCTGTGCTGTAGTCATTGTTTCAATTTGCTGTTGCTTATGGCCCTCTCCTTGCCATTTCACTGTTTGAAGGTTCCTCCTCTTTGTACTTCACCTTTCTTTTTTCCCCTGGTCTCTAAGAAGCAAGATGCCATTTCCCCATCATTGATGATTTTCCTCTGGTGAGGTAATATAAGCAGCTTTGTGTCACAGAGTCCAGTGAATCTGAAAGAATCACAGTGTCAGTTAAAATTTGACTTAATGTGAAGTGCAAAGCAAACACAAAAAAAATTGGGCTATGTTGTCCTCATGGAATGGATTATGTGGCATTGATACTAGTAATCTACAGGCCAGTGTCATCCAGCATGGAGTCAGAATCCAAACCAGTAGAAACCTTAACATCTCCAAAATATATAATGCAATGCTTCTCTTCAATACATTAATAATTTTGGCCTCCCATTCCATCATATCACGCAGTAGAGATCTTTTGATTTGCAGGTAGGGCTAGTGAAAGCTGCTGGGGATTGTGCCACCAGCTCTTTTACAAATTTCTCTCCTATTAGAATAGGAGATGAACTCAAATCTGAGATTGACTTCTTTTTCCAGTTCAGTGTTTGTGATGGGTTTTGGACAAAATCTTGTTCTTGCTTTTCACTGGGTTCCCATTTTAATTCCATGTATGCACTACAGCTTGTATAACTAAATGTGCAAAGTTCTAGCTTTAGTACCACGGTCCTTCTATGATAAACTGTGTAAGAGGCTTTCGTAAGTGAAACAGGGAAGAAAGATGAGCTCCACTCACTTATGAGAAGACAGCTGCATGACATTAAACTAATTAAGTTCAATGCAACTTAATCCAATTTGCAAATAAAGCTGGCTTTAAAAATTTTTGATGTTGAATATATTGCCAACAGGGAGGATGAGGGGGATTCTTTCTGATGTTAAATATCTACATCTGTTACCCTTTCTCTTCCCTAGATACACTTCTTGTGCCCTTGTCTCTGTTGCTACCTGATTCTTCCCCAGTAAAGGCAACAGTAATGTTTATTTGAATTTGCTGTTGTTGTTTCACAGCTGCTTTAACGTTCAAATGCCTGGGGGACCAGTGGCCTGTGTACTGCAGAGTGATAAGAGAGAAGAACCTCTGTCAAGACATGAGGTGGTATCAGCGATGCTGCGAGACGTGCAGGGACTTTTATGCGCAAAAAATGCAACAGAAGAGTTGACCTCTGTCAGGCTGGCTGGCTCTCAGCTCTTTGCAATCTTGTTATTTATAAACACACACACACACCCACACACGCTTTTTCAGACCAAATATTATCAGATGACATATAATTTAATCAAATTAATTTATTTTTGCCTGCCAGACATCCTTAATGGTTTTGGTTAGACAGCCAACATGTTTTATCTTCTGACATTGTCATAATTAATTTTTTATATGAACACTTTTGGATACATTTATCAGAATTTTTAAAAAAATAGTAACTAGTATTTTAAATGTTTATTTTCAGTAAGGTCATCTGTTGCAAAAAAAAAAAAAGTCATGTTATCTTGAATTTATTTTAATTTAGCTGAATAGTTTTGTTGTATATGGAAATAAAGACCTTTTTAATTTTATTATATTTTTGGCATTTGGAGTCAGAATGATCTTGTGTTTTTTGCAACAGATGCCGAAGTGAACAAGCTAACATTATTAAACAGGTTATTACAGAATGTATTGTGAAATTAGTTCATTTGATTTAGAAACATACTGAAGGGGATATTCTACTGTAACTTATAACATATTATAAACAAGAAAATTAAAATACCTAAGTAGAGATTTTGATCATTCTCATGGACACATACTTGAACACAAGTATTAAATCAATGAAACACTGTAGAGATTTACACTGAATCACTGTTGCACTGTTTGAGGTAGTGTAGAGAAATGCAGTCCTAGAACTTGTACCATCCTATGAATCCACGTCTGTAGTGTTTTAACATGTCACTTAATTTTTTTTAAAGTTTTGAAACAAAAATCCTATGCCCCTCTATACCTTTGTGTGTCCTTTTGGAGATTTACAAATGGAAGAGTCCTTTCTCCTGCCACTTGTATGAATTAATCTGTTAAACGTTCTTAGTTTTCTGTTGATGATTTAGAAAATAGCTTTGTAATACTACTTTAGTTTTATCTTTGTCTAATGAAAAAGTCTTTATAAAAATTAAATGTTTTACAGTTTTGTGAAACATTATGAAACAGCTAAGATTTTCCTTGTGAGAAAATATTGTACATGATTCACATGATTTTTACATTTTCAATAAAAAGTAAAGCTCCTTTTGTTATTTGAATTTTTCTTTTTTTGGATTATGTGTGTCTGATAGATTTATTCATCGAGCCCTGCATCGCAGCAGGTACAGCTACAGTGCAAGTGCCTTCTCTGCCTCTTGACTTCAGCACCTCTCTGCAGCTGCAGTGACTTGTCACTGTGTGAGCCTTTATACAGACAGAAAGTTGGGAATAACAGAGTAACATTCCATGGACAGGCAGTTAATTTATCTCAGGTGAGTCCTGTCACCACTGAACTTGGCAAGGGGTCAGCTGTAGGTCTTCTGCCCACATTTTGTGGTACAAGCCTTTAAGTATGCTCTGAAAATATGTAGGAGAGCAAAACCTGAAGGCAAGACAGCTGGAGAAATAAGTCAGAAAGGCATAATATTTTCTACTCAAAGCAAAAAAGCATCTTTATTGAAATGATTGTTCCTTTTCATTTCTCTGCAAAGATTCTACTGTATAGATGCAATGTAGATATCCACACAGTTTAATAAACTGAGGGCCCCAGTCAGGACTGTGATTCTGTCCAGGGAGAATACTTAGATGCAGTCTTAAGTCCCGTTGAAATCAACATCTGTGTTTCAAATAGCTGTGCTATCAAAATCATTGGCTTGGCATCTTACTGCTCTAAATTCGAAAACTGCAACTTTAATGAGTTGCTGTGTATGATTTTAAATAAAATACCTTCTGGCTTTGAAAAATTAAAAAAAAAAGAAAAATAACATTGACATAAAAGAATGTTATATTTTGTATAATTAAAAAGTTTCAATGCACAGAAAATTCAGTTGCTCTTGGGTGTAATTCCTTAATGTCACAGACACGCATTTGAAAGTCTTAATAGAATTACTGTAGTTGGCAGGCAAAAGAAACAATTATTATTTTAAATTTTCTTCATACTTAGCACCAGATATTGTTAATACTCCTGCACTCAATTGAATCACAATTGAAAATCAAGCAAAAGAAAAGGTGCCTCCAGACTAGAGGTCAGAGGAAAATTCTTTTATCAGCTGGTGATATCATCCTCACAGTTCTAAATGTTTATGCTCTGCTGCTTTTGAATATTTCACTGACAAGAATGTCATCTTAATCACAAAAATTTAAAAGTGGGTTTTAACTCTGCCTGTATCTGTCAAAAACAGATGAGTGACTTCTGGGAGGAAATCATCCTCCCATCACCTCTATAAGAACATCATAAAGGAAAGTACTTTTGACTGGGAGTCAGGGATGGAAAGTTGTTGTCTAAAATGACATTTTTAAAAATCTAGTGAGTGAAATCAGTATGTTATAGTGCTGATGACTCTGATTCTGATTCCTTTAGCATCTGTTGTACAAAGCTATTAGTTAAATGTATGTGAATAATTTTGAAGCAGTTTTGTGTCTAAATAGCTAATATACCTCTTCCTTCTCTTCATGTATTTGAAAACAAGATCATTTTACTGCTTCAGTATATTCTATCATCCTCTTTGGTCAGAATATTATAAGAACATTCTGAAAATGTGCCCAGGCGATGGCTTGAGCCACAGCATGTTGTGGGGAGGGCAGGCATATGTCAGCCCTGCAGAGCTTTTCCATAGGCCTTGGGGCAGCAGGCAGCCCTTTCCAGCTGTGTTCAGGCAATCCATAGCCTTATGCAGGCACAGGCAGTCCAGAGTTTACTATTTTTTTTATTTGTTCTTTCTTTTTCAACAACAATCCCTCTGCAAGAATGTTTTCCTTCCAGCTTGATGAATACATAACATTTCAACAAATGAGTGTTAAATCAGTCAAGTTCAGCTGGCATGTAAAGGTGAAATTCATTCTTAGCTAAGGACTAGAAGAGGCCTCTCTGCTAATTAAATACCACTTAGACCCTATTTTGTTGGATTAAGTGGGATTTAAGTGGTACACTGGGTTTGTGCTAGGCTGGTGCACAGCAGGCTTATTTCCTGCTCCCACATGTGTGCTGGCCAGCTAGAGTAGTGACCAAAAGTTACAATAGCTAAGACCATTCATAACTTTCTTAAAGAAACAACTGAATTTTAATTGCATTGTCATTAATTCTGAAGGGAAATTGCTGCTTTGTTCCGGAGGAAGTGGGTTACATTTTGGGTTGTCTGGGTTTTTTTCCATTCAGTTTTCATTATCTTCTTCGGTGGCAGAAAAGCAGCTATTTGCATATTCTAAAAATATACTCAAAATAGAAAGCTTGTCTGCATCATGAGACCAATGGAGGCCTTAAAACCTAACAGATCAATTATAAAAATAAAATCAGATGCACTCAGAAAGAATTTAAAGAGCTCTGTAAAAAGGGTGTGCAAACTAATGGAACTTGAAAAACTCAAATGAGGAAGGCACATGGGGAGATGGTGGGACCATCTGATAACACAGGGATGAAAGGAAGGGTCAGGAATGATAAAGCTATGAAAGAAAAGTTCAGTGAATTACTTGTGTTGGCCTTTCCAGATGACAGGTTGCAGGGTTCCTTGCAGCAGAGATGTCAGAGAAGTTGGATCAAGGTGAAGGAAACATACAGCAAAGACCAAATAAGTATGTTAGATGCCAGCAGTATCTAGGGTGGCAATCACCTAAGAATACTGGAAGAACACAAGAGGGAAATTGGTATCAGAGCCACCTGCCATGGTGCCTAAGCTGTCGTTGCAAACAGTCCCTCTGCCAGAGGACTGGCAGACTGCAGTATAGTTCCTGCCTGTGGAAAAGGCAACCCCTTGACCTGCAGATTAGGGAGTCTTGAGTCCCTTTTCTGGTGCCGTAGTAGCCAACAAAAAAAAAAAAAAAAAAAAAAAAAAAAAAAAAAAAAAAAAAAAAAAAAAAAAAAAAAAAAAAAAAAAAAAAAAAAAAAAAAAAAAAAAAAAAAAAAAAAAAAAAAAAAAAAAAAAAAAAAAAAAAAAAAAAAAAAAAAAAAAAAAAAAAAAAAAAAAAAAAAAAAAAAAAAAAAAAAAAAAAAAAAAAAAAAAAAAAAAAAAAAAAAAAAAAAAAAAAAAAAAAAAAAAAAAAAAAAAAAAAAAAAAAAAAAAAAAAAAAAAAAAAAAAAAAAAAAAAAAAAAAAAAAAAAAAAAAAAAAAAAAAAAAAAAAAAAAAAAAAAAAAAAAAAAAAAAAAAAAAAAAAAAAAAAAAAAAAAAAAAAAAAAAAAAAAAAAAAAAAAAAAAAAAAAAAAAAAAAAAAAAAAAAAAAAAAAAAAAAAAAAAAAAAAAAAAAAAAAAAAAAAAAAAAAAAAAAAAAAAAAAAAAAAAAAAAAAAAAAAAAAAAAAAAAAAAAAAAAAAAAAAAAAAAAAAAAAAAAAAAAAAAAAAAAAAAAAAAAAAAAAAAAAAAAAAAAAAAAAAAAAAAAAAAAAAAAGTAAGATCCCTGGGCACCTGGATAAGCATGGGCTCTTGGGTGAGAGTCAGCACAGCTTCAGTTGTGAATGGAGCAAAGAGGATCTGCTGGACACAGAAATCTCTGACAAAGTTCAGTCTTGTACAGGATATTCAGGAAACTGCATTCACACAACACTACAGAAGCAATCGTTATGGCTTGAAAGGATTAAAGGATTGGAAGCAAAATGTTCATCTTTCAGGATGGGGAGAAGTCAGCAGTATGGTTCCTTAAGGGGTTAGGTTTTTTGGCATTTTCATCCATCGCATGAGGAAGAATAAAAACTGAGTTCTCCATCTCTGCAGGTGACATTAAACTCTAAGGGTTAACTCCTGCCTCAATTGACAAGAAAAACAAAACTGAGTGATTAGACATTAACTGAAAAACTTTAATGCACTTAAATGTCAAGTATTATAGCTATGAAAAATAGCCTGAACTATTCCTATGAGATACTGAATTTGCATCTGGCAGTCCCAGAAGTGAAGAAAAATAATGGTATCATTTGTTGCTGTGGTCTGAAGTTACTAGCTCTATGAGAGTTACTTACTGCTATGAGAATAGCAGGGAAAAAAGCACCAAAAACTGAGGGATGTTGTCAGAAGAGAAGAAATAATTTTTCCCAATTTCGGAGCTGGTGTAACCACAGCATGAGCATTGCTTTCATTTATGGTTGCTCTATTCTTATGAGTAATTTAATGGAAATACAGTGTAATACATTGAAAATGGAAAATAAACAAGCAAGGAGATGGTTTAGGAGATGAGATTTAAAAAGTTGATAATTCAGATAGAAAAGAAAGAGATTGAGATAACTATAGTTTAAAAAATCCTGAAGGTGATGGATTAACTGCATGGGGAGCTCTTCTTAAAACCCTGCAATACTGCGAAGAGGGCATCCATGATATGTCTAGTATGGAAACTAATTTAAAAGTCATAAAAGTAGGCAATTTAGGCAGATGGTCATGAGGTTCTGAAGCTTCCTTCTGAAGGAGGTACTATCAGAAGAATTGAAAAGCAGTTAGACAACTTTATAGAAAAATTTATAAATAGATAATAAAAAGCCTGAGAAATAGACAATTCAGCACAAAGGAGAAAAACCTGTGTGGTTCTGAGGGGGTAAAAGAATGAACTGCAGGAAGTAGCCAGGTGTACACTGTCTCCCTAAACAGCATCTGTTCTTGCCCTTTTCAAACAGAGTGATAGATCCTGGGACTGGGAAAGGTCTGACCTAGTGAGATGTCTTTTATGTTCTTATGTCAAATGAAGCAGTGTTGGTGTGTAAATTCACACAGGCGCACACCACATCTGATGATACAGTAGCACAGAAAACCACTGTGTTTCAAGAGATGCTGGAAAGTCTATGTTTAAGAAGTCATGGTTGTATATACCCACATATTTTAGAACAAAAATAATTACTGTTGTTGTTCTGCACAGGGAAAAAGTGAGAACAGTGTGCCATGGTAACTCTAAAACAGCATCTTCATGGTAATCCCTAGGGTACACTGGAAAGGTGTATTAGTGTTTTAGGGCTTCTTTAGTCAGGGGAGACATAGTTGTAAATGTAGCAGCAGGTTCCCAAAAGTATGCACATCCACTCAAAAACACAGTCACTACTGTCTCTTTTGTGGATTCTCGCAGATACTTATTTGAGCATCTACTTGAAAGGTGCCAGATTAATAATTTTAAAGAGATGCGCTGTAAAATAATCTCCAAAAAATACAAGCAAGGAAAAATTATGAGCTTTCTAAGTAAATAAGGAGTTTTACTTACATGTATATCCAAGTACTCATTTATTACTTTATAATTTTAAAAATTTTTTTGCTATTTTTATTTCATTTTTATATTTCAGCTCTTTTCTGTGTGGTAAATAAATCGGTTTGATTCTGTGGTCTAAGTACAGGGCTAAAATTTTTGCCTTAATTCTCAGCAAAATTTGATTCAAAATAGGTTTTCCTGGATGTCAAGCAGTGAACTTTCAAAAGCTTATCCTCTGTGACAGTGTCATCAAAATGAAGCATATCATAGAAAAACATAAATATTTAAGAAAAGCTTGAAATAAAAATAAGGAGGCTATTTTTGCTAGCTCTGCACAGAGACCATAATGAGAAGGGTAATTTCATCAGCTGAAAGTCAAGAGAACTTAATCTTTAAACAATGAAAATATCAAGTCTCAAAATAAAATAATAGAAGTGATGGGAATGAGACTATACCATTCAAGTCAGTAACAGTGAGTTTTCCCACTCACTTGAATGGGAACAGAATCAATTCTCTGAAAACTTCTGTTATCAATTATTTGAAACAATCTAATATTTCCCAGGGTCAAGAAGAATTGACTGTGAAAGAAATCCCTGACCCTACAAAGTGCATGTCATAGATGTCATGGTAAATGGTACCAATGCACATAGCACAATGGAGCCTCTTGGTACTGCTGCAGAAAAGAAGGTTTGGACTGGAAGCTGCTTCCAATTTTCTGGGAGTGGGGGTTGGAAATCTTACTTTGAAGTATTGTAGGCTTGACATTTTTGGCAGAAAACTTGAGGAAGTGCTGGTATGCATTTAAGTGTCTTATGCATCTACTCGCTGGTTCTCAGTTAGTTTTAATGAGCACATACGTATCTATCAAACTGGACCCTGAACCTGAAAACTTAAGCTAGGAACTAACACTTGTCCTGTCTGCTCTGCCACTTCTAAACAATCTTTTATCATTGGTAGATGATATAAGTGAACCTAATACCAAACAGGGGGTCAGATACAGTTTCAGGAAACTGTCGTATCCTTCTTCACATCATTAATAATAGAAAGAGCATGCACAGCCAGGAAGCAGGAGCTGGGGCTGTGCTCAGTATTACTCCACAGTACAGAAACATGGACCTCTCTGTTTTGCCAAACAACAACCATCCTGATAAATTCCTGCAACTGGAGGTAAAATCTTTAGAGAAAAACTCTGCCTTTCTACCAGCCATCTGGGCAAAATTCCCCGAAGCAGCTTTACCTGGAGTGCAACGGTGGCATAACAGGATCTATTTACAGGTAAGGTCTAAAAGAGGCTGACATTTTCCTGATTTTTCTACCTTGTTTTAAGGATCAGGAGAAAAATTACTTGGTGGTGACACATCAGCTGTAGATTCAGCTTCCTGCATCTCTTAATTGTTGTTAATTTTTGTTAATATTTGCTATTAACATTGTTAATATTCCTGTAAATTTTCCCATTTACTTCAGTGAGGATCAGGCTCCATGAGAAGAGTTACTCTCTTCAGGGGAGTCCACTGACTATTTCAGTGTATTAGTCTTTCTACTGCTCTTTGTAACACACTCATAGCATTTTCCAGAAAGCGTACTGAAGTCAAATACCAATTAATTGTACTAAAAGTGTGCATGGAATGTGCTCTCTTAAGTACAAAAAGCCCCAGATTTAAAACTGAAAGTCAAGTCATACCCCTTCAACTTGATGGAAGGCACATTAGAGAGACACTAGAGATTCTTGCTGCAAGTGTGTATACCTGCATAGCTCACCATAACTTCCTTTTTATTTTGCCTTTTTTTTTATTTTCCTCATTCAACTTTGGCGTTCCTGTTGTACTGAAAGACAACCACTGAAAGTGTGAAACATGCTGACTGCATTAATCCAGGTTATTTCATAGAGATAGCAGCAGTTTCTTGGTAAAAATGTAAACGTGCACTGCCTAGCAGAGGCCCTGGAGCTGGCGGAGCAGAGGTTCATGTCTAGACCAGCAGCAGTACAGCTGCATCAGCTCACACCCCTCTGGGCCCCACTTGCCGCTCCACAGTGCTCCTTCCCTGCTGCCCGGGAGCCCCTCGCCTCTCCCCACCCCTAGCATGAGCAAAAGCTCCAAGGTCTGGTTCTTGTCAAGGGATGGAGACACGCATAAGTGGTTGGGGGTGAGGGGGTGATGGAGAAGGGTCTACATTCTCAGGATCCTTAGGGTGGGGGTCTAGTTCCCCAGGGGAATGAAGAGTAAGAGCCAAGAAAGCTTGAACCTGGGGGAAGGGAGGAGAATGATGCTGAAAGTCTCCCACAGCTACTTCCTGTTGCACTTCTCCCCTTTCAGACATTTCTCCCCATCAGCTCTCTAAACCCCTTTGCTCCCTCCCGGAGTCCATTCCAGTCCTCCTCCAACTGCAAAAGTCGTCCCCCCGCGACACTCGCTTCCATGCTCCCCCCTTCCTTTCCCTAGCTTCCCCCCAGCCCCAGACACCCTTCCCTCTGCCTGCTCCACTGCCTCCAGCCACTCTGTCCGTGTTGTATAATTTTTGCTGGCGACTCCCCAAGGAGAGCTGGGGCGGGGAGCACACGGCTGCCCGTAGTCTCTCCCATGCAAACAGCCCTAACCGAGGGACGGAGTCTGAAGGATGCCGAACAATAGGGTATGGTGCAATGCTGGCCTCCCTGCCCCTCCTTCCCTCCCCCCCCCCCCCAAGCCCCCCTTTNCAAGCCCCTCTTTTGTGCAGGAGGGAGGCAGCCACACACAGAGCCTCCTCCACAGCAGGGATCCTTCTCCCTATTGTTGTCAATCAGGACGCACTGTCACCGAGTCAGGGCTGCAGAGCTGCGGGACGATTAAAAATGTGTGGGGAGCCCTGTGCTTTTTGACCTGTGCTCTGCTCTTCGCCACCAGCGAGAAGGTTTTCCTGGAACTATATGTCCCAGCGCCGGGATGGCTGTTTCAAAGCAAATGTCTGTACTCACCATGTCTCCAAAAATGGGAGTTTGCAATGTGGTATATTTTGTAAGTGTTAAGCCTAGGACACGATCTGTACTTTTAAGTGTAGTCATTAGTGATTTCAGGCTGTCCAGATAAAATTCACTGTGCCATTCTCTCTCTTGCGTTCTTTTTCCCCTTTTTCTGACAATCAAATACAGGGAAAAGTACTGATGAGTTCCAGACAGTAGAAGAAACACGATGGCACAGTGGAGAACTAATGGTGCAGGAATAATATATTTCTCTTTAAGATGAGAAAGATAGTGGAGTTAAGGGTTAAATAATTTAGAAATTGAAAAAGGGGGGCGAGGGGAGAGAGAATTAATTTCAGAACATATGTGCATGATCTAAAGATTCCTAAAGTCATCAAACCTTGAGAATAGCCTAAATTTCCTCTTTAGAAGTCAATATGCTTTTAAGAAACTAATGCTACTCAAGGCTCCCTATGAGAAGTGACTGCTCAGTGGTGCGTTTGTGGACTCTTCCAAACCTTTATTATGAAATCACTTAAATTCAAATGTACTGAAGTGCTTATGTGTTTTCTCCACCTATAAGTTTTAAAATTTGTTTCCATTATAAAAAGCAGCTTCATGTAATGACAAAAAGCTGCTGCTCTTTCTCCTCACTTTCCTCTTTGGTATCAGGCAAACTAAGCTTCCCAGCTTAGCATGTACTTTCATCGTCTACTTTGACTAAAACAAACCATAAAGCAGTCCAGGAATTTTGGCCCTTCCTTGTGAAAAGCAGCATAAAAAGCACAGACATTCTCCTGCAAATGGATCACTGCTGACTCCATTCTTCTCACCCTGAAAATTTCCAGCCCTGCTATACCCTCTGCCCCACAGTATGTTTTAATGCCCAGCGCACACCAGATGATTAATCCTCTTTATCTGTTTCTCATGTCTCCCCTGTAGTCAACCTGGTAATTTTCTGCAATTCTCAGACTTCTTTTTATTGTTTATATTTCTATTTTTTTCCCTATTTTTGGAAGACAGCAGAGAGTATTTAGTCTTAGCAGCATGCTACCTTTTGGCTTGGTGTTTTTTTGGCCTTACATTTGAGTTAACGCCTGTGTCCTGTCTTTGCTTGTTTCTCGGTATACCAGGACAAGAGGGCTTTTTAAAATCTGTAAGTTAGGTGCCAGGTTAGAGTCACTTCTTTGTCCCCTGGCTCATATATGCATTACGTATTTCCACTCTCTCTCCCTTATTCTTCCCTAGACATCTGCAACTGGCCACAATAAGAGCCAGCTGCAAGGTTGGCAGGAGCTTTAGTCTGAGACTGAACAAAAGTTTTTATATAATGCACTCACAGCCCTGCAGAACTCCATTACCAATGACAGATAAAACACCTTTTTTAACTAAACAGTTCATTACAAGAAGTAGCCTCAATGATGCACAATTAAAATAGTCCATATGAATATTTTCTTTTCTGTACGTATCTCTGTCACTTTGGCTGAAGTTTTTATAAGCATCTACTGATCTCTTTCCTATCCATTTCAGGTGGCTTTTCAGTTTTTCAATACCTGAGGCTGCCTTAATGTCTCTGACAAGGAATCCCTCCGGCAAGATTCCCTTAATTTCCTTCCTCAAAAAAACTTTCATTCCTAGAATTATAGAAAGGTTTGATTTGGAAGGGGCCTTAAGTGTCATCTTAAAGTTCCAACTCCTCTGCCATAGGCAGAGACATCTTCCACTAGAGCAGGTGTCTTCAAAGCCCCAGTGAGCCTGTCTTTGAACAGGCAGGGATGGGACATCCACAGCTTCTCTGGGCAACCTGTTCCAGTGTCTCACCATCCTCACAGGGAAAAATTTCGTCCTAACAGCTGCTCTAAACATGCCCTCTTTCAGTTTAAAGCCATTTCCCTTGTCCTATCATTGTAAAAATTCTCTTCAGCTTTTTTGTCAAACACCTGTATGTACTAGAAGGTTGCTACATGGTCTCCCTTGTAGCCTTCTCTTCTCCATGCTGAACAACCCCAACCCACTTAACCTGTCTTTATAGGAGAGGTGCTCCAACTCTCTGATCATCTTAGTGGCCTCATCTGAACCTGTTCGGTCTCCTCAGGAATCATTGATGTGAGCTGTCTGCCCTACTGTCTTTCATATCTCCTTATGTACTTTTGGTTAATCCTTGCCTTCCTGAATTGCCTTCCATAGCATCTCCTATGAGATGTGATTTGTTGAAGGAAGCTCTCAAGTACTAATATTTATCGTAACAAATGAGCTTTTTTTTATTTTCCAAATGTCTAGAAATACTTAGACATAGCAATACCTAGTTGTTAGAACTATCACAGGGATTCTTGGCTACACCCTAGCAGGTTTTTGTCTGTCAGAGCTTTTGTCTGCCTTCAAAATAGTCCTCTACATCAGAAGACTGTCCTCAGGAGTGCAGGGAGGGTTCCCCACTTTTGCACAATAGAGGGTTGTATTATTAAACAAACTACTATCAAATGTAATGACCACCCAGCTAGTCTCTTTCATTAGGATTGAGAAGGCTGTTACAAAACAAATCCTGTAGTGTGCAGTGGCTGTAGGTTTCTTAAAGACGCCGTTGGTTAAAACTTCTGAATATAGCTGCCCATCAACAGCATTTCTTACTTTCTCTGAGCATCTTTCCCAACATCAGCTGGAGACCAGGGCCAGCCATGGGAAAAGAGAAACTGCTTCTCTTTGGGGGCAAAGGAAAGAAAAACTTGGATTCCAGGAAGTAAATTTCCTTAAGTGTGTAAGTGTCTTTTTGTCTACCTTCTTTCAGGTAGATGGGCTTGAAACCAAGGTCTAGCCTTAAGTGTTGATGTCCTGGGTCTGGTGGGTGACACCTCATATCACAGGCTGAGAAAAGAATTCTTAAGCGCCTGGGTTGTTTCAGTGCAATCAACAACAACAGCAGTGGGAACAGAAGCATCAAGTCAAGATAAAAATGAGATTAAATTTTTTCCTAGTAATAAAGACTAAATTGTAATTCTAGTTATATGCAAAATTTGCACTATAAAATAATCAACGAGAAAAAAACATGAAGGAAGCATGTGTTGACTCAGTAATATTGACCCTCTATAGATGTTTGGGCTTTTCAGAGTACGAGTCCTGTACATGACAGCTCTCTGGGTCTGTCAGAGGGACATACTTTTCTCAGTGAAACCTGAGTCATAAACCAGTTATAACACTTTCCTTGCTCATGAGCTATATGTATATCAAACATAGTTATGTGTTTGCAGAGTTGAGTATTTTTCATCTTGCTAAATAAATATTTCACAAATGTATTTCATCTGCAGTTTTTCAGTGTTCTTCAAAACTGCTGCTTCTTTGAGCATTCACTTTTCCCTCCTTCCATTTAGTGAATAACACAAATTGACTCTGATTTGTTCTGTTCCACCCTCACTCACACTGTCTTCTTAGATTCACTGTATATTGTATGAATTCTGTAATAGACATAGATACCTAAAATTGCAATACTCTTTCTTTGAACATTTGCTTCATGAATCAGAGTCTGTGACAAAGGCTGGGATGTGTTTTGAATCTTAAAAAGGAAAAAAAGAGTAGTTTTTGCAAGAGTTAATACTAGCAATATGATTATATTTTTATTGTCTAATCTTAGGTTTTTCTGCTTCTAGAAATGCATGTTTAATTCAATATTCTTCATATTTCATTGTATTATTTCTTAGACCTAGAACTTTTGGATTTTATATGTGATTCTGGCTTCTGTCCTTCCTTTTCCCTAACTAGTCTGTAGGACATATCTACTGCAGAAGTTTTATAATCAAGCATCTGCTGTAGTTGAGTACATTCTCCCAATTCGTCACTTCAATGTCTGTTCTTTAAAATTTCTGCAAACTATATCCTACCCCAAATTCCACTCTAATTCTCATGGTAAAACCCAGTTTCCCCTCCTCTTGTATCCCCTCTCTACATCTGCTCCAAGCTACCACGTTCTCCTCACACCCTTGAAAAGAAAGGTACTTCAGAGAGTAGCGGAAAAAAGTTTTGCCACTCTTTTCATAAAAGAAAAAGAGTTCATTTATGAAGCACTCTTTTTATTAATAAATTTTTGCATCATACCATGTATTCCAAGTTTTGGAGAATTTTATTTAAAACAGCTTTAAAAATTACTGTCAAGTCACATTCTTTTCACAACATTTTAGCCTAGGGAGACCAATCATCCCCTGGTGAGACAGTTCGCGTTCTTCAACAAAATGTTCTCCAAGTTCAACTATTTAGCAAGCCTGAGGGAAGAATCATTAAGGTCAATGACAAATCTTAAATAAGAAATAAAGTAAATAAAATAAAATGCAGTCAGAAAGAAAAGGCGTTTAAAAACACCAGCTCAGCTGAAATCTGGCCAGTACAGCCCAGAGGGCTTCAGTGCCAGCTGTAACTGCAATGCAAAGAGTAGTATTATCAGGGGATATGTGAAGGCTAAGGAACAACATGTGGAAATTATGAACTAACAGAAGGATGGGAGGTCACTGAGGATCCACCCGCCTACTAATGGCAATTATTGATGGGAAACATGCTTAGTCACTTCTGCAAGATTTAGTGATAGGAATGCCAGCATGATGCTTCCTCCTGGAGTTTCTTAGACAAAGCCTGTTGTTTTCTCTTCTCCACCTTTGCTTTCTGAAGGAACTCAGTCCTCACGCTTCCTTCTACACCTGCCTGCCCCAGACCAATGTACACGAGACTATGCATGCACACAGACACTGCAGCCGTGAAGTAGGTGATGACACACACAGCAGCTGATTCCCACTGAAAGAGGATTCACCAGCCTACAACGTGAACAGAAAATTGTTTAAGCAGAAGAAGCCAACAGTTAGCTATCATCTTAGGGACCTTCACTGACTTTATGAGGTGTCCAAGCATTTCCTGAAGCCAGTGTGCAGGAGGTCAGATTCCTTGAGCTCCCTCCAGAAAGGTGGAAGAAGAAGCAGAACGTGCCCCTAGTCCTTTTTCCGCTGAAGTCCACTCCACCTGTGGTACCTTAACAGCTGGAGATCTCATTAAAATTGAACAATTCAGGAAAATTCATCCTTACATAGAATTAAGTTTCTCAGGACCCAGCTTCTTCATAGGTTAGTTATTATGTGCACTTATCCTTAAATGCATCTTGCAGCAGGTGCTGCCCACACCTTCGTGATTTCTGAGAGCAGGAGAGAGGTGGGGATTGCCCCCTCCCAGCATATCTGCCACAGGTCCACTGGGTCAGGCCAAGGCTCCCCTTGACTCAACATGAAGTTCCTAAGGACAAAAGTACTAATGAGAAAGGATGAATTGGCTCTGTGTCAGTTCTAAGAGTCTTGAGAGGAGGGAGAGGTGTTAGTATATGGCAAGGGCTCTGCAGAAAGAAGGTCTCTTAGGTAGCTGACACACCATGGAACCACAGATCAGGGACAGGGTAATTGAAAGTCTCGGGGACAGAGGTTTGTGATAAATACTGAACGCCTTGAACTGGAGAGTCTGATTGCATTTTACAGATGAATTACAGATTGAAAAATATAGTAACTGCTATTTTGCAGACTCCTAAAGAGGCTCTTAGTGCTGTTTTAAGAGGCAGATTGTGGTTTCTCAAAAAATACAATTCCCATCAGGGTTGTTCTTCATCTTCCTTACTTGATACCCACATGTTCTAGAAGGTCTTATTTAACAGCTTTTTATTTAGATATTTAATAGGTATTTAATTACCTATGAATTCTGACAGTACCCTCAGTCAAATGAAGAGCCTCTTCAACATCCTTACATGGGTCTAGCATTCAACAGGATGAACAGAACTGCAAGTCACACCCCTGCTATCAGAGATGCATTTCCAGCAGAGGCTGTCATTTACACACCATTTCCCCTGTGATGATTCTGCTTTGTCTACATCTTTGCTTCTGCATCATACATCCATGGCTTTCACCGGAACTATAAAGTTCTACTGCAGTTCTCCATAGCACTGTTTCACGAAAGCAGAGGCTTTCTTCCAGCAGGTATTATAATGTCAGTTCACATTTGCAAAAGAACTTGATGTTCAGATTGTACCCACCTGCTTTCCCCAGAAGGAAGAAATCTGTCCAGAGTGAGCAGTCAGGCTCCCTCACTGCACTGTAGAAGTTTGCCAGAAGGAGAAAAATGGTTGCATGTGTAGTTTTAAAATGATTCTGTTGCATTACAAGTGATCATTCTGGAAGTGGGCCTGTATCATAGGTAATGCAAATGAAATCCAGATTCTGATCTAACTTGTGTCTTACAGAGAGAAAAGAGAACTGTCACTGAGCTGCCAGGGTTAGACTTGAACCGGGTCAGTCAAGAAATAATAGACAAATCCCTGGGGAAACACATTACCCCCATCACCCTGAAATCCACAATCAAGAGCAACCCACTGTATAGTGATATCCATGTGGAAGATGACTGGCAGGAGAAGAAAAAGACACCTTCCTGGACCGTGCAGGACTATGACAGACAGTCACTGCACTCTAACTTGGCCAGCCACATAAAGGTAATTCGCTGCTGTGCTGCTGTGAGCTGTGTGGTGGTGCATGCACAGATCACTGCGCAGCTCACTTGGATCTTTAGGTGGGATTACAGAAGTAAATATGGAGGTAGTTTCTGGTACAGACATGACACTAACATGAGTCTGGTCAGGAAAGGAAGTCTACATATCTGGTCAGACTCCAGGAATTTAAATTTTACAGTACATGACCTCTGACTAGAGAAACTCTTAAACCACAACACTGTACAACTCAGCGTCCCTGTTTACTTAGGGAAGAGCTATAAATACGGCACTTAAATACTATATAGCCATTTTAATAACTGTTCATAGCAAAATTCTGTTATCAAATTTCATATATTTTTCTCAGCCTCATCCACACTATCCAGGATCCTGCCTCCCTGTGGGTTGGCACAAATCACTTCTAGGATTACATTTGTAAGCTTTTTTTCCCTGCTGTTCCATTTTTTGGAAAGAGAGTCCGAGCTGCGTTTATACAATGACATCTCTTCCTGAGAAGACAACATGGTTTGTTCTGGGTTTTTAAATACATTTCAATGGCTGGTGTCCTACTTTTTATTCCTGGATGAAAAGTGTGGTTCTAATTTTCCCCAGTGGAACATTCACAGCATCTGGAAAGTAGCACAACCTACATTCAAGTGAAAGTGTCTTGCATATGTGTTGTGATGTCTTAAATTCATTAATCAGTATCTGATTATAGCTGAAATACTTTTTGGTATGTTCTAATGACTTTGTGTGTAAAAGACAGAAACTGATTTCATCTTCTGATTTTTCTTCTAGGAAAATCCTAATGATCTAAAGTTCTGGATGGGGGATATTTATACTCCTGGGTATGATACCTTGTTAAAAAAGAAGGAGAGAGAAAAAAAGCATTCCAAATATTGCCGAATCATCCTGTTCATGGTACTAGCTGTTTGCATCCTAATTACTGTAATCACACTCAGTGTTTTACTTACTTAGTATAGCCAAATGATGATGAAAATTTTTTTCAATAAATATTTTTATTAAACTATTCCCTTCACTGGTTTTATTTGAACTCCATTTTTTTTGGCCACAAACACAATTTATTTGACATCACTATTGAAAATATTCCTGTACAGCATAAGGAATTGACCCTGAAAAGAGACAAATACTCTGAGCATGGCTGAAGGTCACCTTACAGATATAATTTAAAAAGAAAATTATACTCTATGTTTTTTAGTTCCTTCTTTGGACTAGTGATTTAAGTCAGTATGTGTGGTGTGTTACATAGATTATGTACAGACAACCAGCTGACTGATTGCTCTAATAAACACCTACCATCCTCTTTGTCTTTTTACGATAGCTATTTTTAGAATATAGAAGAGCATTATAAAGCATCACTCAAGATATCACAAAGAATTATAAAACAAAATTTAACACATTACTTAGTGACAGAATGCATTGCTGCAATGATGCAACACTTAGTAAAAGCCAGCCTAAATGCATAAATATTTTTTACACTTCTTCAGAGAAGAAAAATAGAAAATAGATCCCTGAGTTTCTATAAAAAAAATTGCCTGAGACCTGTGACAGAGTTTTTCCATCCCTATGTCATCTTTCAACATACAGCATTCTGTCACCCCAAAAGATGGAGTGACAATATTTTTTTTGGAACAAAATCTGTGGCATACGAGAGTATAAGGTGGAATTAATTCACCTGAAAAATATTAAAGGTATATAACCAGGCTGTGAAAAAGGATCTTTGTAAAGTAAAGGAACAAAATGGAATGTTCAGCGCACACAGGCAATTAAGATAATACTCCTCAGAATAATTCACAAGAATGAAAACATAAAAAAATAAAAAGTGAGTGAACAGGGAGAGAAAAACTTCAAGCAGTTATTTCCTTTCTGAAAGGACACTCTGGGTGCTGCAGACCAGTTATACCTCTGTATTTGGTATTTAAGAAGCTATGAATACCACTGAGATAGGGATTTCCCATATGTAAGAGAATCTCACAGATGCACAGAAGCTGGAAAGTTGAGGTTATACAGGGTCTGCTTCTTGTCCTACCAAAAAAAATTGCTTTGGATTAGTCAGGAATAAAACTAAGGTAGAAGGTTTCTACTGTCCCCTCTGAATTATAGAATGTGCCCTAATTATACCAGGTTTACAGTGCTTTAACTCAACATTAATTCATCTTCAGAAACATGTATTTCATTACGTCCTTCTCATCTAGTCCATGATTGATTCTTGTGTGTTCTGTAACTTGTTGGACACTAGTCTAGCTCGTACCATAGCTAGTTTGAAGATTCAAGCTAAAAAAGCTTACTGCTTTAATCTGGTGTGCAGACAACAGCAGAAGAGTAGCAGCATTTAAATACACACACGTAAAATTAGTATCCTTGTTACAATATTGGACATTGCTGTTAATATACAAGGGAACTCGGTCTCTTGCCTTGCTGCAGATTCAGTGCAGATTCTTTCTTGTCTGAAAGATCAGCCCCAGTCAGTTTATGAAAGTAAGAACTTGGGAGTATTTTACAAGACTAATAGCTGACATTATGAAGTAACTACTCACATTAAACCAACAATCCTTGACTTTTTTCCAGCCCAAGTACATTTGCTTTAAGTGCATTGCATACAATGCAGAGACGTACTTTTGTAAATTATTGAGGCCTGCAGGCGGGAAGCCTAAAAGCATAGGGCTCTGTAATTTCCAGGAAAACAGCCAATAGTGCGAGTTTTTCAACTGCATTACTGTGTGAGGGCTTAGCTGAAAGCATAAAGCCGTTTTCTCCACAAGTCCACTATGGGTTGTTTCAGTCCGATTTCACTGCTGTCACCTAGCGGAGAGCCAAAAAAAGAGGACAAAAGTATCAGGCGCTAAGATGCCGGTTTGAACTATTTTTAATTAATCTATTTATTTATTTGTTTAATTTTTTTCAATAATGTTTTTTTTCTGTTGGCGGTGGGGGGGAAGGGCTGTCGGGCCTTTCGCGCTCCGCAGGCTCCGCGGTGATGCGGGCTCCTCTGGTGACCCCTCGCGGCGGAGCGCGGCGGCCGGAGGCGCCCCGCCGATCCCGCCGATCCCGCCGATCCCGCCGATACCGGGAAGATGCGCGGCGTGCGGAGCGCCGGCAGCCGCGGGAAGGCTCCTTCGTGCCCGGCGGGAGCACCTGCCCGCCCGGCAAGGAAAGGGCTTGCTGCTGCGCCCTTCAGAGAGTGCTCGCACGGGGAGAGCCCATTGTCTGTGTAAACGCGAGCTGTGCTCTTGGTACTGGGAAAATAAACAACGCTTGAATATTTCCAGAGGAAAAAGACAAACCAGAGTCAAGAGACTGAGAGACAAAGACTTTTCTTCAGGGGAGAGTGGTGGAGCCTCCGGATCCTTTGTGCCATGTGCTAACTCTGAAAACAATAAATGAGACTACCCTCCCTTAACCATTTAATGCAGTATTACTTTACATGTCTTATAGGAAAACAATTTAAATTTTTGGCCGATAAAGATTGCTGTGTGTTGTTTCTTTTGTCGTGTGAGGTTGTTTTTTTTTTTTTTAATTGCCTTAGTTAGTTTGGGGTTCTTTTAATTCATTAGGGACAGAGACTGAAGACAAGTCATCACACAACATTTGTAATAAACTAGCATCACTATTGGTGGTTGGAGAACAGAATATTTAGTGTATTCCAAAAGTACTTAAAAAATTCCGTAAAAGGAGACTCAAGGGAACCTTAGCACACTCTACAACTGTATAAAAAGTGGTTGTGCACAGGTGGGTGTCAGCTTCTTCTCACAGATAGCAAGTGACAGGACAAGAAGAAATTGCCTCAAATTGTGCCAGGGAAGGTTTGGAGTCAATATTACAAAAAAGTTCTTCACTGAAATGGTTGTCATGTACTGGAACAGGTTGCCCAGAGAAGTGATGGAATCACCACCCATGGAAGTGTTCAAAAAAAGTGTGGACATGGTTCATGGGGATGTAGTTTAGTGGTCGTTGCAGTGGTGCTGGATTAAGAGCTGGCATGGATTATCCTAGAGGTCTTTTCCAACCTTAATCATTATATGAGTCCATGAATAAAACAGCTCTAGTGAGTAACTTTCCAGTACGTAATCTCTGTGATCTACATTCATTGGTCTCTCCCTACCCTGACAGCACACTTACACAAATAATTTCATACTTTCACAGAATCACAGAATATGCTGAATTAGGCCTATCAGGATCATCAAGTCCCACTCCTGGCCCTGCACAGGACACCCCAAAAATCACACCATGTGCCTGATGGTGTTGTCCAAATGCTGCTTGAACTCTGTCAGGCTGGTGCTGTGACCGCTGCCCTGGGGAGCCTGTTCCAGTGCCAGCCACCCCTGTGAGTGAAAAACCTTCTGACATCCAGCCTAAACCTTCTCTCAGCTTCCTTCCATTTCTTCAAGTACTGTCACAGCTCATAAGAGTGAAGAGATTGGTCCCTGCCCCACCTCTGTGAAGATGTTGAAGACTTCAGTGAGGTCTCCCCTCAGTCTCCTCCAGACTGAATAAACCAAGAGACCTCAGCTGCTCCTCATACAGCTTCCCCTCCAGATCCTTCACCATCCTGGTGGCCCTCCTATGGACTCTCTCTAGTACTTAATATCTATTTTGTACCGTGGCACCCCAAACTTCTCCCAGCACTGGAGGTGAGGTTGCTCCAATGCAGAACAGAGTGGGACAATCCCCTCCCTTGCCTGGCTGGTGATGCTGTGCCTGATGCCCCCCAGGACAGGGCTGGTCCTCCTGGCTACCAGGGCACTGCTGGCTCAGATTCAGCTTGTCTTCAGCAAGGTCCCGGGTCCCTTTCCTGCAGCGCTGTGGAAAACTTAAATTCAGTAAGATTTAAAAAAAAAAAAAAAAAATTCAATAGTAATCAGCTGGAATGGCAGCAAAAACTCCTATGTAGTCAGTTAACTTCTTGACACACTGCACCAAGTTGATATATCAGCCTCTTACCAGCACCTCTAAAAAGAGATAGGAGAACTGTGGTAGAATACTACCTTTTACTGGGAAAACAGGAACTTGCAGTAAGATGTAGCAGCTGCAGGAATTTGCTCTTACAAACTGCAGAGCAGCAACCTGGAAGCAAATAAGAGTTCTGCAGATTGTGCCCACTTATAATTGCACTGGCAATTACTATATTTCACAAGTGCTTTTAGAACAACTACCTTTTCTCCAGTAAATAAAGATTAACTTTACTCACTATCTATGTGATTGAAATTTTTAACTGGCTTTCAATACAACTACTCTCCCAAATTACTAGAACATATTGGAAGATTCAGCCTTCCTCTTCCTTTGCTGCATTCTTCCCATCCCAAAACTATTCAGAAATATGCAACTACTTTCTCATTTTATTTGGTTTTGGCCTGTAAAGTTACTGAAAACAGAGTCCTGCTTGGTTCTGGCACTTCAACAGGCACAATTTGGGAAAATTACAGCTACCACTCCCCTTCAGTAAAGTACAGACCTTGTCCGTGAAAAGGATCTCACTGGGCTTGCTGCTTTAGTAGGATATATGTTTTCATCTTCCAGACTAATATATTTTTTCCTTCCAATGCACCTATTACAGAAGGCAAGGTCTTTAACAGAAAAAGGGGAGAGAAAGAGAAATTTTTGAGTTTACCATGAGCAAAATTAGCTGGTCACATCAGCATTTGAAAAAGAAAGAAGCAATGTTAGTTGTGAATTGCAATATAATGTAAATATCTCTGGATAGGTACTCCTTTAGTTCTGATATTATGGTGTGTGAATGGTGAATGAATAACCATCCATCAGAGCAGTACCTGTGTGGACGCTCTGCATCCCTGCTATCTATCACTGAAAGATCAGGAAGGTGTGCCACAAAATTTCCTACCCAAGGAGAATGTCCCACTGGTTAGTTCAGAGATATTTTGAAGCAGACTAGACTGCTGAATCCACTTCAATGATCTATTCTGTGTGGCTATGCTCCTGTAAATTGAGTAATTCACTGAAATACAAATTTATGGGGAATCTAGTCAGCCATTAGACAGCCATCCAGCACAACGAATGTGCTGCTTCTGTCAATTATTTTCTTATGTGGTTTTACTGGTTAGAAGATGCATCTAGATTTGAAAAGTTAGAGTGGCAGTTACCTGCTGTAAAAAGTGACAAGTGTAAGATAAAGTGCATCATCTCTGTGTTGCGTAAGATAAATTATAAAAGTTTTAGCACGTAGTATTTTAAGTAGATTACACTTTTTATTTAACAACAGCACTTCCTCCCATGTAGCTTCCTTTGTGAAAAGTGCCTTTTGAATTACCTGTTTAGGTTTGGGTTTTTTTTAATGTCCTAGAAAGCCTTACTTTGTGGACAAAGAAGCATGCAAATCCAGAGCACTTCTGTGGATTGACAGTTCTGCTGGGGCCTTACCTGATTATTTGTATTCTGGAGAAATGCATTTATGAATGCAGGAAAGACTCTTGTGTCTATGAGCTCCTGCTTACATTGAAAGGCTTTCTCTGTTCCAACTGTTATTTCCCACGATAATGGTTTGGAGTCAAGACATTGCTACAGCCCTATTCAGGCACTTGAATACATAGGTAGGAACATGACACGTGCCATGCTTCAATCCATTTCTCAGCAACCTGATGGCACTGCAAACCCAGTTGCAAGTCAAATTTGACAGGCCTGTGCCCACTTGTAGTCCACTGTCTGAAGGGAGAACAACAGAACGATGGTAGAGAAAAATAAATTTCTTCTTGTAATACTTATCTGTATTACAAGAAGTAAGTATTACTTATCTTAGTCTGTGGATCTAAATCTGTAAAAGATTTAACCTGCAAGATTCAGGATTTGTGGGAGCATTGTCCCCTCCCCTCCTCTCCAAACACAAACACATTCCAGGCAGATTTCTGCTGAGGAACAGATGTAGTTCAAGTTGGAGCTGAGGTCGAGTCTAAAAGAACATGTGCTTTAGGTAAGCAGCTTTTGACCAGATCCCTCCATCTCTCTTGATTTCTTCTTTTTGCAGCTGTTTCTTAGTGAACTTCTCCCTGGGAGCAGCCATTCTGGTCAGCAGTGGTCGTGGTGCATCCTGATGGGCAACCCCCTTCCTGACAGAGGTACTTGTCAGGATTTTTTAGTCAGAGGGCTGACTTTGTGAATCTTTGCAACTGGAAACTTGTTGCAATGATCCTGATACAGCTAAATGCTGATCATAACACACTGAATCCAGGAGTCAGAATACTCAGTTATAAATTATATATTGTTTAGAGTTCCTTTTTTTCCTCACTAGACCTATTGTAAGCCACCTGAGGAAAAAATGCTGGACACACTCTCCTCTGATGTATTACATTCTACTAAGGCAACCCAGCAACAAAAATCCTGTACACAGTTACATTTTCAATGCATTATTGTAACCAGTTGGCAGGCAGTTTTTAGGCTGAGAGAGGAGGATGGTTAATTCATAGCAATATGACTTGCTATGTCATTTTCATGAGAACACACAGCTCCGGAGTTGGTGTGCATTATTTTTTCCATCCATGTGTTTAGCTTCACAGACAATCCAGCATATGAACCAGCCTTCCTGAAGAGGGCTTGTTTCTCTCTGGGGTTTCCTCTGTGCTGATTGTGCTCTTTTTGGAAATTCTCCAATAGGCCACTCTCAGCTCAGAAATCAATTTGCTGCAGCTGCTGTAGTAAATTGAAACTCTTGTAGCTGTAAGTGGGTTCATCTGTGGGAATTCTTGTTGCTTGTGGTAAGGTTAGTCTTGTTGGAGGAAGCATTGTGGAGTTAAGGTGGAAGGCAGAAAGTTTTATGGCAGCACAGTTATTGTTCAGCACACAGCACAAATCTATTGAGTATTGAGCTTATTTGCTTCAAATTTGGTAGACTGCTGGTTTTAATACCTGTGGGTGTGTGTGCCTGTTCAGCCTTTAAAGCTTCTTTTCTCTAGGCACAACTGAATACTGAAAACACACAAGTATGCAAACTGAAGCAGTATTTTTTGCTCAGCTGTTTGGATCTCTCTTCTAAGTGAGTTGGTACTACCTCAAAAAGGGAAGCGATAAAAACAGTGGAAATAATAGGGGAGAGTTTTGTTGTGGGAGGTGCTTTCTTTCATTTGAAGACTGATTTCTCTTTTCTATGCCCACTTTTTTTTATTTGCTGAACTGTAAGAAAGATAATGTTTTGAAATTTATTAGAATATGAAATAATCGGGATACAGAAGCTATTAGTGAATAATGTTCTGTGTGTGACTAGCCCCAGTGGTGAATTGCTAATGGAAAGACTATGTGCCTTATAAAAGTAGTTCTTAGGCTGAAATGAGCACAGGGTATTCAATCTTTAAATTTGCATTAGTTCTCTTGCTTTTTAATGAGCAATGCCATAAATATTGTCTCAGCTCATTGAGATGTGAGCTGAACCAAGTATTAGTGAACTGGCATGTGGGTAATTTGCATAGCTGGGGGCCAAAATTTTATTTTTATTTTCATTTTTTAATGTCTGTTTCTTAAGATCACCTGCATCAAGTTTCAGAATCATTTGCTGAGGAAAAAAATCAAGTAAGGAATCTGGAAGCTCTATTTTGTCTGAAATGGTTTGTATTTCTCTAAAGGTCTGACAAGTTATTGCACCCCATAAACACTCTGAAATGCCTGCAATATTAGGTTACCATAGAGCACAGTTTATAGAAACTGTTTAAAAATAAAATAATGAGAAATGGAATGGAAAACCTCCTAATTTGTTAAGATTAAGCTGAGGATAAAGATACAGCTATGACATTAAATCAGGCTTTGTCCCTGATTGAAGTGTGACACAGAAGGTATACTTAGGACAAGAATAAATCCTGGGCAAGGCATTTAGAATTGAATGAGCTGATTCTACAGTATCTCTGGCTTTGTGCATATAGGTTAAAATATTAAATATTAGGAATCAACAGTATAAGTTTATGCAAAGCTCAAAGCTAGAGAAAAAAGGGTTCTCCTGGCAAATGGAGTAGACATACTGTTTGCAGCCTGGAAATGTGTTAAATTAGCTATTTGTCAAATCCTGAGGCAGTGAAAAACAAGTAAGTAAAAGGGTTTATAGCGGTAATGTTGTGTGGAAATGAATGTTGAAATACACTGCAAACTGCCGAGAGAGAGAAGAATTCACTAAGGACCTAAATGCATGTCTGACCTTGAAGTGAGAAATCAGCTTCTTTGGGTGTTTTTTGACAAAAATAAAGGCATTTGATGGTAGTATCTACATAATGAAATCCATTGAATTTCACCTTAGTAACTACATTTAACAGTATGTGCCTTGGTGAGATACTTTCCCCAGTGCTGTTGCCATACCCCCACCACAAGCAAGGAGTCAGTGACCTCATTTTCAGACAGCGATTCTACCATCAGAAAATCTGCTTCCATTCTGAGAGAGATCTCCTTTAACTGGGATAGATTATTCCCTTGAGTTTGTACACAACAATTGTGATGGCTCAGTCAGATGCTGGCCTTCCTCTCGCTGCATCCTGGCAGCAGGGAGCTCTCATCGACCTTTCCATTTGTTTGACACCTGTAACATTTCTTGGATCCTCGGTCACACACTTCTGGATCCAGGCATGCTGTTCAGTGCATTTTTAATCCTGAATTACGCCGAGGTCTGTAAAGCTGCGTTTCTCACACAGCTGTGAGCTGGGGCTGCCAGGGTGTGCAGGGGTGTGGGCACCCTGCCTGTCAGACAGGCAGCTCCCACAAGGAGTTTGATACTGAAGCAGCTCGATACTGAAGCAGCTCAGCAGGCTCTACTGGCCACCTGGGGAGCAATAGGGGCAAACCACCTGGCAGCATCATCTGTGCTGGCTCCCACTGGAACTTCTTGTGGGATCAGTTCACTCTAGAGAGATGACCCTGCCTCTTAATGAAAAATACCCTCCTCACTTTCTCACCTGCAAAAGTTTTAACATGTTATGGCTGGAGGCTGAATGCTTGCTGAAAATAAAACTTCCTTTTGTTATTATTTTCTTAATCCATTTTCACTTCATTATTCACCATGGTGATGTAGACCATAAATGTGAGATACAGTGTCAGCTCACCAAAACCAAAATTATAGGTGAATTAGCAGGAGTTGCTTAGTGTTCAAAGTCAGTTTCAAACCTAGTAATTAAGTAAACTGCTGCTGCATGCTTATGAAGTGCTGAAGAATAAACTGTTACTGAATATTTCAGCAGAATCAATTGGAGGAAGCTGTTGATCAATGAGATGATGAGGAAGACATCCATCATAAAGTTCTGCAGACTAAAAAGAGCTACATTCTGTCACTAGTTGCAGAGTGGTATACTAAATTTGATTGACAAGTACTGAAGTCCAGGAGGCTTTCCCTGCCTGCCTTCTATTGGAAGATGTGCTTCCAGCTATACCTTTAAAACTTGGTAACAAAGAGGGGACTTGTCTTGAGGACTCATTCTAATGAATGACAGTAATATCCTCATTAAAAAAAAAAAAAGTTCAATTGCTTAGGATTTTGTAGTTTTTTGCTTTCATGTATGGCATTCAGAGATGATGTCAGGATGCCTTGGAAGTTGTTCTTTATAACATCAGCAGTGTTGTTGTTAGACAAATCCTCCTTTTGCAGTGTAGTTATGAGATTCTTCCCAGGTTCCTTTTCTGACACAAACTTAGTTCCTGCTGATCCATCCTGGTTATATCCGTATATACCAACATCATATTTGATCATCTGCCACAGTTCAAGTTTATGGAGCCAGCTACATCCACAGCTTGCTTCTAGCTGGTTTCCATTCAGGCTGCACATGACAGTATGCGAATTTGGTAAGTACATTTAAGCTTCAAAATAATTCAGTGTATTTTTGAGGCTCCCTTTGACATATTTTTAAGTGCACAATATTTATTTCTCTGGAGGCCGGCTTGCCACATTGATCTAGCACAGCCAGTGTCATACTAGCTGCAGGAAAGCTGCACCAGCACCTACACACCATCATGCCAGCTCAAAGGTGCCATTATGCCTTTAAATAATCAGACTTCAAAATGAATGAGTAAAGACTGGTGAAAACAGGTAGACTCTGAAACATGATGCTCTCACGGGCAGGATGCAGGTGACCAGGTACTGTTAAGCAAGAGCCCTGGGCTGCTTTAAGAAGTGGGAAGCTGAGAACTCCTGGAGAGTTGGTGGCTGTTACTAAACCATCACCCACTTCTTAGGGGAGCAGATCGTACTCCTGAGGAACAAGGCAGGACCTGAGAGGTGCCTGACACAGAGAAACTGCCTCAATTATTACCATGTTGCTTCTGACAAAAAAGCAGTAGCTGGGTTTTATTTTAAAAAAATTAAAATATATTTCCCTACTCTCTGTAAAGAGGTGCATAATTTTGACTCATCTTGCATGTCATTTCCTGCATGTGATGAAGTTAAGACACAAAATGACTTACTGTCTATTACAGAGAAAGAAAGTGAAGCAAGTTCTCAGTAAATCATCGTGATGCTCATAAACAAGGATTTTGTTCTATTTTAATTATGCTGGCAGAATATGCCCAAAACATAGGTACTCCCCTCTTTTTTTTTCAGCAAGTAGAAACAGACAGCTTTGCCTTTTAAGCTGGTTCTATCTTCTAAGATTTCATGTTTTGGAATTTCGAATGAAATTAAAAGAAAGAAAAAAATGTATAGTCTTAACTATAAAAGTTGATTTAATAAGGTAAATGACCATAACTGCTATGGAATATAATTGCAGCGTTGGGGTCTAATTTACAAACACTTCTTTTCTTCCAGAGAACATTAACACACCAAATAAGTCAATAAGCTCTATTACCAAAAATACTTTTTTTATGATGCAACATAAATTTGCTTTCCATTTAACGTAACATCTCTATCTACAGCTAGAATTCTCAGATGATAATTTACATTAAAAAAAAAAAAGTGAGGTCTTCAGCAAAAATCTTTTCCCATGATGAAAATACTGACATCAAACCAGGGAACATAAGTGTGATCATTGTTGTATTTATTGTATAATTCCTTAAAATTTATTTTTCTTCAAAGCTTAATTTAATGCTTTTTTTGGAAGTAGAAATAACAGAAGAACCAGGAAGAAAAATGCTTATCTTTAATTTTGAGGGATTGACCCTTGACTTTATCTTTCCATTCCTTATATTAAAAAAGCATGAAAAAACCCCTCAACAAAATAATTTAACTATGTTATTGTGAATTGGACTATTATTTAGTATGAAATGCACCCCAGCAAAACTTACTGCTAATGCAAGTTACAAATTCAAACCCAATGCTTTTCTCCTAAGGCATCATAATATTGCACCCCTCAAATAAAATTTTCAAAAAAAGAGTCTTTTGCTGACTTTCCTTTGGGAGATTGCTGTTAAAATGCATTATTGCAGGCATCATGCTTGTGACCTAGATAAATGGAAGACAAGGAAGATAATTTTTTAGAAAGAATCCATTGCTGTGAGTGTACCATCAAATGCTTGCTAAGAAATCACAACTAGGACTTTTTAATGCACAGTCTTAGAGAGTGGTGTGTACAGCACTGACGTGTCAGGCAATCACTTGCTCTGTCAGGTCAATAGAGCCTCCATGTGCAAACATCAGCAGAAATACTGGGAAAAATTCATCCAAGTTCAGGAGAGTGTAGAAGCACTATGGGGCTGTCCAGGGGAAGTAGAAGAAGAAACTGAAGTCACCTGAGCTTAAATAGAGAGCAGATGGAAACCCCTGATCAGAATTATGGTAGAAGGCTTTTAAAGTAAAGGCATTGGTGCAGACTCCTAGTTTTCAATGTCAGCCTCAGCAGTGGACCTGAGAAATCTGGAAAGAGTTAAAGAACTGGTACTAAGAATAATATATCAAATTTTACTGCTCTGATTTTGAGCTCCATGTTCAAAAATCTAGAATATTTAAGTGACTGAAACTGAGTCATCTTCAAGAAATGCTGATTTGATTCTGTGAAGCACATTGAAGCCTCAGGACATATTTTTGTTTTTGTCAAAAATGGAGATGGGCCAAGCATGACCTCCTAGTCTTAGGAAAGCCCTATATTCAGGAGAACTTTCTACTTTCAGCTCTTGTTATGCTCTCACGTAATGAGAAATTGCTGGATTTGCTTCAGATTATTCTCTCTGGAAGCCATATTTAAGCAAACTATTAGTTTTTAATCACCGAAGTTTAACTTTTAAACCAATTTAACACTGGTCCTGTTTTGTTTTTGTAGGACCTCACCAAACTTGCTGTTATGAGAGGCAACTTCTGGTTTTACTATAGCAACCCAGTTCTCCAAGCATTCTAGACTGAAGCTTTGCAATATCTAAATTCTCTGAGGGTTCTTGCTGGTATCTTCCTTCCCTATGCTAAATTGAATTCTTAAGTCTTTGGTGTTGACCAAGTCTGTCTTATTAACCAGTTCAAAAATAGCCTCCTCAGTCAAAATTAGAGAAAAATAGAAGTATGACGGCATTTTGAAGGAAAGAAAGATATAACAAGTTCTCACAAATCTGCCCTCTGGCCTGTTTAGTATCACTGCTTTTTTCTCTGCCTACACAAGAAGTTCTTGTTACCTCTGGTACCTGCTGTTATCCTGCATTTTAGTCCCTGGATGCTTTATTAAATTTTCATCCTTGTCTTCAGTACTTATTTTTCACTTTCTGCATACTTATTTCTTTTATTTTAGGCACTAAAAAATGTAAAACTAAGTCAGATTGGTTCACTTGTTGCACTTATCAATGAGTACACTGTAAATGCACACAGTGGGAATTTCTTTCTCTTAGCACTGGCACTGTTTCTTTGAGAAACCACTTCTTTGCTTCCTTTAAAACCCAGGGGATTTTTGCATGGCAGTACTCTGAACTTATTCATGCTTGCCCATTTTGTAATGTATCATTCTGCTGAAAACTGGTGTCAGTGGTGAGCTCTTTTCTAAGAATATGCCCCCATGCTAGCGTCAGCTTCATTGAAAATGAGGCATTGAAAAGGAGACTCATTTCTTGTGTAGGATCTGTCAGCCACTGTTTAAGCATAAAGCAGCATGCTGAGCACTCTTCAATGTGAAAAGGCTTTCAAATACAGCTCTGAAAACAGAAGAGATGAATCATTGAGTGTATTGAAGGTGAAGATAAGACTTTTTTCCTTTGTCCCAGGTTTGAAAGAGTGAAACTAAATAAATGGAAGAGAATGGCAAATTTTAGATCTTCAATAAAATCTATAATTTCCTGCAAGAGACAGATAAAGAATGCTATTCTGACTCCCCTCTGCTCAGGAAATCACACTTTGGGAAAAGACAAGAGTATGAGAAGAGTTGAGGTCTGTACCTTTACATTAGAATAGGGAGGTTGATCTGTACAAAATGTTCTTCTACAGCAAATAAATTCTGCAGCCTTATTCTGCTTGGGAAATGCTACTTTCAGGGTAGTAGCAGGAATCTTGACATGTGCTTGACAGAGAAAAATACTTATAAGCTGTGTTTGCCAAATATCACTGTTTTAGTATATTAATCACCTTTTGTACCGTGGCAGAAGATAAATGCTGGAAATGACAGGACATGGTTTTTATTGGATATACTCTTATATTACACTAGCTACTGAATAGCTGAAATCCGTTTAAAATATTAATGAGAGAAAATAATTTGTTAACTGAAAAACATAAGTTCTAGTGTTACAATTCCTAGTGGTGATTACTTGAATAAAAGGAGCCAGAGACAAATATCAGTGACATAGACACAGCAAGGACAAAGAAATGCCAATTACTTGCTTCCTTGTTTACAATTACTGGTGAAATAAATATACCTAACAATAGACTTGAACCACTAATTACATATTAAAACTGTCTTTTGGTAGTGACATCAAATATTTTTTACTGTCTGTGTCCCAGGAATAGGAAGGAATGGGGTTGTCTCCCCTCCTCAGATGTTGTCATTTTGTGCTGCACAGCTATGCCTTCAGGTCTATCTCCAGCCTTTCAAAGTTGGGTTTAGTTGGTTGTTGGCTTCTTCTTTCCTCCTCTCCTGCTTTATAAAAGATGATATTGAGAAAAATTATAGCGGGTACATTTTGATGGCCACTGCAATCAGTCTTACCAGTCCAGCCAAAACAAGCAGTGCACGCTCTCCTTCTAAACTCTGCATGGCTAATTCCTTTGGGTGGTATGATAGTATCTCTCCATATCAGTCCTGCTTGTCCCAGCCATCTGGAAAGAACTATACATAATGAAAGTGGTAGAACATATTATATGAGGAATTCCTAGGTCCTTGGTGTGTTAATTAAGAGTAATCAGCAATTTATCCTTCTTGCCTCAGGGCAACTTCAGTGTCTTTTCCCAGAGAGTGCTCAGCAGATCATCACAGCCCCTTCTACAGCTGCCACATGCTCCACAGCAGCTTGCAGGCACAAGGCATACAAAATTGTTCCCCTAATATTAATGAAATTAAAATTCATCAGGATCTGCTGTCATCAAGCTTGCAACTTCCACCCTGGAAGGATGGGTTCCCATGTGGGATAGGAGCCTGACTAACTAGCCTACCTTTAAAATCCGAAACCTATTTTACTTCAGACAGACTTTGCATAGACACAGTTCTTGGAGACAACCATAGGACAATACAAAAGAAAGTAAGGCAGATATGCTTACTTTATCATCAGAGAAATTCATCCATGTTTGTCTTATGATCATCTGAAATTTCAGAAGCTTACCCATGGGAAGATTTCTCTTTGAAACTTGTGGCATGAGACTGTAAATCTGTTAATTTCCTGCACTCTTACCTCAAGGCCACAATCCAAACTGATAAACAATTCTGAGTCCTGGATATTTTCTGCAATTCATTACATGCTGATGCTCATCAGTTTGTAAATGCCAGTTCCCCAATATGCAGACTTTTCCTTTGCAAATGTTGCATAAAATACAAGTAGCTATGTAAGCAGTGGGATTTTGCAAAGCAAATTCTCCAGACTTCATGCTTGATGCCATTGCCCTGAGAGTGTTAAGTTGCCAAATGCATATGTCACAAATCGAATTTCATAGTTTATCTCTTCACTATAGCCACTTTTAAGTGCAAAAATACATTCAACTGGTAAACTGTATTTTGAGATACATTTAAATGTGTTTAGGCATAAGAAAATTATTAACATTCCTTAAAAAAAAAAAAATTTGAAATGGACATAATTTCAAGCACTTTATTTCCATAATCACAACAAGCTTAATTCCCACACAAGTGGTTTGGGGGCAGTGCTTTTAAAAGTAAGCCTGTCCTTTTACCTTGTAGCACCTCTTAAAATATAGCCATTCTAAAGCAAAATTTTGTGGTGTCTTCTTAATTTTATGCACACAATTAGCCTTCTATAACTTTTGTATTGAGATTTCTAGTTTAATTGTTGTAGTTCCATTAGAATAACTTCTATTACAAAAAATAATATATTCTACTGAATTTGGGCCACCAGGTACTGGGTAACTGAGTAGCCAAAATATGCCACAAACTGATAATAAGTGAAATGATAGAATGGAAATGTGGGGTGATTCTTTCTTCAGCTGTGGGGTTCTTTTCAGCCAAGTGAAGGTTTCCAACATTACTAATCAAAACTCCTATTGGCATTATAAGTAAACAACCCTAGTAACCATTATGATGTACATTTTTTATATGACGTATTTTTAAAACAGAGCAACCCTTTTCTTGTAGATGTTCATTGAATGGATTTCATGGTTGATATTTCCTGCACATATTTTTACTCAGAGAAATAGAATATCTTTTAAATCTAAAAAGTGTTTCCTTTCTAACAGCTTGAATTGTTATTTATTTATTTAAAGTTCTTGAATGCAATCGTAGAAAGATAAAACAAAAAAGTCCAGCTTTTTCCTTGGGAAATTTCTTAGGCCTCTTAAAATATTTGTTTATTTGTTTGCTTGTTTGTTTGTGTTTCCCCTCAAAATTCTAGATTCTCTGAACAAAATACTTCATACAAATTAGTTGTTGCTTTTGCCCAAGACACAATTATCTTGGAAAAACTTGTGTTATCAAGAGCTATCTACTCTTTGCACAGTATATTCCTGTTACATCGGGCAGAAATTAGCAGGTAAAAGATCATTATTTCAAAGCTGTGATGGCATTTTCAGCAAATAAATCAGAAAGCAAGTAGAGAAGCAGTTTCTTTCCGAGTATTTTTCTAATAAAAGGTATAAAATAAAACAGTGTAATATTAACTTGGTCCTGAAGACATGACCAACCGTGATGGTTTGAACTATAATGAAATGCTGCCAGAAACCATCTGACTGCAACCACGGTGTTGTTTCACAAGGTGGCACAACTACTCTTCACATTGTGCATGTAAACTTTTCCTCAACCAGCATCTAACCAGGCTCCCAGGGTAGCTGTAAAAGAGCCTACCTGTATTCAAATCAAGAAAGCATAAGAAAGATCTCAGGCAAAAACAAGATCTCAGGCCCATTCCAAGGCTTGTTGAAATCAGTAAGCAGCTTTCCAATGTCCTTGATAGGAATTTAATAGTTTATCCTTGGCATGTTTAAACTCTCTTGCCAGGCTTTCTAATCCTGTGTGTGATTAGCTACAGGAGACAACATATTAAACTTCTCAGGAAACATAAGCTTATACTGTTTAGGTCGTGTCTGGCTTTTTAGAATCTTAGTACAATTACTAATACACTCATCTTATAATAGGAACAGGAAGCTGACACATCCATAATGCTACCAAATTCAATGGGACGGCTTCTAAGTAAATTCAGAATACTGGCAGACTGAAAGAGTGGATTCGAATTAAAATTCTTGATATTTTGCTCTCTTAATGTTAGAGTATAATTCTTTATATTCTTAACTCAAACTTTGGAAATTTATCTCTAGGATCAAGGGGGAAAAGTGACATTACCTAAAAAAGGAACTTTTTTTCTGGCTTTACTTAACAATTGCTAAACAATGTTATTGCAATGTTTAATGAAGAGGGTAAGTATTTTAAATATCCAGACATTTCAAGTTGCAGACTAGAAGGATATTGCATTAGGTGGCTTTGACGTGAAATCTGAGTAAAAGTCATATTTGAGTAAAACTTCTAACAAACTTGGAAAAAATGTTGTTTGTTATCAGTTTGTTTATAAACCTCTTTGAAAGTTCTTAGAAAGGATTATGTAAATGCATGAAACCAACAGGCCTAGGATCAGACTTCTGACCACACAGTTCTCTCCTGCTAGTTTTTCCTTTGAAGATGTCACATGGTTCATGGACACTAGATATTGGAAGAGGGGGTATATATGTGTTTATTGTCACTTTTGTTTTGATTTAATGAAAGATAACCATTCAGTTCCTCCTCAGGAGAAATAGCTGTTCACCTCTGTAGACACCCTGCTATTTCCTGTCTAGAGTTTTCTTCTGCATGGATTTCTTTTTTTTTAACTTAAATTAAAAAAAAAGAAAAGTAAAAATAAATTTTTATTTACTCTGCCAGATTTTTCTTTTCAAATTGTTTGAGCAGCTTTAAAGCAGTGCCCTCTACCGTCCCCAAACTGCACAACAAAGTATGTCACACATTTTTCTGGCATGAATTGCTGCAGTCTGCCGATTAATCAGTAAGTTTAATGTTTGTGTACACAGGATACTGCTATTGCTATTAGAAATTCATCTTCTATTTTACCTTCTTTGATTTCCAAGATGGAAAAAGAAAAAAACACATCTTGTGGTCAGGTTAATCAAATGGTGCTATTACCTTTATTAGCAAAACAAATAGAAAAATGCTGTTGCAAATAAAACTTTTTCAGTCTTACAAACATAGTTTACAATTTTGAAAGGAAACACTACGCTCTTTATTTTCCTACTGCAGATACTGCAGGGAAGTTATGTTGAGCAAGAAAGGTTTTTGCTTTCATTCTTTATAGGGGCTGTTCTCAGAGTGCATTGAGAATGTGTTTGCTGAGGTTTTAGAAGCAAAATTTTCAGTGCTTCTTACAGCTGTAGCAACCTCTTTACCAGGATTGACGTACAGTGGCTTTCTGTCGATTCTAAGTGTATATGGAGACAGAACACATTGCTGACTTTCTTTCAAATGGCAGAAATGAGGTCTTTTAATCCTTATATCTGTCATTAGAGTGGAAGGCAATAATGTGTGACAGAAGTGTTAGGACTAATCTGTTTAAACGGCAGGAGACTATGTCTTCCATGTAAGTCCATGGTTGTGGGGGCAACTCAGAAGGAAGAGAGCAAATACTGCTGTCCATCACTGACGTTTAGCGTATCCCATATAGAGGTGGGAGCTATGTATGGAGGTCTTCTATTTGTAAAAGAGAGTGATTTTGTCTCATTTATTTCTATTCTAAGACGAGAGGGAAAACAACTACAAGATACAGACAAAATGAACAGTTTAAAAGAGGAGTAAAATAAAGCAGGTTAAATAAGTTTACTTATAAATTGCCCATGTAAACCTTAGGTAATAATAACTTTTCATAAGTAATGGAGCAAATGTTAAATCTAAAAGGATTTTCAGAAGTACAGATTTCCCACAATAGTCATATAGTTTAAATTCTGTTTTTATTTAAATTTCAGTATGAAGCTTCACACTTTTCTTTAATTAAATCACAAGATCTACAGATCATATACTTTGTTTGGTTTTTCCCCCAGATAAAAGATGGGTTTAGTAATAGTTGATGTTGTGAAATCATCTTGAATCTAAAATTTGAATTACTGATGGAATTTCAGAACCACATACAATTCTAGAAGACACAAATGTTTTGTTTTTAGTAATGCCTGTTGCATTTCACTGATCTCAGTCTGGAGCAGGACTGTATATCAGCATCAGAATTGGCTCTGTGGACAGTAGTGAAGGAGCAAGATAGTGCAGTTGGCCTCTGTAATTTCTCTGCAAGGAAATGCTGGTAGGACCATAAGGACATAAGGAGCTGATCTTTCTTGAAAGAAAGAGATATATTTATCCAAGATCTGGCTGGGTCCAGTGCCCAGTAAAATCAACAGAAAAGGCTTTAACCATATTCAGTTGGATGTCTGTGAAGGTTAATAGATTGGACATATAATTACCTTCCAAAATAAAACTGTACGTAGAAATGCAAACAGTTACAGAGCCAGATGTTGCAATAAGGCAAGCACAGTGTAAAAATGTTTGGAATGCAAGAATAAAAATTAAGACAATAAAACTATTTCTTAGTTATGATACCATTAATGCATATGATTACCCAGGTGTACCTATGAATAAATATATGCTTATAAAAATGTTACAGGATATTTGGCAGTTACAGCTACTGCTCTGCAAATGATGTCTGTATGCCTCCATAATGAGACCAAATGCCCAAGGGGAGTTTCAAGCTTAGAGTTCCTCAAAATTTGCTCTACAAGGACAATTGAAATTTCTTTATCTTTTGCAGGTGACTGTGCTAGCTCTGATATGAGCTATTTTTATGGGGTAGGCATACTATTTTCTTTCACTTAGTGCCAAATGCTGTAACTTTTTTTAATCCCACACACCTAAGAGGGAGCAATTTTCTGATTTGTGGCAATATTTTAAAGAATGAAAGTGAAAAAGAAGTGAAAAAAGGTTTTGTTTGGATTTGAACACTGCCACATTACTGCAAATTTTTCAGATTTGTCTGATTAGTGATAGAAATAGCTCCAGTCCTTTCAATAATTAATATGTTCTAGTCTTAAATTTCTCCTTTCTTGCGTCTTGCATATCCATTGCCAACACTTTTTTGATGTCTTTTGTTTTGTTTTGTTTTAAAAATGGCATTCATCACCATTATTCTTTCTTAGCTTCCTAACAGAACACTTAAAGGGCAGCTAGACTGAGTCAGGGCTTTCCAGGTATGGCTGCTATGAAGAGATTATAAACGGTGCTTTAGATGCCCTTTAAGTGATTCCTAAAGGCATTCTGAACACAGGTGCAGGACTGTTATTGTTAACCACTAGATGCCACCGTTGCTCCTATAAAAGTGGTCCAGTCTGTGTCTTTGTCCATTAAACCCCAGAAACCTTCAACAGATTTCTCTGCAGTGTATCAAAACAGTGGAATAATACTGAAATAAAATTATAATACAGATAGATACATACTAAAAATATAATGCAGATAGAGATTAAGTTTCTTTATAAGCTGTTTTGATAACACATAATGTCTTGCTGGTCCATTTTCTACTCCAATGTGTGTAAAGGACTTTATGGTCACCTCTCATGGGTTTATCTGCTCTTTTTGTGACAAAAATAAGAGCTGTCAAATCTGAGCAGCTGGTGCAGCTGATGGAGTCATTTCAGTATATGCAGAAGCAATGGAAGTGGCTTGGTGTCATACATTGCACCTCTGCAACCCCAGAGCACTTAAGTTGTCTGAAAATTTAGGACACATTTATGATGGGGCTGTGTAGGTCTCAAGGTGCCCTTTCTACTGGAGGTTGTACTGCACATGACTCACCAGGGCCCAGCAACTCCCAGCTGTTTGCAAGGAGCTGGGGGAAAGGGGTGGGAGATAGTATTTTTAAATGCAAGCCTCATATGGAAAGCTGAGATGCTCATGGTACTGGTAATTCCCAATGCCACTGTAAAAGCTTTCGGGAGGACATCCTTTCCACTTAGCTTGTCTGTTAGTAGCTTGAGGAAGACAGACCCAGGATTTGCCACCTTGTTTCTTGCACAACATTTCAGGTGGTGTTCATATGTCCAGACACAATGCTTGGGTTGTTGTTTTTAGTGGTGACAGCTGGTATGAATACCTAGTGCCTTACTGATTGTTGTTATAAATGTGCCAGCCTGTGTGCACATGGAGAGGAAATTAACGATGGAGTGCTTTGAAAGGGCACTCAGTCCTGGGGAGGCCATGGGGTATGCTTCCTGAGCCTGATGCTTCCACATCTCAAAAACACAAAGAGCACACAGCCTGCTCACGGCATGTGGCAGAGTCACATGGAAAATCTGCAAATTACTGAAGTGGCCTCTTCACAGCTAAAGACTATGCAGAGTAGACTTGCTTTGTTAGGTGGGTAAAGTGGTATCTGTCTTTTTCTGAAAAGGCTTGAAATTTTTCTCTCACTTCCCATACTTTTGCTAACATCACAGAATACCAGCCTCCATACTCCTCCTCCCACCTTGGCATGTGTCTGACAAGCAATAAAGTCACAAGTGATAGACGATGCCACAGATTAGCCACAAAAATGGGTGGTTTTGCTGAAAACTACTAAATACATGCTACTGGATATGTTGTATCAATGTAATTCAGTGAAACGACAAATGGATGTGAGGAGCAATTTTTGGCTTTTGCTGGAGATAGACATCTTGCATAGTTAAAGAAGGGATGCATGTATCTATGGAGAATATGCAGGCAGCCTTAAACTACAGAATTAAAACTGTCCCTGTAGGCACAGTGTCCTGAACATTTAATTCCTGCTGTCAATCATCCTGCGGTGTGGACAGTGACATAACCAAAGGATGAGGAAGCAATGCTCCAGCATCTTGGAGCTCATGAGAACCAAAGCAAAATTAACAATACCAATAACACTAACACTACTAAAACTGTAATATACTCAGGTCGTGGAAATCAACGCCACGGGAAAAGGCACTCTTTGCTGGGGAGTTGCTAACTGTCGAGGGCAGAAAGCAGAGGCCAGAGTCGGGGCAGTGGAGAGGGCTCCTCTCCTCCCGACACCACGCCCCGGACCAGCCTTCCACGACCACCCATCTGGAGGAGACCACCGGGAGGGACGGTCCTGTCCGGCGCCCCGTGGCCGCCCTCGGAGGATGTGGAGCCGCGGCCGCTGATGAGCCCCCGGCTCCTCCTGCTGCGACAGCGGGTTCGGGACGCAGCGAAGGGAAGCGAGCTTGCCGGTGGCAGCCCCACCGGGCCCCACCCCTCCGCACCGCCCGCCCCGGCCCCAGCGAGCAAGAGGGTCGCCCGCGGGCTGCGGGGCCGGTCCGGGTGCCGGGGCCGCGGCGCGGGGGATCCGCGAGAGGCATTTAAAAAAATCGTTT